>JALJCO010009843.1:0-11164 GCA_023101725.1 Atherinomorus stipes
GTGATGAAACTACAGCGTAGCAGCAACGAAGCAAAGACGAAGCGGCGTCGAAGCGGCGATGAAACAGTAATGAAACTACAGCGTAGCAGCAACGAAGCAAAGACGAAGCGGCGTCGAAGCGGCGATGAAACAGTAATGAAACTACAGCGTAGCAGCAACGAAGCAAAGACGAAGCGGCGTCGAAGCGGCGATGAAACAGTAATGAAACTACAGCGTAGGGGCCACTAACCAAAGACGAAGCGGCGTCGAAAAGGCGATGAAACAGTAATGAAACCACAGCGTAGCAGCAACGAAGCAAAGACGAAGCGGCGTCGAAGCGGCGATGAAACAGTAATGAAACTACAGCGTAGCAGCAACGAAGCAAAGACGAAGCGGCGTCGAAGCGGCGATGAAACAGTGATGAAACTACAGCGTAGCAGCAACGAAGCAAAGACGAAGCGGCGTCGAAGCGGCGATGAAGCTGCGGTGAAACAGTGATGAAACTACAGCGTAGCAGCAACGAAGCAAAGACAAAGCAAAGACAAAGCGGCGGCGACGAGAGGGAGGAAAAATCATTTAAATCAAGCTTTTCCAGGACATTTTACTCCCTCATTTTCCATGTGTTTTCCATGACTGGAAAAATGCTCAATCATTTTCCAGGTTTTCCAGGATGCGTGGGAACACTGTCCAGCATCTCTTCTCTGCATCACACAGCTTCGTAATGGTCCCAGTGCCGTGTATCACAAGAGACTGGAGAGAAGTCGTATCAACCAGTTACCTAACCAGGAGACACGTGGACCACTGGGATGTAACAACTGGGACCAGACAGACCAGTAACAATCATCATGGAGCTCCAGGTTATCTGACAGAAGTAATATTCTCCACCCAGCGGCTACTGGTTCCCAGTCTGCAGGATGCTGGTTTTATCTCATTCACCAGTTAACTCATGCAAGAAGCATTCATACGAACAAATTTGTTCTTAAATGGTTCCTACGAGTGATTTAGGAGAAAATGCACATTCACCAATTTTCTTGCATTTCTAATCTGTCAGGCACAAACAAATTTCACACGTGCTCCAGGCCTGACGTAGAGTCTTTAGTCTGCTGCTACACAAACCTGGTTTTCACTGAAGGATCATATTTGTCGTTACCTAGAAGCAATTGTGTATTTTAAAATCAAACATAGGCCTCAAACAGGCTCCATCATGATGCATCATGCAACTCCGCAATTATAAATCACATTTTTATTTGCACTCTAAGCGATAAATCGGCTAGGTCATTTAAAAAAATCAAATAATTTTATAAGAATATTATCACGTGTCAGACGGTTAAAAGTAGACGATGCTGTAGGTCCCATCTTTGTCAGGACTACCGCCCACTTCACTAGCAGCCGGCATGTCGGCGAGGGGGACGACGGTTTCGTCTGTTCGCATTTGTCAAAAGAAAGTGCAGTCAGTGAGCTCTGACATCAAGATACCACAGTCGCCGCTGCAGCTCTTCTAACCGGTTGACTATTTTTGAAAATTGTGAGCAGATTTCACCAATACCACTGACTGACAGTTTCCTCTGTCTTCTGCGTTGGTTACGTACGCAATTTGGTGTGTTTTCGAGGGGCTTGTTGGTCCGTCACTCGATGCAAAAGACGGAGTAATGCCAGAGGAAACCGCAGGGTCAGTGTTGAGCTGTGGAGATGATATGCAGGGACAAAGCAGAGAAGAAGAACAGGAACCGGACGACAACAACACAAAACCGCCGATGCTAAACAGCCCAATAAAAGTACCTGAGAAAAGAAGACGCCAAACAAACAGAGAAGAGCATCCGTAGACATGGATGGAGCTTTTGAGGGGAGGCTGTGCAAGTGAGTCCAAAAATACTCATATGTATGTTACAGACACCAAATGGTGTAAACTCACACCAAAACAGGAAATTAACTCTGAACTCAGCACTGCTGCCTCGTGGACGAACTGATGTATGAACCAACGAAACGCAGAAGATCCATGGAAGTATGGAAACAGTGATGCAGAGCAGCACGTGAGACAGACGTCGCCATTTACGTACGTAAGGGAGCAGAAATGGGCCTTAAAGTTATACCGTGTAACTTCTGACTCTGACATTAAGCCTAAAATGTGCAGTATTACATGATTTTTCAGGCCAATAAACAGTGACTGACGCGTGTCAGCACTCTGAGCGGCTTCCCTCTGCAGAAACCAGACATCGTAACTTTGGAGAGGCGGCCGTCCATGAAAGTGCCGTAAAGCAAGTTGCTTTACGGCTCCTCATCCGTAAACACAGAAAGCTCTACTTGTGCTACTTTCTCTCATTACACGAAGCTTCGTCATGGTGGAACAAAGTAAAAAGGTGAAAGTGATGTCTGAGCAGGCCGGAAAAAAAAGAGGCAAAGGGATCACGGCAGATCAGAAACATGAGTGGACGTTAGAAAAGAATTCAGTCGGAGATTTGTGAAACAGCAGCGTGGAAGCTAAACCCGCTCTCTGTTTGCCACCGTATCATTAGACTGTAAGGAAGTTTGGCTGTTGTGTAAACGTACGGAAATGTGACGCTTTTCTTTTTTTGTCAGTCAGCGTTTATTCAAAACAACGTCAATCAGAGCCGTATAAGCTGCCGATAGTTTCCTGTTAGTGAAGCGCGGCTAGAATTGCTATAGACCAAAGCTAACGTGACTCCCTAAACATTCTGTGCAATTGTGGCTGGTTTGCAGCATAAATGCATCTCTGTAATTCATATAAATATCAAAGTAACAGAACGATCTGCAGTTTGGTTTAGTTGTGTGGTTTTCATACGCTGTTCAGAAGGAAGCAGGACCGCTGTAATGTCCCGTAAGCTGAGCTAATCCAGACGTTCTCATAACAAACGTGAGTTTTGCCAAAGTTACGACTTCATTCAGTGCACAAAACTACAACTTGGTTTCGTGGCCGGTTATGATTGCGCATTTATCTTTGTGCGTTTGTGTGTGTGATGTTTCACTATGTAAACATCTATAATTAGAGGCAGTTAGAGGCGCGTACCTCCACCAGGGGCAGATCCTCCGATGGTGAAAAATTCTTTAGAAAAATTCTTGAATCTCGATGGACTCGTTTATTTCTTTTTTTTTTTTTTTTTTTTTTTTTTTCTTTTTACTTGTCCTGTCCAGCATTGAAGCAAGCAGAATGGAAATCTGATTGCTTTATTCTGTTGAACAGTTTTGCTTTATCAAGCGGAGCTTTATGAACATAAGGCTCCACTTGATATCATGTTTATTCATTTTATT
The DNA here is from genome assembly GCA_023101725.1 of Atherinomorus stipes. NCBI lineage: Eukaryota > Metazoa > Chordata > Actinopteri > Atheriniformes > Atherinidae > Atherinomorus > Atherinomorus stipes. The sequence continues at coordinate 3,247 of JALJCO010009843.1, forward strand.
TCTTTATTTAAACATTTGTCTATTACACCATTCCATTTCATACTGCTGGGCCTGACAAGGGAGAAATGAAAGTGAATAGAGGTAAATGATAGAAAGTGAAACAGAGAGAGAGGAGTAAGGAAGAGGAAGAGAGAGAGAAGAGAAAACATGAATCCACTTACACAGTTCACTGGTACATCTGTACCGCGATCCCTAAACAACCAAAGTCTCTGTTGGAAAACAAAACAAACAATCCCCTACAGGAGTACCTGCAGGTGGCTTAAATATCCTCAGATCGTACAAACACACGCAGAACTACGCAGAGAAGAGGTACAACCTAGTCAGCGCAATGGGAAGTAGAGAAGAGGTACAACCCTCGACTCGACTCGTTTATTTCAACACCCAAACACGGGAGAGGAGATTTAAATTTGCGTCATTGCCGTGAGGCCTGTGAGACATTGGTGCTGTTGCAGGTTTAGCTCCTAGTGGCCAAAAGTTACACGGTATAACTTTAACATGGAATTATCGGGGCGGTAAATATGCAGATCTGTAATTCTCACGAGTGCGCTCGCTTGTGCACAGGTGGAATGCATCATGTTTTCCAGGATCATCTTCTAGTTATCTGGGGTTCACAACGTTTGTTGAATCTGACGTGGCGCACTCGTAGGAACCCACAGTCCGAGAAAAAGTAAGAGAAAGATACGAAAAAATACGAACATGTTGTTGCACGAGGCCCAATGAGTTTACAGAAAATTTATGATGAAATGATGATGCAACACGATCACATGACCAGGGGCCTCATTTATAAAACTGTGCGTAGGATCTTTACAAAAAGTGTACTTACGCCCAAAACCCAAAGTTTGCGTACGCCAAAAAAATTCATATCTACAAAACCGTGCGTACGCACAAATTAAGCAATTTCCCCTTTATAAATCACACTCTTCCTGGACGTTTGCGCAAGTGAATTTGGCTCCGCCCCCTACACGCCCACATTCTTCCATAAATGGTCAATGTAAAGCACCTCATGGATGTTTCTGCATATACATGAGCCAGCTGATCTGAGGCATTTAAAGCTGAATCCTGGCGAACATAAAGAGACTAAAGTGAGGTGCTTGCTGGTGAGGTGAGGAATCACAGATAAACTAAAGTCTGCTGAGTGACAGCAGGTTGTTGTGGCGGTGATGATGTCACAGAGGTCTGTTCCAGAAGTCGCGCTGTGGAACTGTGGAGGAAACGCCGTGTCAGTGCGACTGTGTGCAGAACACAGAGCACCTGTTTGTGTTGTGTGGTGCAACAATCCCACCCCCATCCTGGTGATCCCTGAAAACGTGTTACCTTCTAATTCTCCCATCCGTAGGTCCTCCAGCTGCACCAATGCATCCATGCACAGCATCATGCACGAGTGTCCCCGGTATTAATATGCTTTATCAGTCTGACTGAAAACACACATACATCTGAAAATCGGGTCTGTACCCCCCCGTTTCCAGTGGAACAACTGGGGACTGCCAAAAAAAGGCAGATGCTTGTGTGTTTTCAGCCGCACAAAGTTAGGCACGTCATCAAGCTGGCTAATGCTAACCTGCTAACAAAAGTCCGCCAGCTACTACTCTGTTAAACTTTGTAAATCGGATAAACGCCAATGCCAAGTTTTCATTCCAGACTGAAGTGATGCTGAGGAAGAAGTGGATCAAAGCGATCGATTCGCCGCGGTGAAGGACCGAACTTTATAATAAAACGACACACGTTTGTTTGTAGCCGGCAGACTGCGCAGTCGTGTTAGCAGGTTAGCATTAGCCAGCTCGATGACGTGCCTAACTTTGTGCGTCTGAAAACACACAAGCATCTGAAAGCGTCTCCTTTCTTGGCAGTCCCCAGTTGTTCCACTGGAAACGGGGGGGTACAGACCCGATTTTCAGATGTTTGTGTGTTTTAAGACGCACAATGTTAAGCACGTCAGTAAATGCTAGCTGGCTAATGCTAGCATGCTGTGAAGTGCCGGTGTTGTGCCCCACCGGCTACAAACAAACGTGTGTTTATTTATAAAGTTCGGCCCTTCACCGCGGCGAATCGATCGCTTTGATCCAGCTTTTGATCCAGTATCACTTCAGTCTGGAATGAAAACTTAAGTATGTTTGGAGTTTATCCGATTTAAACAGTATAACAGAGCAGGAACGGCTGTTGTTAACATGGCCCGGAAGAGGAAGTGTCCAAAACCCGGGAAGTTCCGGTAAGCGTGATAATCCCCTATTAGACCTTTATGAGATCATTTTTCCAAAGTTATTTTCCTCTGGGCGTCTCCAAAATGTGCATAAGCAAAGTCTGGAGTTTGCTTTAAGTTGCGCACATTCCTAAGCTAGTTTTTTTCCATAAATCACAACTTTTGCGTAAGAAGTTGCTTACGCACTTCCTAGCCCGGTTTTGTGTGTAAGCACGCTTTATAAATGAGGCCCCAGATATCCAGCTCCCCCCTCCTCCTCCTCCCCTCCTCCAGGTCTTACCTCCACCCTCAGCCGTTCGTACAACATGGCCAGCTCCCCCCTCCTCCTCCTCCTCCCCTCCTCCAGGTCTTACCTCCACCCTCAGCCGTTCGTACATCATGGCCAGCTCCCCCCCCCCCCTCCTCCTCCCCTCCTCCAGGTCTTACCTCCACCCTCAGCCGTTCGTACATCGTGGCCAGCTCCCCCCCCCCCCCCCTCCTCCCCTCCTCCAGGTCTTACCTCCACCCTCAGCCGTTCGTACATCATGGCCAGCTCCCCCCCCCCCCTCCTCCTCCCCTCCTCCAGGTCTTACCTCCACCCTCAGCCGTTCGTACAACATGGCCAGCTCCCCCCCCCTCCTCCTCCTCCTCCTCCTCCCCTCCTCCAGGTCTTACCTCCACCCTCAGCCGTTCGTACATCATGGCCAGCTCCCCCCCCCCCTCCTCCTCCCCTCCTCCAGGTCTTACCTCCACCCTCAGCCGTTCGTACATCATGGCCAGCTCCCCCCCCCCCCCCTCCTCCTCCCCTCCTCCAGGTCTTACCTCCACCCTCAGCCGTTCGTACATCATGGCCAGCTTCCCCCCCCCTCCTCCTCCTCCCTCCTCCAGGTCTTACCTCCACCCTCAGCCGTTCGTACATCATGGCCAGCTTCCCCCCCTCCTCCTCCCCTCCTCCAGGTCTTACCTCCACCCTCAGCCGTTCGTACATCATGGCCAGCTTCCCCCCCTCCTCCTCCCCCTCCTCCAGGTCTTACCTCCACCCTCAGCCGTTCGTACATCATGGCCAGCTCCCCCCCTCCCTCCTCCTCCCCCTCCTCCAGGTCTTACCTCCACCCTCAGCCGTTCGTACATCATGGCCAGCTCCCCCCCTCCTCCTCCCTCCTCCCCCTCCTCCAGGTCTTACCTCCACCCTCAGCCGTTCGTACATCATGGCCAGCTTCCCCCCCTGCTCCTCCTCCCCTCCTCCAGGTCTTACCTCCACCCTCAGCCGTTCGTACATCATGGCCAGCTTCTCCTCCTTCTCCCAGTCTCCATCACAGTCCTCCAGCTCTGCTCCTCCTGCAGAGCTGCACAGGTCCTCCTCTGGCTGCAGGCCTGCAGACCTCGTGCCGAGTCCTCGGTCCCGGTCGGTCTTTCCGTCCCTGCAGGACTGCAGCGGCGTTCCCGGGCAGTGGAAGCAGTAAAACCTGGAGCCGTACATGAAGGGTGCAGGACATCCCTCGGCTTCGAACAGGCTCCTGAAGCAGCCGTGCTCCCTCTCGGCCGCCTCACCTCGGCTCCTCCGCAGACTCTCCACGCTGATGTCGTCCTCGCGGCTGCCGTCCACCGTGGTGAGGGGGAAGCAGAACTGCAGGGAGCGCTGCCCCGGCAGCTCCCCGGGCCGGCGCAGGCCCGGCGGGGGCAGCTCCAGCAGGCCGTGGAGGTCATGCGACTCGGCCTGCGGCACCAGCAGACACACGCTGACGGACTCCTCCCAGTCTTCCTGACATCCGTGTCTCTGATGCTGGCTGGCGTGGTGCAGGGGGTGGGACAGCAGCGGCTGCCTCACCGTCTGGTACCTCAGGCTGTTGGGGGGGGCCAGGGCCCAGGCGGCGCTGCTGAGCAGGCGGGTCTGGCTCATCCACTGCCATTCAGACACCTGCAGGGGAACCACAACCTGGCTTACAACTGGACTGGCTGCTCATATGACGCTCTGATTGGTGGGTGCGTCGGCAGATTACCTGACTGAGACTCAGGTTCAGCTTCTGGATGGGGGGCCTCCTGCTGCAGCCGCAGACACCACCCACCCAGAGGGCCACACCTCCTCTGCACACCGCCATTCACCACCGGGGGCACCAGCAGACCATCACCACAGCAACGAGGACAGCAAAGCGCCTCTGCGGGACCCTCAGACGACTGCAGGAGCCCTTCAGGCACAAAGACGGGACAAGACGTCCAACATGAGAGCTGTGTCTCGTGTCCACAGACATGAGCAGACATGACAGGAAAACTTTCACCTCTAATATACATGAACTAGGGCTGTGCGATATACTGATATGATATCACGATATGATATTTACACATATCGTTATATCGCGGTATTAGTTGTGCAAATTTTTTTGCTTAATTTTTTCGTAATAACCGACTGCACCTCGACTGACTACAAAGGGGTCACCTGATTTTTTTAGTCGGGGTGGAAAAAAATATCGATACACTGAAATATCGCAATATTTTCATATGGCGATACCATATCATTTAAAAACTAGAGATGCACAATATTGACATTTTGGCTGATATCCGATATGCCGATATTTTAATACTCATGTGGCTAATAACCGATATTGATACAGATATCAAAGCTGAAAAAAATAAGCAGTCATTGAAAAAAGCAGTTTTGTTTCCGACACTTTGAAAAATAGGGGTGGGAAAAAATACTGTTTCACTAAAATATTTTGATATTTTCATATGATGATATATGGATATCTAAAAATGCGGTATCCATCTATTTTACTTGCAAAATCCTGTGAGATTTCATCGTTCTGTTACAAACTATTGCAATAATTCATAAATTCTCGCGAGATTTCGTTAGTAAAATGATCGATACAGTGTTTTTAAATGGCAATATATCGGCATATGAAAATATTCAGGAATTCTTGTGAGATTTCATAACAGAACAATGAAATATTGCGCGATTTCGTTAGTAAAATAGATCGATACCGCACTTTTATATGTCAATATGATATCAGCATATGAAAATATCTCGATATTTCAGTGTATCAATATTTTTTCCCACCCCTAGTCTTTAGAAGTTTAGAAGCTTAGAAAATTTACCGACACCAACAGCGATAACCGATGTCATTTTTTCACATGTCGGTTTGTTCGGTGCTGCGGCCCCTTTCAGAAAGCCGGCAGTGGAATTGCCGCACGGGATCTTTTTGTTCTCTCAAACCTGCCGTAGTTTCTTGTAACGTGACATTCCTGCACTGGAGCTTTGTGTTTTTTAACATCTTTTGCATGTTTTCTGTACAAAATATGTCTGTAAATGATCAGTGACATTTATTTGATGTCAGTGTAAAGTGAAACTTTTGAAGGAACGTTGTTTGCGTTAAGCATTTTGACAACGGTAGTGATGCTAATTGCGTTAGCCTGTCTATAGTTTTTAAATGTTAAGTTAGCATTCATGCTAGTCTGTAGTCGTGTGAGCATTTAATGGGAGACTCAGCACTGGTTTTCATGGACACAAAGTAATATTTGCTCATATGTAAATAAGAATCTAACTCATTTGAGTTAGTCGATTTAATAATTAATAATTCATTAAATTATTTGAATGTTTGTATTTCAGTTTCACAGTACTTCTCATATGTCCAAAACATCTACTGGGTGTTTATTGAGGAAACTGTTAATTTATCTGCCAAACAAGAAGTCACGTGAAGTTCCAGTAAAAGCAGAATATCTGTTTTAATAAAATGAAATTAAAAGTAGTTTTTGTCTGTTTTGGCTGGTTTTATAGGTAGTTTTATCGTTCATTTATGGTTATCGAGGTGAACTGCTCAATATATTGATATTTATTTTTGGCCATTATCGCCCAGCCCTGGACAATCCTCCCCAAGACTTATACAGAGAAATCATAAAAACCAGCCAACTATCTTTAATTACTTCGATTTAACAAACATTTCTAACCAGTGTTTTGTCAGTTCCATCACTGCAGTGGGGGCGATACCTCTACTGTCCCTAAACATGTTTCAATACTAAAAAAACAGGTGTTTGATATGAAATGAAACTTTCAGACAAATTAGGGTAAAAATACCGGTATATATCGTATATCGTCATGTACAATAAACATATCGTGATATGATATTTGGTCCATATTGCCCAGCCCTAACATAACATCTTACTCTTATCCCGGACTCCATGTCCCAGAATGCAATGCGACGCCCTGTCCTGAAAATATGTCTGAATGTTGAATGGGTTTGGTTTCTACAAGCATATTTACATTAAAAACAAAAATAAGCAAACAGTGGGCCAATAAAAGGCTTGGAAGTGAAGTTCTGTAAATGTCCCACAAACACACTCTGCAGCGGGGGAATGCAACCTGACTCTTTGGACCCTCCACAATGGCACTCACTAACACTGACTAAAAATGATGAAGAATCAAGTAATGTTTAAAGAGAAACAATAAATGCAGCTTTTAGCAGATGTTCATTGGAATAATTGCACTGAATTTTCGCAACTAAAAGTACAAGTAATTTTTTTCCTGGATCTTTTTCTCTTTTCATAGCTTGCAAATTGTCCTGTTTTTCCCTAAACGTTTTAACATGGATCTACATTTTATTAGGGATGCACGATATAATCAGCTCCCTATCTGTATCGGCCTATATCGGCCTTAAAACCGAGTATCGGACATCAGCCACCCCACCAATATTTAACCAATCAGCCCGCTGTTTCTGAAGTATAAAAAAAACCCAAAACTTCTTTTTTACAGACTTTAAAACTTTAAAGACAGTTTCTTTAAGGATGTTCTGTGTGAACAGAGTTTATACAGGTCATTTGTGAAAATACTCAAACATACCCTGTTTTAGTTTTTTTTCTTTTCTCAAGGAGGAGAAAATCCAGGTTGTTCTGGGACAGGGGTCTGCAACTTTTACAACCCAAAGAGCCATTTTTAGACTCAACCCAGCAAAATAAAAGTTGTCTAGAGTCGCAAATGTTCCACTTCCTTTTTTTTTTTTTTTTTTATTTATTTTTTAAAAAGCAACTTGCTGTATCATTTTTGATAAATACTTATGGTAGAAAATTTGCAGTCAATTTAAAAGGAATCACTTCAATTTCTAGATTCATGTTTGCAATTAGAAATAAAAAAAATAGCAAGAGTGGAATAGATACGTTTTTCTTTAACCAGATTTTCTTCAATAGGACTTAATTGTATCTATAAAAAAGTTAAAAAAAACAAATAGTAATGTAGATAATTGTGGGAAATGTGGAAAAACACCAATTTCCAAGCTAATGACAAGAGAAACAGATTTGAAAAATATATTACTGGTGCTTTTAGTATCATTTTGTTGTGGAAACTCAATACAATTTTTTCATGAAAAAACATGCCAAAAAGTCCTTTAATATCTGTATCAATATTGTTTATCGGCCATGTGAGTTCTAAAACATCTGCAACTCGGATGTCGGTCAAAATTCCAATATTGTGCATCCCTACATTTAATTTATTTTCATTAACCCTTTATTTATACGGATAAGCCCCACTGAGACACGCAGTTGCAAAAGAACAAAATTCCATATGTAATTTTTTTTTTTTGCTAAGCTGTTATGTTTATATTCTGGGTTGACGCAAAAATGGCTCTGTGGATTGTAAAAATCGCAGATTTCTGCTCTGCAGGTTAAATCAAAGGTTTATATGCGTGTGAGACGTTCAAAGACCACAGCCAAGATGGGAATATCCATACTGCACCACACTAATTAAACGTTGAGGTATGA
>JALJCO010009844.1:0-18103 GCA_023101725.1 Atherinomorus stipes
AAAACGATAACTAACTGAAACTGTATTGTGTCTTTAAAAAACTTAAGAAAACTAAAAAAAATTTTTGCAAAAAAATATCCTTAATTTCACCAGTTTTTGTAAATTTATTTAATTATTTAATGCTTTTTGGGTTGATATTAAATCTATTTCTATTGAATCTATTTATTTTTGCCTTTAATTCAAGTGACTTTCTTATGATTTTCAATGTCACACAAGAAGGCAAATATCCATAATTTACAAACAAAAAAAAAAAAACAAAAAACTAAGACTGAAACTAATAAAAACTACATTGAAACTACTTATTTACCAAAATAAAATAAAAATCCAATAAAAACTAGCAAACCTGCTCAAAAAACTAACTAAAACTAACTGAATTGAAAAACAAAAAGTCAAAACTAAATAAAAACTGAAACTAATGGAAAATCCAAAACTATTAGAACCTTGCAAATCAGTCGGGGCTTTATGGCAGAGTGGCCCGATGGAAGCTCTCTCCTCAGTACAGGACATATGAAAGCCTGCATAGAGTTTGACAAAAAAAAAAAAACATGAAAGTCTCCCAGACTGTGAGAAATAAGATTTTTTTGTCTGATGAGACCAAGATTGAACTTTTTGGAGTTAAATCTAAACGGTATGTTGAAAAACCAGGCACTGCTCATCACCTGCCCAATACCATCCCAACAGTTAAACACGGTGGTGGCAGCATCATGCTATGGGGTTGTTTTTCAGCTGCAGGGACAGGATGACTGGTTGCAACTGAAGGAAAGATAAATGCAGCTAAGCACAGAGATCGTGGCTATCAAAACCTCTTCCAGAGTTCAGGACCTCAGACTGGGCCGAAGGTTCACCTTCCAACAAGAAAATGACCCCCAGCACACAGCTGAAATAACAAAGGAGTGGATCAGAACAACTCGGGACTATTCTTGACAGCGCCAGAGCCCTGACTTAAACCCAGTTGAGCATCTCTGGAGAGACCTGAAAATGGCTGATCACCACCGTTCACCATCCAACCTGACAGAACTGAGACGATCTGCAAGGAAGAATGCAGAAGATCCCAAATCCAGGAGTGAAACACTTGTTGCATCATTCCCAAGAAGACTCATGGCTGTATTAGTCAAAAGGTGCTTCTACTCAGTACTGAGCAAAGGGTCTGGAATAACGTATGACCATGTGATATTTCAGTTTTTCTTTTTAATAAATTTACAAAAATTCATTCTGTTTTTTTTTCTGTCAAGATGGGGTGCTGAGTGACATTAATGAGAAATAAACAAACTTTTATTGCAGCAAATGCAATGAAACAAAGCTTAAAGAGGTCTGAACACTTTCCGCACCCACTGTATACAGTATACTGTATATATAAAATACAGTATTTATATAAAAGTAGCCTCACATGTTTAAAGTGTGCCTACATGCAAGAAAATGCTCAATTAGTAGTGAATAAAAACAAATTTGACAAAAAAGGCAATTCATCACTGCTCTAGAAAAATCATTTAGAACAAATTACAAACAAATGTGCAATTGACAACAAAATCTGATTTTGTACACATTTTTTTTTTTACTTAGTGGGAAAACGTCATAATATCAAATTACTTATTGTTATTATGACACTTACCTTTTAAAAATCGCTTATTTCTCACTTTCCTCTCCCCTGGGTTACAGAATTAGACACACCTCCCTGTAGCTGTCCAGTTCTGTCCTTCAGTGTGTCCAACAGGTGGACTAAAGGCTGTGAGGATTTTGCATGTTGGAAAACAAATCAGTGCATTTTCATTGTCTTTTATGGTTCATTTCTGGATGCAAATTTTCTCACCACTCAACCAGAGCAGAAGCTGATGACAAGAGTACAACACCCATGCTCAAGACAGGAGTGTAAACTATCATTTCAAGAGATATGTCCAGCATAAATTTCAAAGAAGAGCCAGGAAAACCACTGAAAGTGGAAATAACAAGAGTTTAGATGCATCATAGCTGTGGCATTAAGCCATTCGGTGCGGGTTTTAATGGTTAAACCTAAAGAAAGCAACGCATCCCAATATGATTAAAACTGCAACCTATGAGCACCAATATATCTGAAATTCTAGCCCTAGCAAGTTGAAAGTTTGAAGATTTTTTTGAGAAATGATTTATTAGTAGCAAAAACTAATAATAGAAAAGAAAATCCTGTATCAGTGCAGAATGGCTTGGAGTTGTTTGGCTACATTAACATGCAATGGGCAGCAGCCTTCTGCTGTTTGGGGGCAAAATTTGCAGATAAATTGTAGAAGGACAAGAAAAAAATAACATGGTGCACTTTAAAAACTTGGAACACAAGACAAGACTGTTCTGCTTGATGACAAGATGCTACATGGAGATGTAAACAGTGTGGTTATGTGATAGTAAAATTGTGCAATGTTTGAGATTTTAATCTAAGAACACAACAGCAGACAAAACAAAACAGTTACAGTTCTACCATCATACTGTTCCCTGTGTGTCTGGAGTTTTTTCTCATTTTTCTGTCTAGTATTCAGATGCTGATCATCTGCAGGTTTCACCATATGGACATAACAGCTTCTACTTTTCTCTCTCTCTGTGTAGAAACAACCCACGTGAAACTAGACTGCTAGCTTCTTTCCTGCAACATACATTTGGGCTTGAAAGTTTACATACCCTCCCTTTCAGGCTAAATTCACAATAGTAATTAAAATAACACAAAACTGAAAAAGCAATAATAAATGAAAATTTGATCAATTATACTATAGATTTTGATTAATAAAAAAAAAAAAAAGTTTCCCAAATTAAAGCTCCTTGCTCATGAACAGTGGGTCAAAATTTTAGCTCAAGAAAACCATCATGCTTGTTTACTTGATTTATTTTTTGCTTTTCTTTAATATATGTATTCAACCACAATACAAAATCAGAGTCCTAAAATTTTTATTTATTACTTTTATTAATTTCAGCTGATTTCACTCGCAGCTGATTTTTTTCTGTCTTTAAAGGAAGGGTAGGTAACATTTAAGCACAACCGTATATGTCACCTGCCAGACCACATTCCACATACTGTAAGCTTCCCTACCAGCACGCCCATTATGACCATGATGGTGTGGAATGCCCTCTGTTTTGATTGGTCAACCCTCTCCCTGTCCTCGCCCTGCTTCCCTGGGCGCAGACGAATCAGAACACAGAGAATAAAAGGCAATGCTGATGGAGACCACTGCTGAATAAAGTATTATGATGCAAATATTCTGAATAATGCAGAGAAGTTCATTCATAAAGACAATCCCTGATACAGAAAGCAGCCAGACACCCATCCTGAGATTACTGATCTGTCGTTACCTTCCTTCATTACCGTCCTCCACCCCATCTACCCCTTATAAGGAAATCAAACATCCCTTTTTACACTATACTCAGCAGTCGCGCACTCATGCTAGCACTTCTGTTTATAATTTTACAAGCATACTGTTACAGGTAAAGCAGTGATTTTTTAAATCACTCATTTACATGTCTGACCCAATACCGCAAGTACTGTATTATTCTTACTGGCAGATGAATTCTCTTACCACTGAGCTCCAGCTGACCCACACAGCCTGGAAGTTATATTAGCATGAAGAAACGTCCGCTTTTGGGATGGCAAAATGTCTTTTTTTTTTGTTTTTTTCCACATTTAAACTTGGTCTACATTGTTACATAAGTCATTGAAAACTTAATCATTTGGTATTTTTTTGTACATTTATTTAAAAGACCACATGAACTGCTTTTTGTCACTGATGCTACCTTACTGCTTTGCATAAATTAAGGCTTTTATAAAATATGATGTCTCAGTCTCTTCAGCACATGTAGAAGAATTATAATAATGCAAAGCAATCAGTCTGTATTTCATAAATTCAATGATGTTTGTTAAAAGTGCGACTGAAAAACTTTTATTCATTTCTGCAGCCAAGTTTTTGCAACAAAAATTAAGATAATTGAAAATCTGGTATAAACTTTGAAGGATCTTGGACAGGTTGTACTTGAAAGCAATTTTGTTGTAATAGGATGCTGGTTACAATGACAATAAAAACATTCTGATTGTGAATCTGAGGATGCAGTCCTTAAAATCTTAACTTATGAGTAAAGCAAAATTAAGTTTGTAAAATTATGTGAAATATGACCAATTTTGTGAATTAATATAAGGAAAAGCTCAGTAACACCAGTGACACACAAGACAAAAGATGCTTATTTATTGTTGATTGATTCTCATTGGTGTTAAGGAAGCTAACAGTGACAATTTTCACAAAAAATGCATTTTACAACATGGCTGCTGTAGAGCGTGACACCACATGTTGTTAGTCATGATCTTTTTATTATGTCATTTGATACATTTGAATTCAATTAATTTGCAATTCCCTGCAGATAAAGCAGGTAACACCATGTGTTGTCAACTAAAAACTTCACATTAAATCCTGAGATAAAGGTTGATATTTCTGAAAACAGAAAATATTCAGTGTCATTTCTTTTTCCAAAAATAAAAGAATTTGTTGCTTTTTTGATGCATGTAATGTAAAAAGAAAATTGTGCTATTTTACTTTATTAAAATATGTTTAATTATGTGTCTCGGTATAATCCTGTATAAATCACACAAGTGTCTTATGCTTTGATAAGGCAGCTGCTTTGTGAAGTTGAAAAAAAAAAAAACAGACACACTCATGCAAAAAGCTCTGTTAGTCGAGGTCGCTTGTTTCTTCTCTGTGATGTAGAAAGCAGATAACCTGAAGCAACTCCCTAACTCCAAACTCCCCTGCCGAGTAGATAATCATGCACACAGCAAAGTGAGAATGTCAACTTCTCCATCTGCAATGGAATAATCAGATAATGTTACATATTCTGTCTCGCAACTAACTGTTGGTTTTATTTTTGGCTAACTGCATCTTTATTGAGACTCAGCAGAAATTAGTGATAATAAGCAACCGCTGAAAACAAAGCATGAGTGCTATAAAGACATTTCTGCCCCAGCAACATTTTAGAGTCTGTGAAGTTATAAAAGCTCATGTTATATCTGATGGAAAAGAGATCTTGGTATGTTTATCAGTGAGACATGTCTCTGTTTTTAATAAATCTGACTCGACTCTAATTTTTCCACCTGAAAAGATCATTTTTTTATTCCTTAACAGTAACACCAGTAACATGACTGTGGGGAACGACTTCTTTTGAAGTATTTTTCATAATATTTACTTATAATTTATTTTTAATATATCATTTTCATCATATATTTAATAGTTATTTATACATTTCTGCATTTGGAATGGTAGAAAAACACATTTTTAGACTCAATATACAGCACTTTCTCTCTATAAATGACTGTGGGGACGAGCACTTTTGTGGTGCTTGGGGTTCTAAAAATTGAATAAAAAGCTAATATTACCAAGGTGGTGGCTCAAAATGGTGTGATGAAACCATTTTTTTCAAGAGAAATATTTCTCTAAAGGCTAGGGAAAGAAAAATGGATGTTTCTGTAAAATGACCCATCGTGTTTGTATCAGTGTCGACTGGAGCCAAAGCAGATGCCCACAACTACTCTAATATTGTTCTCATCTTCCTCTCTTCACTCTGTGTAACGTTTTATTTCTGCAACTTATCACCCATTTCCTCATTTGACCTTTTCTTACAAACCAATAATTTTCCTGCCCTGTGCAGATACAGCAAAGGCAACACCAGACTCGTGGGCAAATTAAACCACACACAAGTTGCCATTATCACACAATCACTACCTCCTCCCACATAAACGTGATCTCCCAAACCACATTCCAAGCAAACCTCACAACCAGCACCCCCAGGATGGCCATGATGGTGTACAATGCTCTCAGTTTTGATTGGTCGACCCTCTGCCTGTCGCCGCCCTGTTCTCCCGGGCCTGGACGAATCAGAACGAGGAGAACAGAGAGGCTGCAGAATGAGATGACTGCCACAGTGAATATCAAGAGACAAATGTCCAGAATGGAGAAAACATGCGTCATCATCATCATCATCATTCCCACGAGGCTGAGCAGCCATGCACAGCTGATGCAGACGTTCCTTATCCGGACCCCTTGTTCATTTCTCATGCTTAGGTAGGTGATGGGGTGAACCACAGCCACGTAGCGCTCCACGCAGGTCAGGATGTGAAACAGTATCTGTCCGTACCAATTCAGGCCGGTAAAAAGCCCGCAACATATAGAATCTTCAAATGAGCTTTGCAGATGCCGACTAAGTTGAGAATGTATCCAAAGACACCACTCAGCTCCATGATGACCATGTGGTAGGTGAAGCAGTCAGAGTGATCTCGTTGTTGCTGCTGAGGAGGAGGAACGATTGTGCCGCCATTGCTGGAGACCAAGATAGAGGATGAGGATGCAGAGAGGAAGGATGAATAAGATGACAGCGATGTCGATCGCGATGAAGATGAAAGAACTTGGGTTAGATAAGAGGCAGTGCGTGTATAAAGAGACGGAGGGCTGGTGTAGAGGAAGCAGGAGTTGTTAAAAGGAGGAGGAGGAGGAGTTTGCAGACATCTGGAAAAAAAGAAAAACATCTGTGAGAGAGAGCAAAGTTTTGAGATCCCTCCTTTCGTCTTTCCCATTATTTACTAAAACTACTCTGAAAATATACAACTTTAATGGATGTGGAGGAAGATGAGGGACACCGGGGGAAAAAATAGAATTCTGAAAAATAAGTGAGAATTCTTACTTTTCCGTCAAATCAAAGAAAAAAGTATTTTAAGGCGGAATTCTGACTGAATTCATGAATGAAAGTTGGAATTCTCACTTTAATCTTAGAATTCTTACTTTTTGTTAGAAGAATTTGTACCTCTGATACTCCTCCATACATGGAGCATCTTACGAATGATGAAATTCATTATTAGATGTGGAGCTTTGCTTTTGAAATGAACATGAAAATGAACAAAACAGACATACAGAAGTGCAAGAAGAATAGTTTGGCCACTTTTTCTAAAATTAACAACTAATTTTAAGACCCATCAACTTAAAAACTTTCTCATGATGCTCAGTGTTATTCCAAACTCTACTTTTCCCATTCTTTATTATAAGATTACTTAAATTTATAGGAAATGACACAGTTAAATTATGTGTTTGTATATGTATTTAAATGTATTTTTCAAACAGATAAAATTTTAGGAAAATTGTCAACAAATAAGGGAATTATGAGAATAAACTATTTTCTTGTTCTCTTTTTTTCTCTTTAGTCAGATTCCTCGCAAGATGATGTGTGTGTAGATTCCCCAAATTTTTTGACAAACCAAAAGGAGATGAACTTTGGAAAACTTTGCTGAGAATTTGATTAGCGTATGGTTTAAGAACACATTTTTTAATCTTAAATTGCCCATAAACAATACAAACTAATAAATCCTAATATTGAATAAATGAATGCAATAGTTTCAAGACACGCACCTTGTAAGTAGTGTTGATTCCTCACCTTCCTTCTGCTGAGTCACAAACTGTTCTTAAAACTTATTTGATCCAAATCTTATGCACAAGATTTGGGTCAGATGCCATTTATGTAAAACACGTGTGTGACAGGGAAATTTTGCATGCTGAAAAACAAATGGCAACTTTTCATCCTTTGATACGGTTCATTTCTGTAGGCAAATTTTATCTGTGCTCACTGTCGACCTGCAAAGTGCCTTTCTTAAGACTCCAATCAACAGGATGAGTTTCCTTCCAAAGGGCAGTCTTTTTAGTCAAAATAAACTATGCAATATATTTAATTAGTGGTTTATTTTACTTAAACCTTATATTGTTTTTGATACATTTTTGACCCGTTTTCAACTTCAGGTATGTAAAAAGTGTCGTTTGCCTATTATTATTCAGTTGTTGAATAATTTTCCATAAATGCCTTAAGTACGGCGATTAAAAACAAACAAACCCTCAGGACAGACCAAAGTTGTTGTTTTTTTTTTTTTTTAATCTCCTGATGCAACCGTTTCATTTAGTGGACTTGCTCTCAATATTCTTTCAAGTTCAGCTCTCGTATAACATATTGACGTTAATAAAACCTAAGAATGACTGGATCCTTTTTACTACACAGAATTACCTTTAACGACAGTGCTCAGCTCTGCGCGTGCCTGTGATATAGGCGACACATAATCAGGACAAATATTCCAACTGATGTCCACATTTACCTCCTGGTCGATTTACAAAAACGCTGATATCTGTGTCTGACTGTCAGTCAGACACAGATATCAGACAGTCAGATATCACACAATGTGTGCATTGTTTGCCCCAATCGTGGAAGTGGAGCAAACTTGTTGAGCTGCTTATAATAACTGACTTTCAAAGAGTTGGCAAGCACAGCAAAAAGTATAGACTGAACCCAAAGTTGATTTATATCAGACCCAAGTAGAGTAGTTCATCACTTCCCTCAGCAGGAGGCCGTCGCGGGTCTCCCCTCATCCACATGCCGGCGACCTCCGCCTTCATCACCTGCGGCTGAAAGTTCCTCTACAGCCTCCAGCAAACATCTGTGTTATTTTAATACATTTGGCAGCATCTGTATGAAGAGCTGGTATCTTCTAAGTCCTATTTTTTTTCGTGAAACCTTTCCATGTTTTGCTCTACGTGTAGTTCTCTCTGTATGATTGATTGACAGCTGTGGCACAAGAAGGAGGGGGGCATTGGCAGCTGCAATTGGTCCAGCTCACAATCACTGTAGCACCAAAAATTTTTGCACACCAAAATGATAGGAAGAAATCAGGGCAAAACAATTCAAACTCCCCAAAATTATAAGGGAGTGTACAAAAAACACCATTAGAATATCTTTCTGCACTATAGAGCTTCTGTTAATTTCTACACACAAATAAGGTGCCACGTGAAAGCAGAGATTGCTAATAACAAAGATGTCCGTCTCATGACTGTCAGACAAACTTCTGTGAGCTAAAAGCCACAATCACAAATCATGTTTTGTGGTCAAAAGCTTTGTTTATTTACAGATCTGGGCATGAAAAAGTTCCTCCTTTTTCTGCCAGAAGGGGTGTGCACTAATAGTGCACCATTACTGCACTATCACTGGCTGAACCATTTGTCCCGCAAACACGCCATCACGTACGGTGTCCAAACTTGGCGTGTGGAAACATCCTTGTTCTGGGCGTTCATTTATGCTCTGAAATCGTTTCCCCCTGACACACAGGTGTTTCTCTGTGCGATTGAATTAGCAGACAAGTCGCTGGTAAGTGGCTGGCAGTCGGCTGAAAGGGGAACTTTTTCATGCCCAGATCTGTATTCCTAAATGAACTAGACTGCTGTTCTCTGGTGTTCACTGAGAGTAATGTGGTTTTTGTTTAGGAGGAGCTCCTTTTACATTTTCTCCTGTGTTCCAGATGAATTTACCAACACAATAAATTGCATACACTACTCTCAAAAAGTTCGAGATACTTGGCTTTTGTATGATGTCAGAATGAACCTAAAATCCACAACCTTTCCAGACTGAATTAGACTTTCTCTGAACTTTTGAAGGCACATTGTTCAATTTTTAAATATTTATTGCACATTATGCTGTTCTCCAAAAAAATGACTAACCACAAAAAAATACAACAGTAGAGTCTAAACTGTGACTTGACCACTTAATGTTCTGGTTCAATGACATTTTGTTTCTTAACAGTCCTCTTCATCATCCTGTTCCCATTTAAACGTCATCTGTCCAAGATGACGCCGAACACATGACAAGTTATTGAGACATTATCATTTTTATGTTGTGGTATACCCACTGTTGTTAGCTTTTCTTTCCATAAATTGCTTTAGATGGAGAAACTAAAAACTTGTGGGTCAAACTGCTGGGTTAGAAAGGGACCAACTAATTTCTGGGTTATTTCAACCCAGACATTTAGGTTGTTAGGTTGTTGCCCCAACTTTTGGGTTAAAATAACCCAACATTGTTGTCATAATAACCCAACTTCTGGGTCAAATATTCAACCTGAAAGTTGGGTCAAAAAATAACCCAATTTTCTGGGTTGGTCCTTTTTTAACCCAGCAGTGGGTCATAAATAACCCATTATGGGTTATTTTTTACCCAGGAATTATTAGTGTGTAGGAATTACCATGTCATAATTCCAGTTAAATGTCCAACCTTTATAATATCAATAAGGTGTGAACATTTTATATTTCCCATAAATAATAACTAGGGATGTCCGATATTATCAGCATACCGATATTATCGGACAATATTCGCATTAAAATGTGATATCAAAAAAATTTCAGTATCAGTTTTTTGGACTGATATCTTTAAAAACGAAATCTCGCAAGATTTCAGTGTGAAATTAGCAGTTCCATTAGCAGCAGTCCAGCACAAGTGTATCTATCTGCGGCTTGCAATCCAGTGGGTGTGTCCTATATTGGGCGTGTCCTATAGTGGGCGTGTCGCATTGTGGGTGGGTCTGGTTAGGTTTAGGGGAAGGGTCAGGGGTAGGGCTAGATTTTACCGTCCTCTCATTGGCCTGGTGGGCGTGTCGTCGAGTAACGTCACACTACGACACGCCCACTCTATGACACGCCCCTGTCTTGCGAGCCGCAGATAGACCCTTCTCGTCCAACATGTAGCCTGTTATCCTGGAAGAACTTCATATCCCAGCATTCCTTTTACAGCCATGTGACTACAGTGCAGCTGCTGCTGCTACAGAACGACTTGCTTTGAAGCTGCCTATAATATGGCTGGTTTTAAGTTGTTGGTTAAAGGTTGAATATGGAACACGGACAGAACAGCGACATCACGTGTGTCTACTGTAGGTTGTAGTTGCAACGGCAAAAAAACAACTCAGATAAGCAAGTGACCAACAGTCTGCAGCATGTCCAACAAGTAACGCAGAGGAGTTTATAAATGACAGCTAATGTCAGCAAACAAGCTAGCTTACCGATCCAGGAGGAAAGTCGCCATTTCCGTGTTTTGACGCCGTGGAAAACATTTATGTGGGTCCATTTAATGAAGTCTTCAATTAAATTATTTTTTTAAATATAGCTTTTAAGCAAAAATGTTACATATTCAACCTTTAAGCTATGAAGTTGTCAGAAACATTATAATAAGTCACATGTAGTATCTGGTATATGGCAGCCATATGTCCAAAATGAACTCCTCTGGCTGAGTTAAGGATATTTTGGGATCTTTGTTCTCAGAGCAGAACATATTGTAGTTGTATTTCTGAAAACATACAACCTCACAGTTCTCTGCATATATCTGTAGATATTGAAATTTAAAAGTTGGACAATATCCGATTTTGGTAATAGAAAAAAAAGCCCATATTGAACACCCCTAATTACAACCTAAAGTTGAATATCCTTAACTTTTTATGAGTACTGTATGTTGATTCTCACTCTTATACGAATGTCTCAACTATCGATTTGAGACCCAAATTACAGCTTATTACTCTCATTGGATGTGTTTGCACTTCAGTTTTCCTGCCCTGTGAAGGAACAGTAAAGGCAACACTAAACTGCTGGGCAGAGTAAACCAAAAGCTTAATGCATTCAGCAAACATTTATCACTGCCATCTGATGCGCTCTTAAACCAAATGACATCCCAAACAAACCTCATTCCTAACACGCCCAGTATGGCCACAATGGTGTATAATGCTCTCTGCTTTGATTGGCTGACCTTTTTCCTCCCCCCGCCGTGTTCCCCTGGGCTTTGACGAATCAAAACACGGAGCACAGAAAAGCTGCAGAAAGACACAATTACTAAGGATAACATCGAGAGGCCAAGCGACAAACTATCAACAGTTATCTTTATCATCAAGCCCATCCCCCCACCGGAAAGCAGCCACACACAAGCAACGCTGATATTTCTCATTCTGACCCATCTTTCACTCTTCAAGCTCAGGTAGGTGATGGGATGAACGACAGCCAGGTAGCGCTCCACACAGGTCAGGATGTGGAAATACATCTCTCCATACCAGGTGAAAACGGAGAGAAGCATCCCCACTACGAAAATGTTAAAGTCCTTCATGTAGCCACAACAACAGAAGAAAATACACCCCAAGGTGGTGATGAGCTCCATGGTGACCGCGTGGTAGGTGAAGCAGTCAGTGTGGCCCGCTGCTCCTGCTGCGGAGGCGGGGCGCTTCTTCCTCCGCTGCTGGAGACCATGGTACAGGATGAAGATGCAGAGAGGAAGGGAGAGGAGGATCCTGGTGATGAAGAGGACTTCAAAGATGAAGGAGTACGGTTTGGAGATCATGCAATCGAATTCAAAGATGAGGTCTGGGTTGAAAAAGGAAAGGTGTGGAGGAGGGAAGGAGTCGTTTGATGACGTTGTCAACATATCTGGAGGAAGAAGATGCAAAATTAAATAGATATATAAAACTGCTTTAAAGCAACCTTTACCAATCTTGCATTTCAGAAAGCACAGCAAGATAATTTGAATATAAACAGTCCCGCCTCACTCCTAAGACACACCCCCTTATTCCCTCTGCCTCCCAATGCAGAAGCAAAGGTCTGACAGGCAGGTCCGTTGGACAATCCTAGAGGTGCACCCCACTTCAAGGATTGGTTGGAGTTTTCTTTGAATATTTAGAGATTGGAATAATATTTTATTTTGATTAATGGTGGGTCTGTCTGGTATTTCAGAGTTCCATTACCTCATTCATAGCATTTTACCCTGTTAGAAAAATAGTGTAAGAATGCAACATCGGTAAAGGTTGCTTTAACTGTATGTCTGTTATTGACAACAGTTCGACAAGGACCTTTTATAAGAAATCTACAAACATCTCTTACAGCTTGAATGTAATGAGTTATCTTATGAACAATTCTCATACATCTAATGGAAAAATGGAAATATCTCAATTACTCAATTAGTTACCAGAAATAATCAGTGGTTAATGAAAGGAATATATTCTAAATTTTATAAATGAACAATTTCAAATTTTTTCTGGCTCCACCATCTCACAATTCCCCACGTTTTATCACAAGTTCCTCCCCCAGTACATCTCCTGGCCCTCCCTGACTCTCAGGAAAAACCATCACTTTTAGTCAACAATAACCTACTAAATAAATAAACTTGTATATTTGAGAAGTTTCCTAATACATGATGCTGTTCAACATCGCAAACTTTCTATGAGACAAAGTGGATCTAGTTGTTTGGTCTCGGAATGTCGCCCAAAACCCCTTAAAGGGATATTGTGTAAGTTCTCCTGTTATCTGTCCACAAAAATTGATTATTTTATTCAAAAGTGTTTTTCCATAAATCAGTAATCACTCGCATCAACAAACTGAAGTGTTCCTGTAAGCTCTGGATTTGCCGTATCATTCATTTACACATCGAACGGGTCGGCTCGGTTGGGGCTACCATGTCGTGTCGCCATGTTTTTATGTTCAGTAGAAGCGTGACAGTAGAAAACCACAGAAACTCACCGGAGACACCGGAGTTTTCAGCTCAGTTCGAGGTAATGCCTTTGAAAAGTCACCGCGATGCAGTGAGGAGGAACCGAACGTTACACTGATGCTGCGTTCACGTGCAGTCGGGCAGACGACCGTCAGTAACAAACCAGATGTCATTTTAATCACAGAAGCCAAACATGGATCAGGGAAAACAATACGACATCGCCATGACAACATCAGATGTGGACTGATGTCACTGTAACTGACAGACCACAGTTCACATAGAGGCTGTTGATGCCTTTACATGCAGCGGCTGTCGTCCGTCTGCCCGGTTTCACGCGAACGCAGCATGAAAAGTACTAGCGAGTTGCTTGGGATATACAATTGTTTCACAATGTCCCTTTAAACCTCAGTTACTTAGGTCTGTTTTGGTCAGTTAAAAGCTCTATTAAGAGCTCAGCTTAATAAAGTCTGTAAATGCTCTGTAAAGGAATTATGCATTTTGCATCCATGTAATTTGACTATTTTATTGTGGGTTGTGTTTAATGTGTTGAATGCTACTGTATAACGTGCCTTCTTGGCCAAGTCTCCCTGGAAAAAATGGCTGCAGTCTCAAGGCCCTTACTACTTTTTAAGGTTTAAATAAATGAATGAATGAAAAGATAGATAAAAAAATATCAAATGAGATATTTTATAGACTTTTTGTCTGTTAGACATGAATCATTTGAAGCTGCACATCTTGTAAAACAAAGCCTTTTCTCACACTGGAAGTGGTGCTGGAATTTTATTTTGACAAAATACTTCACAGATTAAACCAAAATTGAATCTTTTGTTGTTGTTGTTATTTAAACAGTAATAACTAATAGGCTGTGCTGAGTGTCATAATGGTTGTAAAGGGCACTCACCTCCTGCTGCGCTTCAGTGTCTCAGGCTGCTGGAAACTGATCTGTGAGTAAATCTACCGTACTCTAAAAGCATCAGCGAGTTTGTGTTGAAGGTGGAATCGGGGATGGGAGTTTTTGCATGCTGTTTTTGCAAGCCTGTAACTCTTAAGTCTTTTCATGCGGTCCATTTCTGCAGGCAAATTTTCTCATCGCACCGTTTCCACTGAGACCAGAGTACAGACTGATGATTGATGGCCAGAGCTCAGCATCAACATGTCTCGGTGGGTCACGTGTGTCACGACACTCAACATTTTTACAGTTCGGATTTTGTTTTAAGTTTGAAATATTCACATATTATGAATCAAAAATGTTACTAATCATCAACAAATAATTTCTTTAATGAAAACAAGGCATTTTCCTACTGGAATCCAGACATGGCCTGAACTGGTCCTCAAGGGGCGCTGCATGTTGTTGATGTTCCCCTGCTTTTACTCCTGATTCATTTTATTGGATCATTAAAAGCTTGTACAGACCTGGAAAACAAGCTGTTGGGGAGATCCGTTTTTATCTCACACCTGAAGCTGCTCATCTCTGCGGTAAACAATGGCTGGTGTGTGTAAAGCAGCTGTCTCTGTATTTTATTTGAAGAAAATATATTTCATGCTTTCATTTTCTTTCATGTAGAGCTGTTGAACAAGGTTCGTCACAGTTACCCATCTATTGGCATAAATTTCTGCTTAGTTTCATGGAATTTCTAATAATAATAATGAGGAGGGGGGGGGGGGGGGGGGGGGTAGACCTGTAGTACCACATGTTTGACAGAAGATGTCAGTATTTAGCTTTATCCCAGTGGAATATTTCACTCATAACTGTATTATGGGAAATTTAGGACAAACCATTTCTGGAGCAGAGGTTATGCAAGAGTAAATACTGGTATAGTTCTTTTACTTTTGTATTGCTTTTTTTAAAATTTTGTGTTTTTTAATGCAAGTTATGTCATTTCATTTTTCATTTTATTTTCATATTCTGAAAATTCCATTTTCAGAAAAGCTGCAGTAGAATGTAGATTGGAAAAGTACATGATTTGATGATAGAACTGCTTTAATATAGTCATGTAGTCCATGAAACTGCTAAATTGTTTAGAAAATATTGATATTAAGTATACTGTATAGACACTGTAGTTTTGTATATATATATATACATATATATATATATATATATATATATATACAATATATGGGGAAAATAGTAATCCATCTATCCATTTTCTTTCCACTCATCTGAGTTAGGGTTGCAGGGGCAGCTGCCTCCTCCTACTACTACTTCTACAGGCTCCGGAGTCTCTGTGTCAGACATCCCATCTCTAGTTTGCCCCCTTTAAGTCATCAACATCACCTTACAGAGAAGCTAAAAGAAAAAAAAAAAGCAAACAATGATTAAACAAAAACTAAACAGAGAAAACAATAAGTGTCCAGTCAATGTGACACAGTATGAGATAATTACCATCATTACTGTCAGCTATCTGGTAAACCTGTTTTCTCAGCTCAGGCAGTTCATATCTTTAAACACTTGAGGGTGCTGTAGAGATTTTGACTCAGAGTTGCTTCATCCTGAAGCAGGGCTATTTGCAGTCCTGCAAGTTGTCATCATTTCACTGCTCCAACACACCAGACTCAGATTGGATCCAACAACCCTGAAGTTCTGACTCATTAACTGAAGATGCTGCCAATAAGGTGACTTAGAAAGCAGGGAGGACCGCTCCATATCTTTGTGTGCAGGCTCAGTATGGTATGGTATGGGTTTATTTGAGCAGGGACAAAGCACAACACCACATTGCAAAGTCAGAGAAGATGTTTGGTGACAGGTTATAGCACAAATGCTAATTTACACCTGCAGTCCCTGGGCAGGTTGGTGATGACAGACTGAATTAATATAAACAGTTGTAGATAAATAGACCAATTTGTGTTATAGGCAACCAGGTCCTGTACAATCCCACAATACAATAATGCTACTTTAAAATCAATTTCACAAACCAGTTTCCATCTGTGACTGCATCCAGTAATAAGCTAACTAGTAAATGTGTAAAGATTAAGAAAGGTGCAATGTTGAAGAACTACTGACATCTAGTGGTAACAAAGAGCATAGCGATGACTTCAAATGCCAAGCAGCTGTGAAGAGACAGTGGCCGTCAGTGGCAAAAGTCCCTCCAGCTATAAACATGTTAGCTGTGTCTCATTTTGGGGTCTTTACAATTCAAAGTGTGGTTTCGTTGACTGCATACATCATTGCGGTGAATCAAATACTGTCCTGTTTCAAAAGCGTCTGAAGGAGCCTCCGAATTCACCCCCAAACCCGCACTCCATTTGGCCTGAAACAAAGGATACTGGAGATGTATCCTCTGTGGCCTCTTCTGTCCCAGAATTCAAGATGGGAGGAAATAAGCAGTAGAGCTCTGATGGTATTAGTGGATTTTGCGTGTTACATGACGTGTTGCCTGGTTAGAAATAATAGCCTCTTCAGAAGATTTTAAAATATGTGGTTGAGCTTGAAAAGACAGTTTTACCTCAGAAAACGCATTGGTTTGACCCCTGAAATGAGACATACCTGTTGTTTCAATCTGTGAGTGGATCCAGTGGCCTCAGGTGCAGCAATGACTGAACCAGGCAACAACCTAAAAAATGTGTACACCTGGAAATTTTCTCAGGTCCTTATGATCTTATTATATCAAACTAATAAATCCTCTCAAACTGATGCAGTTCACTCTGGTACAGCCAGAGATGCTGTCAGGAAGTCTTAGTTTTGTTAAAGAATAAAACGAGATCATTTTCTCACCAGTTCTGCTTCTGCTCACCTCATATTTATGTTCATCTGAGGACGATGTGGAGGGAAGGGGGCGTATCCACACACCATGCCGCCCACCACATGTTCGCCATGCTGCTGACGTCTTTTTTTTACAGTCGGTTATACAGTAGCAGCGCGACATTGTTTTCAAACCACGGATTTCTTGTCAAGTTTTCCAAGTGTCGCCAAACTTTAGATTTGTGTCCTCAGAGATGCTAAACATGTCCTCTTCACCTGCTGCCTCCTCCCTCCGTGTTTACTGATTATTTGCTGCAGCTGCTCTAGTGTTTTAAAAACGTAACTTAAAAGATAGTGATGGTACGTTCAAGGAGCCTCCGAAATATGTGTGACGGAGACAAACTATGTAATAATTGGTGTAACCATGGATTTTTACCAATTCAGACACACCAAGAAAGATACGTTGTGTAATTAGCCGCCAGTTGTATCCGATGCGGACTGAAGCTGGTGGTGCAGTCCCATCTTACACATGCCGGAGGTTTTTCCTCCCTGTTAAACGGGGTTTTCCTTCCCACTGTCGCCACCCCTCCGTGCTTGCTCAGGATGGGGGACTGGACCGGGTCAAGTCAAGATTCGATCCAATCTGTTGGTTTCCTTAACTAGGCTATTATGAATCTGACCTGAACTTTTCTGTCTGTTTAAGCGCCCTGAGGTGACATTGTCATGAATGGACGCTATACAAATACAGTTGAATTGAATTGAATTGAATTGAATCTGTAAGTCGGACCACCGATTCAGATCGGTGAATCTCTACATCCCTACCGCAGAGTACTTCCTGTTCTCTGCTACGTCCGCCATTTTTCTTTTCTTTTTTTTTTTTGACAGTTCGAATGACTGGCGTTTGCTCCAATCATGAGCTGATTCCCACACAGCGTCACGCCCTTAGCTCTGTCATTGGCTGGTGATATAAACAGAAATCTCCACCCAGAAATGTCCTGAACACACCAAAACAAACAGAAAAGGTCAGTTACAGACAGGGGGAGAGGGAGTTGCATTCAAACTCACCACTGCACGAGCGTAGAGGCCCAAAGGACTTGCACAGGTCTAACATTTATT
>JALJCO010009845.1:0-28296 GCA_023101725.1 Atherinomorus stipes
GTCTCGTGAAGTTGGGACGTAAATAAAAACATAACACAGTGATGTGTAAATTCTTTTCAAGCCTGCATTCAACTGAATCCACAACAAAAATGTTTAACGTTCACACTGACGATCAACTGAATCCACTACAAAGATGTTTGACGTTCACACGAGACTTCATCAGATTCCAGCAAGATTTTATCTAACAGAAAAATATGCATAAAATATACCAGACCAGACCAGCTCAGGCCATACCAGACCACACCAGACTGGACCATACCAGACCACACCGGACCGGACCAGACCAGAACAGACCATACCTGCTCAGACCAGACCAGACCACACCATACCAGACCAGACCGGACCATATCATACCATACTGGACCAGACCAGACCAGACCATACTAGCCCATCCATCCATCCTTCATCCATCATCCAACCATCCAGTGCCGTTGTTTTGGGGGGGGTGGTGGGAACGATTCTAGGGGCCCACACTACCCCAATAGGCTTTATGACTAAATCATTATGCATATATGACTATGATGAATGCAATATTACTAGAATATGAGCTCAAACAAAGCCACATAATATTTTAGTTTTAATCATTTGAATAACCTCCTCTCCTCCAAAATGGTTTAGTCCACAGTTCATTCTTCTTCTTGGGAATATGTGTGTGCGACGAGCAAACTCCCGCATTTCAGAATGCCAAAAAAACAAAAATCTGGACAGCAGAAACGACTCAAGAGAGAGGAGAGGAGGAGGAACAGCAGAGCAGGGGCCCAGAATATTTCACATTTCTTCTCCAAGAATGGTGAGAGAGGTAAAATATAGAGGACTGGCCGAAAAGTTTCTGTTCATTCATTCATTGGCTGTAACCGCTAATCTCAGATGGCTCGTGGAGGCTGGAGCCTAGATTAGCTGGTACAATTCACAGCACGGCTGAAACAAGAAGATGGATGATTTCATTGTGCAGGTGGGTGGGAACTGAAAACTGGAGGAATTGATGAACAAACACATGCCACAACAGCAGGATGACAGTGCTCAAAGGATACAGCATAAGCATTCACTCAGACTTTGTTATTACGAGGCTGCATTCAAGTTCTGCTCAGTAATTATGAGCATTAGGCGAAGGTTAACTACATTATGTGTTCATATGTAGTCTTGTAAAATTTTGTGATTGATGGTAAATTTGACTAACCTAAAAATAAAAATAAATAAATGTTCAAGTATTTGTTGGTTTCACAACAGTGAAAGTGTTTATTATTTAGATTTTGTGTATTCCAAGACTAAGTTGGTTCTTCATAAGTGTTTCATGAAATATATCTTTTAATGTTTACTAAAGCAATAACTGAACAATAAGTCTTTATATTCTGCTGCTTCAGAATCAGCAGTGGCTGCTTCATCTGAGTTTGAGCCAGCAGCAGACCCTCACCCCCCAGCAGTCCAATGATGTCTCCGATGGTGAGTGAGATCAAGACTGGTTGGCTTTTTGGTTTATCAGTAAACTGCTGTACCATTGGCAGTTAGTAAGACAATACAGGCTGCTGAAGCCTGTACAGCAGCTATTGTATTTATATAATCAAGAGCAAAATAGCAAAATTGACTATTTATTGAGTGGTTAAAGCTGAAGTCTCTTACTTTAAAAAAAATATTTATTTGTCATATATGTTCAAACTTTCCCCTTGCCCAGACAGCACAACATGAGACATGTTATCTGTGAAAACAAACTGGCTCAGTTGGTCCCACCTACTGCTCAGATTGTGAATTGCAAGAATCTATTGGGACGAAACCAAACTTCCAATCAGAGCCAGAGGAGTGTCTGACATCTGTCAACCACTGCTCTCACACGCTGAGTCCCGCCCCCTCCCTCTGCTTTAGCTACTGGCTGCAGCTCAGTCAAGCAGTGATAAGATGACCAGAGAAGAGAAACAATGAAAATAAAAAAAAGAAGTCGACCATATGTTTGTCACTGTGATGTTGTTGCCGGGGCGGGGGGCTAGCTTGTTTCTGATGCTGCAGCTAATGTTACTGGCTACTGGCTGTTTTTTAGTTAGAAAACAAAAATACCTTTATAAAGTCACCAGGCAGTCTTGGTTTGGTGTTTGGTGCAGATGTACCCGAGTGGGGGACCTGGAGGCAGAGCATGAGCACTACGAAAAGGGAGGGGAGTAGCATGAAACTTGTATTGATTCAAATTTTCAGGCTAAGTTTGCTCTCTTCTCAAAGTAACAGACTGCAGCTTTAACTATAAATGTGCTTGCAATCATAAGTATAACATGGTTCGACAACTAATTAGAGATGTCCCGATCCGATCACGTGATCGGGGATCGGGGCCCGATCACGTGATTTCAGACTCGATCGGAATCGGCTGTTACTTCCCGATCAGGGATCGGTTAAATGTTTCCTTTACTGATACGGCAGCAGCGGGCTGCTCCTCTTTTTCCTCTGCGTGGTTTCCTCTCAGTTTCGGTTTTATGACCAGCGGTTGGTTTGATTCTGCCTCATGTGAACCGCCCCGTCCTGCACGCAGCTCAGTGCTGTTTACAGCATCACCGGGCGGTGCAGGAGTCTAAATGTAACGCACCAGCAGGCAGCAGCCTGTTCACTCAGACATAACTACAGGGAAGGCGGCTGCAGCTGAACTGATGAGCCGCTTTTAAAAAGTTTGATCCATTAATCAAAGCAAACAACAATAAGTCAACATAACGTGTAACACGTGGTTCATATTTAGCGAAGCAACGCGACAATGTGCTGGTTTAACGTTAGTTGTGCAGCGCGTGCAGCGCTGCGGGTTTGACGGGGCTGCTGGTTGATGTGACCCGCGGAGAAGTGACAGAAAAAAGAAAAGAAAGCTGCTTAAACTTTGTTTGCCATTAATGAACGGAGTAAAACCGAAGCACACATTACATTAGGCCTATCTGTTGTTTCGGAGTTTATTTGAAATCTAGTGTTGGTTTTATTTGCTGTCCAAAAATAATCATGTGTTTCCAAGCTTCAGAGAAATGGAGAAATAACCAGCTTCCTTTGTGATTTCCACAGACATGCATAAATGATTACTTACTCATTAATTTGACGTTAGTTTGGTATATAAATGTATGCTAAATATGTTTTCTTTTTTAGAATATGGCTGGAAGAATGTAATTGATCAGAGGAGGTGTCATAATAAAGTAAAATAAGAATAAATAAAACGAAAAAATACAACAAATATGGCACCTCCTGATTCCCCAATTGCACCTTCGAGCTGATAGGATTCAGAATCAGATTAGGCAGCAGTGTTTCCCCTACAGACCACTGCTGTAGGGAAAACACTGTCTTTTTCTCTTAAATGTTCATTTTATTATAGAAGTATCGGATCGGGACTCGGTATCGGCCGATCCTCAAAATCAAATGACTCGTACTCGGAATCGGGGGCAAAAAACCCTGATCGGGACATCTCTACAACTAATGCATAGTCATTATACAACCACTGTAAAAAAGAAAAATTACATGCATTACATCAGGCACTGACAAGAACACTAAAAAACTAAAAACGGTCAAATACACAACAGAGGTGCAAATAAAAAACATAAAAAAGTGGCAACTGTCCTGGGGTGGAGGGGCCCATGACGATATTTTTCCAGGGCCCCAGAATTCCTAGCTCTGGCCCTTAGTCTGCAGACAGAAGGCGAGGAGACAGCAGCCACACCTCCGCCCACACAGGTAAAATACAACGCTTCAGCTTAAGAAAATAAAGGAGCATGGTGCAGCTGGGAGTGTAGCTCTCAAAGAGAAGTACCCAAATACAAAGAGTTTTTACGGATGGATCAAAAGATCCGAAAACAGGTCGGACTGGGGCAGCTGTGTACATTTCTTGTGTTGAAGTTAATATTAAGAAAAGGTGTACAGATCATTTGTCAGAAAACACTGCAGAATTAATAGCGGTAAGAGTAGCTCTGCAGTGGATAGAAGGAAACGGGATTGATAAGGCAGTGATTGCATCCGATAGCTGGGCGGCCCTCACAAGTATTCAAACACTGAAGTCTTGCAAACAAGAGGTGATATTTGAGATTCATAGTATTCTGTATGAAATTCAGAGGAGAAGGCGGGATGTGAGTTTTGTATGGGTCCCCGTGCATGTTGAATGAGGAAGGGAATGAGGGTTGTTGACATTTTAGCTAAGCAGTCATTAAGCTCTCAAATGGTGGATATTAAAGTTCGATTGGACGAGGCTGAAGGGAAAGCACTCATAAGAACGCATATACACCAGCGATGGCAGGAATATTGGGAGCTCCAAGATACAGGAAGACACCTGTATGCAATACAGAGACAGGTTGGGGAGGGGAAGGAGGCTTGGAAGGAACCAGAGAGAGGATTGGACATACAGGATTAAATGGGATATCACACAAAATTGGCAAGCACGCAGAAATGTGAACAGTGTGGGGTAACTTAATCGGTACAGCATGTGATAAGGAAGTGTGGGAGATATGGGGAGGAGAGAAGAGCGCTGAAGGCAGCGGTGGAAAGTTTGTAGTGGCTTCGGCTACAGCTATGTGCTACTCGGAAAAGCTGTCAAGTTTACATAGTGGCTGAATTGTTTTACAAGAAGTGACATTTGTATTTGATGTGACTTAAAAGCTGTTGTTGATGTTTGGTTTTATTTATTGTATTTTAGTATTGATTGGATTCTAAAAATGTTAACTTTCTAAAAAAATCAATTGAAGTCACCAGACTAGGGCTGCTTTGTTATATAACATTTTTGCTCAGCTAAATAAAGTTCTTGAACAGCACCTGTTTTATATGGAGAGTATTTTGTTTCTTTATCGTTTAATCAAATAAAATAGATCTGAAACCAAAAAAGAGATTTGAGAGCAAAAAAAGTGGCACTCAAAAAAAAAAAAAACATTTTGAGAGTGAAAAAAACCCCAACAAAAAATAGGTTGCAATTGAAAAATATAAATATGAAACAGTATATTTTTTCATCTTTAATCAAAAATGTTTGAAATAAAAAAACTATTTTGCTTATACAAGTACTACACAAAAAATTTGAATATTGTGAAAAAGTTAACGTATTTCCATAATTCAGCTTAAAAGGTGCAATTTACATATTGTATAGACAAATAATATGCAAATCAATATATTTCAAGCTTTTGAATGTTGCTGATTAGGACTTGCAGCTTAAAGGGATATTGTGTAAGTTCTCCTGTGTTTTATTCACAAAAACTGATTATTTGGTTCAAAAGTGTTTTTTCATTAATCAGTAATCACTCCCATCAACAAACTGAAGTGCTCCTCTAAGTTTTAAATTTGCCGTTCGTATCATTCATTTACACATCGAGCGGGGCGGCTCGGTGGAGGCTGCCATGTCGTATCGCCATGTTTTTGCGTTCGGGAGAAGCTTGACGGTAGGAAAACACAGAAACTCACCGGACACACCGGAGTTTTCAGCTCAGTTCGAGGTAATGTCTTTGAAAAGTCACCGCGCTGCAGTGGGAGAAACCAGCGTCTCACTGATGCTGCGTTCACGTGCAGTCAGGCAGACGGCCGTTGGTAACAAACCAGATGTCATTTTAATCAATAAAGCCGAGCGAAAGACGGTAAAACATGGGTCAGGGAAAACAATACGACATCGCCATGACAACCGAACAGATGTGGACTGATGTCACTGTAACTGACGGACCACGTCTTCACATAGAGGCTGGTGATAACTTTACATGCATCGGCTGTCGTCGGTCTGCCCGGTTTCACGCGAATGCAGCATGAAAAGTACGAGGGATCTGCTCCCGATTACACAGCGTCCCTTTAAGAAAACCTAAAATTCAAAAACTCAAAAAATTAGAATATTGCATGAAATCAATTTAAAAAGGACTTTAAATACAAAAAAGTCTGGCCTCCTAAAGTAAAATCTTGCATCTGTACTTAGTACTTGGTTTGGGTCCTTTTGTTTGAATGACGGCGTGGCATGGATGCTACCAGATTCTGGCATATCTCAACTGTTATGGAAGACAAACATGCTTCCATCACAGCTCTGAGCTCTTCTTTATTGTTTGCTCTCTTCCCGTTCAGCTTTCTCTGACGATGCCCCACATGTTTTCGATGGGGTTCAGGTCAGGTGAGTTTGCGGGCCAATCCAGCATGGTGATCCATGGTTGTTGAAGCAGGATTTTGTAGTTTTGGCAGTGTGGGCAGGTGCCAAGTCCTGCTGGAAGATGAAGTCTGCATCCTCATACAGCTGGTCTGCTGAAGCAAGCATGAAGTTCTCCAAAATGTCCTGGTAGACGGCTGCATTTATGTTGGACTTGATGAAGCTCACAGGTCCATTCCTCATGAAGTCCTCCACACTTCTGAATGTCCCTTTCCTGACCATCTTCTCCAGGCTGCTGTCAGCCCTCCGGCTTCTACACCGTTTTCTTCCACACTTCTTCCTTCCACTTAACTGTCCATTAATGTGCTTTGAGACACTCTGAGAACATCCAGCTTCTTTTCTATCACTTTTTGTTTATTCCCCACCTTGTGCAGGGAGTCAGATCAGCATCTTCCCCATGTTTGTGAATTCTTCTAAACCAAGACAGGGACATTTTTAAAGGCTTAGGACACTCATGGAGGTGTTTTGGATTACTTACCTGATTAGAATGTGACACTCTGAGCTTCAATACTGGAGCTTTTCACAGTAATCTAATTTTTTGAGTTTTTGAATTTGAAGTTTTCTTAAGCTGAAAGTCCTAATCAGCAACATCCAAACAAACAAAAGCTTGAAATATATTAATTCACATATTATTTGTCTATACAATATGTCAATTGCACCTTTTAAGTTGAATAACAGAAATACATGAACTTTTCCAGGATATTCAGATTTTTTGGGTAGTACCTGTAAATCAGTCCTTTTTGATTTCAAGTTTTTTAAAAATTGGTTGCAAATCAGTCTTCTTTGCTTTCAAGTTAAAAACTTTTGGTTGTAAATCCTAAAGTTTTGCTTGCAAAGTCAAGAAGGTCCCGCCTGCAGCTTGAGGGACGAGGCGGAGACGGATATTGGGTGGCGTCGGACGTCCGACTCCACCCATATTACCGTTTACAGTCGTTTATTTTAACCCTTCCCCCCATCCCTAACCCTAACCTCACTATCTGGTCACGCCCATCGGATGTCCAGTGCCGCCTAATATCCGTCTCCTGCAAGCTGCAGGCGGGGGTACTTGAAATCAAGTGCGGTTGATGGGCGGGGCCTACGCAGGTGGATGAGAGACGTGTTTCTATTGGTTGGTGTGACCTGGCTCCAGCCTTCCGTATTACACCCTTTTCTCCCGTGTGCTGTGGTGCTTGGAGCTAAGTTGTTGGCCTGCAGCTCTTGCAACGTTTACCATAAGTGATGAATTGCGTTAAATATCGTTGGCTACAGCCTGCTGTACATTCACAACAACATCATCACCACCATAATGAATTTTAACGCTCTGCTGCTGCAAACACACTGATTAGCAGTGACATGGTTGTCTCTGATGGTCACGGTCTGAGCTCAGTAGCCGACTGAGCGAGTGAATTACAGGGAAGCATGTACAACATAGGGCTGTGATTACACATATGGTCATAATATCTGTATTTGTATCATAATATCACGGAGTGATCGGACTGTAGCCTATGTGAGAGCCTGGGAGTGGTAGTGGGCTGGATGAGATTGTGACCCGATCCCTAGACAGGGATGTGATTGAGAAGCGGTGTGGCAGGTACCCGGACGCTGAGAGCATCAAGTGGGCAGGAGGAGCAGATCCTGGTCGGTGCGGAGCGGAGTCCGTCATGGGCCACCGGAGGACATCCAGCGAGCCGAGCCAACAGTGATGGAGAGACGGTCACTGACCAACGCACCGTTGTGGACGGAAGCGCAGGACAATCCTCCTCTCTGTTTATAATGAAGTGGTCACGGTTGTGCTGCTTTGCTTGGTTTTAATCTTCTTTTTATTTGCTGTGGCGTGTGATCATAAAACTCAGCCTTACCAGCCCGCTCAGCTTGCAGTTTCACCGGCCTGTAGAGTCACGGTCGGCCTGTCCTCCACGGACCGCCTCGATTTCCTCAGCACCATGCTGAAGACCGGCGGTGAGAGAGAGAGAGAGAGACGCCTAGTCAGAGCGGTGCGTTTGAGGACCATCTCTCTTCTGTTAGGAACATTCTTTAGGTCGACCTGGGAACATTAAGCTGAATATGGTGCCAGTTATAGCGGCTCCTGTTCTCACTACAGCTGTTCCAGTGTCAACAAACACACGTGGCAAATAATTTTACAAACTGACGCATTTCTAACCAGCCAGCATTCCTGGTTTATACAGGAGCAGCTGTGTCAGACGGTCTGACTACTGATATGTGCTTTTGACCTCTGAAATGTGGCTACAGAAAATAAACACGAATTTCAGCACCATCAGCTCAAAAGACACATCCTACAATTTCAGTCCCACTTTCATAAATAATAGATGCTGTTATAACGTAGGCCTAATATATTTAATTTATGTTATGTTATTGCCACATGGAGAGCTCCAATGTTCCACCTGGGTCCCAGGAGGAGTGCTCTAACATGTACCAAAATACTATAAATAAAAAAATAGACAAGATGTTGTTCATGTTTTCTTTTTTTTTTAAATGTTATAATGTTCCCAGGCCGAGACCTAAAGATGGTCCTCAAACGCACCGCTCTGACAGGGGCCGTCTCTCTCTCTCTCTCACCGCCGGTCTTCAGCATGGTGCTGAGGAAATCGAGGCGGTCCGTGGAGGACAGGCCGACCGTGACTCTACAGGCCGGTGAAACTGCAAGCTGAGCGGGCTGGTCAGGCAGAGTTTGATGATCACACGCCACAGCAAATAAAACGAAGATTAAAACCAAGCAAAGCAGCACAACTGCAACCACTTCATTATAAACAGAGAGGAGGATTGTCCTGCGCTCCCCACAGCCCTATGTTGTACATGCTTCCCTGTAATTCACTCGCTCAGTCGGCTACTGAGCTCAGACCGTGACCATCAGAGACAACCATGTCACTGCTAATCAGTGTGTTTGCAGCAGCAGAGCGTTAAAATTCATTATGGTGGTGATGATGTTGTGAATGTACAGCAGGCTGTAGCAAACAATATTTAGCGTAATTCATCACTTATGGTAAACGTTGCAAGAGCTGCAGGCCAACAACTTAGCTCCAAGCACCCAGAGCCGTTTCAGATCTCCAAGGGGCTCTAGGCAAAATTCTGGTAAGGGGCCCTCCTAACGGAACTGCAAAAACCTTCAACAGTTGCACATGACACCCAGAGCTTTAAACATAAAAAATATATTGCACATCTGTGGATGTGCCCTGCACTGGATGATAAAGCTGGCTCATCTGTGCCTGTCCTAGATTAACCTGGCTCTGTCCCTCCACTGGCTGCTTGTAGTAGAAAACTTAAGCACAGTACTTGTTATATGGATATATGGCTAATATTAATTCATCTCCATCAAATTGGCTGCTTTTTGGTTATTTATACTTCAAATGTAGACAGTTATGTATATTATCATTTCTCATACAAATAATTTATTTAGCACAATTGTCAAAATATTTTATGAGTTTCAATTCTTACATTCTTATAAGATATCTGCATCTACAGATGTCCTCAAAATTATTCATACCCTCCAATAAAAGAAGGAAAAAAAAATCTGCTGTTAGTGAAATAAGTTGAAATTGACAACAGTAATACATAAAAATTCTATGAAAATCCTACTGATTTTGAATTGTGGTTTGACAGAAATATTTAAAACAAACACAAAAAATAAAACAAGTAAACAAGCATGATGGGGCTCCAAAGCTAAAATGTTGAGTAACACTGAGACAATCACTGCAATCAGCTGTTTTCTCTAATGTTCAAAAAAGACTTTTGCACCTGCTGACAGATATTTTGGTCCACTGTTCGCGGGAAAGGTGTTCTTATGTGTCTGGGACAGTTTTGTTTGTTTTATATTACATTTTCAACCATAATTCAAAATCAATATTTTACTTCACTAAATTATAATTTTGCATAAAAAAAAATTAACAGTTTCTTTAGTTTACTGTTATTTAAATTACTATTGTGAATTTAACGTTATCTTTGATAGGAAAGTATTAATAATTTTTGAGGTATGTTCCAGTAGGTTATCCAAGCAAACAAAATTAAATGTTAGTCAATATTTATCTATTACTTTCTCTTTTTTTAAAGTACAGTTGTAACTTCAAAACTACAACTACACTGATAGAAGCCAGCAAGATGCACAGCTAGCCCGGATCTCACCCTGCTAATTTAGGTCAAACATGGACGAGTCCCTCCCACTCTCCCACTGTAAGGAGGAGAGAGTTACCTGACTGCTTTTCCCGCGGTTCATTCTCGTGTTCTTTCTTTCTCCATTTCTCATATATCCCTTAACTCCGCTTCATCTCCAACTTCTCCTCTCCAGCCTGATGTGCTGGGAATGCGGACACATGCGCGATGGGCGGTAACGTCGTCAGTTTTTTTTTTTTCCCAAAGCAAAGACGTCATCGCTACATGAATCACATGGTATGATACGTCAATTTTCCGCACCAGTCTGCCATGTTTTAGGGCAAGCTATGGGTTGCCATGGGAACTTAGTCAGAGAACCTGGGGAAGAGCTGGACACACAGGCGAACTACGGCATTTATATTCATTTATTTTTATCTCAGAAGCTTTCTAATGGAACAGAGCAAGGAGAAAGAGTGGGTACCAGCAGGGGCAAGCTGGTCGCGAAGGTCAGGGCGAGATATTTGCATATTGATCCATACCAGCTGTCCCAGGCAAGACAGAGCAATGACTTGGATATACTTCCACGGTGTACTCACTTGGCATTCGGTGTTAACTACTACAAAATGCAGCAATTCAGGGGACACAAATGTGGAGAGTTGTAAGCAATTTTGCTGTGGCTGGGTTCAACATCTGCACATCTTCCGCAAAATAAACAGCGACATCACCGTTGCGCTTCACTGCGGTCAAGCCAGCCGCCTCTCGCATTTACGTGGTCAAACCAGCCGCACCTCCGTTTTCAGTGCGCAAAAATGTGGAAAGTGGAAAAAATGCTTTCTGTCCAGAATGTCCAGAAAGACATTTTTACAAGTGTTTTTGGGGGACTTTGGGAGGGGATTACTCAGAAAGTATACAGTAAAAGTACTTGATAGTAGCTGTGGTAGCAGTCCATGAAGTACTAAGTCCAGCAGTACCATTGTCTTGGACTACTTATCTAAAATTAGTGTTTTATACTTCAACAAAAGTAGACAGAAAGACACATTTCCACGCGTTTTCATGGGACTTTGAGAACAGATTTCTCATAAAGTATACAGTAAAAGTACTTGATAGTAGCTGTGGTAGTAGTCCATGAAGTACTGAATCCAGCAGTACCATTGTCTTGGACTACTTCTCTAAAATTAGTATATTATACTTAACAAATGTAGCCAGAAAGACATTTTTCCAAGTGTTTTCGGGGGGACTTTGAGAGGGGATTACTTAGAAAGTATGCAGTAAAAGTACTTGATAGTAGCTGTGGTAGTAGTCAATGAAGTACTGAATCCAGCAGTACCATCGTCTTGGACTACTTATCTAAAATTAGTGTTTTATACTTTACAAATGTAGGCAGAAAGACACATTTCCAGGCGTTTTCATGGGACTTTGAGAACAGATTACTCAGAAAGTATACAGTAAAAGTACTTGATAGTAGCTGTGGTAGTAGACCATAAAGTACTGAGTCCCTCAGTACCATTGTCTTGGACTACTTATCTAAAATGAGTGTTTTATACTTCTGCAAAGATAACCAGAATGACACATTTCCAGTTGACTTTGAGATGGGTTCAGACACCCCCCCCCCCCCCCCCCCCCCCCCCACCACCACCCCCGTTGTTTCCACATTTACCGTAGTTTCGCTATGAATTGCGCACTGAAAACGGAGGTGCCCGCTGGTATGACCACGTAAAGGCCAGAGGCGGCTGGCTTGACCGCAGTTTGCGACTCCAAAGGTAAGTTTTCATGCGTCTTTTATACGCCATTGTTACTCTAGGTCTTAAATGAATGCTTACATGAACCGTAAACCTCCTTTAGGAGAGTTTAAATTAGTGCAACATACCGTGAAAGAATTCGTGTTTTTTTATTTTTTAAAATGAAAGAAACAGGAAGCCTCTCCACAACCGGCCATGTGTGTTGGAGACCAGCCTTCTAACTAATATGCTGCTGGTTAATGTAAAGCGGCAAACGAGCCTCTGATGCAATTAGGTCTATAAGTAAATATTTAATTCATGATATGATCCAAAAACGGGATGTGGAGTGAAAAGTAGTAAGTCGTGCAGCCAGCCAGCGGCATCGCCTGGTTACACCAGAGACCAGTGAGCCCT
Organism: Atherinomorus stipes; assembly: GCA_023101725.1. Lineage (NCBI taxonomy): Eukaryota > Metazoa > Chordata > Actinopteri > Atheriniformes > Atherinidae > Atherinomorus > Atherinomorus stipes. Next base: position 12,316 of record JALJCO010009845.1, read on the forward strand.
GTTGATTTCATTTTGAAAAACAAAAAAAGAAAAAAGAAACAATATGTGTGTCTCATGTTGAAGTGCAGCAGACTACGTAGGCTACGGAGTGTGCTACGTAGTCTGCAGCCCAGTCATGATGATTAACTTTGTATTTATGCTGCGTTCCATTTGAACTCGGAAGTCGGAAATTCCCAGTTCCGAGTAGGAAGTTTCAACTGGAACGCCCCCCTGAAGTCGGATTTCCCACTCGGAAAGTCGGACAACTCTCGCAGCTCCGAGTTCAGATTTAAAGATGGCCGCGCCCAGTGTTAGCAGTTTTAGAAGCTTCTGTAATGTTACATTTATTTACACTTCTTACTTATATTTTGATGCATAAATCAATCGTACACGTAGTATTGGTTTATACAGATGTATCGGGAAAGCTGCTGGAGTGTAATTCACATTTTTCATGTCGTATATGTGAACTACAACACCAGCTGTGCCAACAACGGCTAATAACAATAGCCTTAGCAAACACGTTGTTTTGCTAGGTTGCTAACTGGTTTTCCGACCAGTGAGCTGGAGCGCAAGTTGGTCGGGTGTGACGTTACCCCCCAGTTCCCACTTCCCAGTTCCGATGAAAATGGAACACAGCATTACATCCCTTTGTAGCTATAATTTATTGTATATTGTGCGCTAAATCTTATTTTCCTTTATTGTATTTAAACCCTGTTGTAGGTTTATGCTCAAACCTTTCAGTGCGTTTTTTCTTGATATCACCGTACTTTATTGTATAAAACTCCTTGTTACTCCCCTCACAAGAGTTTGTACATCCTGCTTATGTAAATAAAGTTTTTTTTAAAGAAAAATCTTGTGACCAAATGACCGCACTTCGCAGTCTGCAGACTTCAACATGAGACACACCCAATGCCGTTAACTCCTGGGGCCTGTACGACGAAGCCGGATTTTCTCTTATCGAGGTAACTTTAGGGTTAACCCTGGGTTTTTCGTCCTATGACGCTGGTTCACTTCTGATCGGGTTATATCTCCCCGGTAACTTATGCTGAACGCCCAACCTGGTCCGGACCAGGTTAAGTTCTGGATAAGAGATCACAGAGTATAAAAGCACCACCCCCCTGACCAATTAGCGCTCTTGGAAAATGGCCTGCCCATTTTTACTTGTCGAAGCTGGTGCGCAGATCATGAGAGGAACTCTTAGAAGAGAGAGAATATTCAGAGATGGTGCATCCCTTTTGATTTGCCAGATGACACTGTATATGAAAGATGCAGGTTTTCCTCTGCTGGACTCCGTTACATCTGTCAGCTGTTGAAGCCGGACATCACAAATGTAACGCATCGCAGCCGGACACCGACAACACCACAGATGCTCTGCATCACACTGACGTTTTATTCAGGTTAATAGACTCAATAAATTAATTTTAATATAAACCAACGCCTCACCTCGAGTGAAAACAAATATTAGTGCTGTAGCCTATTGATGCAGCTGAATATAGTTACATTTTTGTAGCAGAATTGTGCACAGTGTTCAAATCCCACTCAATAAAATCATTCATTCATTCATTCATTCATTCATTCATTCATTCATTCAATGGTAATTTCATGCACACCATTGGCGACGCTGATTATATTCTTGTATTTGTTCTCATGATCATGTTGCGCCGCTGGGGTTGCATCTGAAATAATATGGTTAAGAGGTCGCACATGCAGAAATCATGAATTTATGGAGTGCACACCCATCCACGCCGTTACAATGAGTGCATGAGCCTAAGCCTGGAAATATCTAGGCTATATGTACAGTATGAGAAGGAAATCCACAGAGGAAGCGCTGTAGTGTGATTAAAGGAGCCCTATCATGAAAAATGGACTTTTAAGAGCTTTTCAGCATGTCAGTGTGTTATTTCCTTATCAAGAAAGGATTTAAATCGTTATTTTTCTTCATTCATGCATATTTGAGTAATCTACATGAATATTTAAACCAAGCGCTACCTCCCTGCAAACGGCTGACTACCCACCCCGTTACGTATGAACGTGGCACCAATCACGAAAGTCCAAATGCGCACGCTCAGTATCGTAGCAAGACGCCCTCTGTTGTACAGAAACTCAGAGAATCATATACACACTCTCTGAGGAAGAAACTAAGACCTGCAGGAAGATTTCCTCAGAGACAAGCAGCCATCAGCTAACAGACGTTTGCTCCAGAGTTCAGGAGAATTTTCTTCCCCCTTTTTTTTTTTTAAGCTCTAGAGGACAGCAAGTTGGGAAAAATGCAGTTATGTTCAGCGTGGGAGTTTATTGTTGTACTGGATGAATCGACTTGCCAGAAGTGGTTGGATTTTAACTTCAGGAGCAGGGAAAAAAAAAACTCAACTTTGTGTGTGAACTTCACTCCTGACAACTTCATGAATCTCGGACAGTAAAGTGTTTTTTCTCTGGGATTACTTCTGAAACCTGACGCAGTTCCTACTATAAAAACGCGCATGGACAGACAACAACACTGGTGAGTCAACACATCTCTCAGCTCAATGATAACTGTTAGGCTATGATTTGTTCGCTAATTTACTTACTTGTTGGGGGTCTCTGTGGTACTTCTGTGGTACTGCGTATACTTCAAACTCCATATCAGACTCTGGGTCGAGCGCATACAGCTCCATAACAGGCTGGTCTGTTTTATCCCGTCCATCGGAGGAATTATCCATCAATGTTTACTACTAACATCCACATGAGAGCTGCCGGTGCCGGTGCTACAGACAATTCTGTGACCCTTCAGAATAAGTGTCTCTTCCGGGCGACGTCATGAAATGGGCGTAAAACATGCTGCAGTTGGTCGAGAGCTCCGCGGTTCAGTACAGTCAGCCATCTCACTTCCGTGTTGGAAATTAGATGCATCGAAAAACTAATATTTAACACCAAATTAGTTTCTATAGTAACGATGGGAACATATCTAGCTTATAAATGCCTATATTTGACTTTTGGAACATTTGAAAAGCATGATACAGCTCCTTTAAGTGACACTAAATGATCAGAGTCCGATATTGTTTTATGATTGTACAATCACACGGACTTACGCATTAACAGAGTCTGCAATTTTCTGCCAGCATTCCTTCCTGGTTTTTGCTGCAGCGACCGTGTTGCTTCTGGCCTGAATGATGATCCTGAATTCTACATATTTGTTAAGACCAATCGCAGACCATGTCTGCGATTGGTCAAATGCTTCCAACGCCGCCCCTTTATGTAAGCGCGCACTGATTAAGATTGGAAAACCCTGGGTTGAATTACCGAGTTGATAACCAGCTTCATAGAACCGTTTATCAAGACCGCAGATGTCTGGTTAAGTCAACCCAGGTAACAGAGAGAAATCCCGGGCATGTTAATCCGGCTTCGTCGTACAGGCCCCAGCCCTGTTGGCCCAAGTATACCCAACTGCAGCCACAGACCCAGAGGCGTGTCACGAAAATGGGCGTGGTTTGCGGTGAAAATGGGCGTAGGTTGTACTCATTTGGGTGGGTGGTCGTTAGGGGAGGGGTTAGGGTTAGGTTCCACTCACTCCAACGGTGGGCGTGGTTTGTAGTGGCTCCGGCTGCAGCTAGGTGCTACTCCTGTTGGCCGCTGATCCGCTCGACTGTAACATGTTTGGTCTGGCATCATAAAACCAAGTGATAATTAACCCTTCACACTTCTCTTATTAGTTAACTTTACAGCCTTCTCCAGGCCTGTATGACGAAGCTGGATCAACATACCCGGGATTTCTCTCTGTTACCTGGGTTGACTTAACCAGACATCCGCGTTCTTGATAAACGGTACTACGAAGCTGGTTATCAACCATCAACTCAATAACTCAACCCAGTGTTTTTCAATCTTGATCAGTGCGCTTACATAAAAGGGCGGCATTTGAAGCGTCTGATTATCCATCGTAGACATGGAGAAATAGAGAGCGACATATTTCACCATGGGGAGCAGACAATGATATTTAACAAATATGAAGAATTCAGGATCATCATTCCTGAATGATAACACGACATCATCATTGAGAAGTGATAATACATGGCTCCATTTATGGCTGCATAAATGGAGCCATGTATTATCACTTCTCAATGATGATGTCATTGAAGTGATAATTCTTCCTTCCTGGCTGTTGCTGAACAGCCAGGAAGGAATGCTGGCTGTTAATGTCCAAGTCCGTGTGATTGTACAATCATGGAACAATATCGGACTCTGATCATTTAGTGTTCATCACACTACAGCGCTTCCTCAGTGTATTAGCTTCTCATACTGTACATATAGATATTTCAGGCTCATATATCGTGCACGTATTGTAACCTTTCACCGTGATGGCACGTCCCCTGGTAGTGTAACGCTCGGTTCTTCCTTACTGCACCCGTGGTGACTTTTCAAAGGCATTACCTCGAACTGAGCTGACAACTCTGGTGTCTCCGGTGAGTTTCTGTGGTTTCCACCCGTCACGCTTCCACTGAACGTAAAAACATGGCGACACAACATGGTAGCCCCCACCAAGCCGACCCGTTCGATGTATATATGAATGATACGAACGGCAAATTCAGAGCTTACAGGAGCACTTCAGTTTGTTGATGGGAGTGATTACTGATTAATGGAAAAACACTTTTGGACAAAATAATCAATTTTTGTGAATAGAGAGCAGGAGAACTGACACAATATCCCTTTAAAGTAGAAGAAATATACTGTTTCATTATTTTTAATCAATTTTTCAATTGCAACCTGATTTGTTTTGATCTAAAAAAAAATTTTTTTTGATTGCCACTTTCATTTTTTTGCTCTCAAATCTCTGTTTTTGGTTTCAAATCTATTTTATTTGATTAAACGATAAAGAAACAAAATCTCTTTATAGTTTTAAGGGATCTTTTTTGTCCTTTTCAGGGGTCTGATTTTGAATGGGTAAACTGGCTTGTGTTACTTTTAATAACTTGCAAAATAGTCTGATCTCCATGGATAAAAATTTTGCTAAAATCGAGGTTGTAAATTTGCAAAGAAAATACAGTGATATAATTTTTTTTTAGTTTAGGTGTTCCTGAACTCTCTAATTTTAGATATGAGTAAGAAGTTCATTTTCTCTGTTTCTGTTCTTTATTTCCTATCTTTTTTCGGGTAAACTTCCCTTCTTTAGGGACATGACTTTCCTCTGGCTGTCTGTAACTTGGTTAAACCGACCAGTGTGGGTGTGCAGGTTTTTAGAGGGGGGATTGGCCTCATCATTGCTGTTCATGACAGATTCAGCTCTGTGCCCCTTCATTCAGGCAAACTGACATTGATAATTATGTTCATTAATTAGAAATTTAAAAATGGTACATAAACATTTTCATTCCAGATTTTTAGGGGCCCACACTGCTTTGGGCCCTGGGTAAAGTACCAGTAGTGTCAGCTAGTACTGTAGTCACCACTATCGTTTTTTTGCTGTTTTAACAGGTACTTTTTAAAAACTTATTTGTTCATAGAATTATTTGTTTTTATTTGTTGATTTATTTACCTTGGTAATACTTTGCAGGAGCAATTCTGATTTATTTTGGTCCTCAAGACATGAAAGCAGAGGGGTCTTCAGCTGCAAAACCTGGACGTTCTGCAGGACCTGATGACCAGTAGCTGACCAGTAAGCAACAGGAATGGCTCCATCAGCTCATCACTTCTCTCTGAGCCTGTTTCAGTCGTATTTTCACACATGGACATGTTAGTGAGTTATTACCGACCTCATTTGTTCATCCTGGGATTGGCCCCTTTATCGATTGTTTTATTATTGATGAGATGTAAGAATTTGTGTTGCTGGAAAACTTAATTTGGGGATTTGCTTTCAGAACTGAAACTTTTTTAAAAAAAAAAGAAAACAAAAATTGTCTTTTTTTAAATTAACTGACACAGGGATTGTTGTTTTCCTTGGTTGACTTTGTTTGTTTCTACTTACTGCAGGAGCATCTTACGTGGGACCCCCACACAGCCATAAACGACCCAGGTAAAGATCCTAGGGTGAGCGTGAAAGGGTTTGTTCATAAACAGCTGAGTGGTAAGAAGCGTCTTGTTTAATGAGAGCAGTGATTTATGCCATTTCATACAATGGTACGCGGTCCGGAATTGGGAGTATTGTCATATGCTGTGCAGGTTTGGCAGAGGCTTTATCGCAGAGAAGAAAATGCCCACATTTAGCCTGTCTGGCTGCGATCCTCTCTCTGGATCTATGCCATGTAGGATGGATGTCTTTCTGATGGATAGTACTACCTGTCAACGTTTTTTTTTTATAGTTAATGTGTTGAATTAAGAAATTAGGTTTTAATTCAGGAAGAATTATGAGAAGAGACAGCCCTTTTCCCAGATCTAGTAGTTTAAATTCTAAGGCATTACATCTGATTTCAGTGCACTAACGGGTCATGTAAAGGCAGGTACACACTACAGGAAAATCAGCCCGATTTATGTCCTGATCTTCCCCTTACAATCAAAGCCAGCAAAGGTCTGATTGTCGGATGTTTGCAAAAAACACCACATCTGATCTTCCCATGGTGTAATGCGAGTTAAGAGTGTTTTTTTCCAGTCTGATCCGCTCGGAAGGCCTCAGAAGGAGAGATGGGAGATATTAATGAAAATTGGCTCGTTCGGATTGACTGCGTCTGTCTACCGTCTGACTTGATGGTCTGACGAGAGCTGTGTGAGTCGTTGGGGACGGACCATAAACGGAGCACATCTCAGCCGGACAAGTTCGCCAACGAGAAGACTGCAATCATGGAAGATCTCGCGGCATTTGCCTTTATTTAGCTTAAAGTTAGCCTACTGAATGCTGTGCAGATCTGATCAAGTCTAATTTCAGAGTATTGAAACAGCATGTTGTTAACGCCAATTACATGAACTTGTACTGGACTGTAGCAGAAACGTCTGCAGAGACAATGTTATTTACGTGTTAAGGTGCAACATTAAAGACAGCAATCTGGTAAATGTCCAAGCTCAAATGTACAAAACTTTAATGCTTTGCCTTGATGAATGAATTTAAAACAAATAAAAGAAATAGAAACTTATTTCTTTTTTTTTTTCTTATTTTTGTAGATAGGGGTAGAAATAAATATTATCACAACCTCCCCATAAATAGCCTACCGTTATAGGAGGTAAATTCACATCTACACTGTAGGTTCTAACTTCTATTTTAAAAAATCTTTATTCCTTCTTATTGTTAAATGTGTTTAGGGTCTGAAAGGCACCTATAAATGCAAATTATTATTATTATTATTATTAAGGGTTTGGGTACTCGTGAATAACATGAGGAGGGAGTGCAAAGGGAGCATGTGGACAGGTATGGATACACACCAGTAAGGTTTTGGCATAACCTCCAGTTAAGCTTTAGATTTATCTGAGTAGAATAACTTGTGGCTACAGCACGTTTGTGTTACTTTGTTGCAGCAGTCAGATATCAGCCTGTCCAGGTTTGTGAACATCAGCCTAACTGCAATATGAAACACCAAGGCTGTTTGAATTAATTTTGTAGCCTGTTGAAAACACCTAAATGGATTTATTAGTGGGAGCATCACATGGAAGTCCCGGCCCAAAAAATCGGAGCTTGCGTCAGTGAGATTTTAAACCAATCAGGACCAGGTTCTGTCAGGTCCAGAAGCTGCAGCTGCTGAGGTGTAACTGCACGTTCCGACTGCAGTTGGACGGCTCACGTGATGTTTGATGATCATGTGGTATGGTCACATTTTCCGGTGCAGTGCAGGCGCAGCAAAGAGTATAGAACAAGAGGCAACACTCAATAGAACGCTCCATTGCAACGTTTCCCCCATGCGCATCCGCCATTTTGGACTGAAGTGAACAGTTTATCACTATTGCACAGACCTAATAAAACACAACACGTCATTTTAAAAAGCTTAAAACTTCTAAATTATTGTTAAAACGCATTGACACAGAGCAAGCCTATCGAGAGGAAGGTAATTACATCCATTCCCACCGCCAGCGGTTCTACTGAATTCATTTTTTATTCAGAAACAATTCCAAACTATCCCAGTAGGTTGTTTTCAATAATCTTCACTGATCCTCTTGGAGATATAATATAGCTCAAGTAGCCGATATTATATTTATATTTTAAAATTTATCATCATTTTATTTTATTCAAATTATAAAATTTTTATATTAATGTATATTAAACTATTTAAAAAATAATACAAGTTAAATTTTTTAAAAAAAATAGGGGCCTAAACATTTTTTTTCATAAATATTGTAATGTCTTCTTGTATGCCACTTCCAGGTAGATGCTGCCGTCAGCAAACGATCCAGATAAACTGAAAGACACTAAAAAGTGTAACTACGAAGAAAAAGGTTAGTAAACAACATTATAGCTTCAGTTTGTGCTCCCGTGACGGCTTGGCTCGTGGCTGCAGTTACCTGAAGCGCCAGTCGCGAGTTTCGTTTCTTAATCTTGCCTTAAGTCCCTTTAACACTGGAAACAAAAAACATTTAATTCAACGCAACTGAAAATTCATAATGCCTGCTGGCGTCTACATGGTGCACTAATCCACCACTTCAAATAAGTCATTTTCTCCATTTACTGATTGCAATCAGGTAAGCCCAGTGACCCTTCAACAGCTCCACATCTTACATGAGGACCATATAACCAAAAGACCAGCAGGTCCTCATTCAACTTAAAAATAAAATAATCTAAGATCAATCAAATGGCTCTTACAACTATTATTGAGAATAGAAAAAACAAAACAATTATTACTACGAATATAGACTTGTCCACTCATACCCATATATCCAGAATGACGTCTGTTTCAGTCCAAAATGGCGGACACAGGTTTCCAAAAACACAGCTGAGTGTTTTTGGTATCTATACTCTTCGGGCGCAGTCTGAAGTCGGACAAAGTTTCTAACCGGCATGTAACACTCCAGGACCACAATCCTTCACTTCCAGCTGAGTTGCGCGGCAGATAGCCAAAGTTGAACGAGCCTTATGTTTAACATTTGCGACTAGAAATCCTGGTGTGTGTGGTGTTCCGAGAGGACACGAACATGCAAAGCATTCACAGCTGTGCAAAATCAAAAACGCTACTCTCATTGGGAAATCACGTGTAGGCTCCCGGAACAACAGCCAACAGAGAAGCAGGAGCTAACAGCTGACTGACGGAAGAGGAATTAAAACCAAACAAAGAGCACACAGCTGTAGCTCACAGCTCTGCTTTCCAAGATATCTGATGTTTGTGGCCATTTTTATTCACCTCCAACTCACGGCCATACAGTTCCTGTGGCTGTGTTAAATCTGGTTAAAGGAATGTCACAGTATTGTAACATAAAAAGATGTGAAGGGAAACTAAACCATAGACTATTTTCTTTGTATATAAATATATATAGCCTATACATACACACACACACACACACACACACACATATACATATATATATATATATATGTATATATATACATACGCATGCCACTGACGCCGTGCTCACGTGGCATGCGCGTGACGTCACACAATACAGGAAAAACAACGTCGGACTACGTAAGCCCAGCGAATCTCCACATTGCGAGCTTGTAATTGAGTGTCGTTTGGAGAAGTAATTCTACCTCCTCATCTGTCCACACAAAGTTCCTCCTCATCGCTGCCATAGTTGTTTTGATTTTGAAGCGAACAGAGATGAACAATTGTATGCATGCGTGCGGACATGGTGGAGTTCTGTCTCAGCACCACCTAAAGGCCCGGCGTGCAGATCCAATCAAATTCCATACACGCTTGCTTCCTCGTATGCACGCAGATTTCTTCATGACGATGCTTGTGTGAATGTGGATAAAAAGATGAAGACGAGACACCACTTTTGCGTCTTCTCTTCTGATCGTCGCCGTGTGAACGTAGCCTAAGACTATCTGTATAAATGCCGTGTTAACAGAATAATGTTACAAATAAAACAAACCTTGTATTTCGTTGCATTTTGACTGTTGCTGCTAAGACACTTTACAAAGTTTTACTTCCTGTATTTGAAAGCAGAGTGACGTCCTCTGCTGCTGCATGCATGAAGGAATTTGATTACACAAATATAAAGTCTAAAATATGGCCACGTCTTCAGGGGATGAGGATATGTTGGATTTTGAAGATGATTTCAAACTTTTTTCATCAAACTAACTGTCACCATATCTCTAGGAACCGGCAAAGGTAGTAAGGTAGTAAGCTGGTAAGAAACTAGTTCCTCCATATGTAATGCAAAATTTGTCATACAAGGCTAGTTTTACTTGGTTAACACACAAGTTTACTAGTTTAACAAGGCATTTACACAGATAGACTTGCTGATTTGCCTCGGATCATTTGTGGAGTGGATAAGATTGGTTTTAATGACAGGCTAGCAGATTCCTATTGACTTACACTAGCATTAGCATCAGCGACCTCCTGGAACTAGTATAATGGGATGAAATATGTTGAAACTATCTTCAGTGATAAGTAGTACCGTGGCTCACTTGTAAATGAGGCCCTATGTCAAAAATTCTGAACTTCCCCTTTAACATTACCTGTCCTGGTTTGGTTTTTCTTTGAGTCCAGGTTTCCTGGACTCCTTACAGTAAGTCTTCATCAATGACCTTAAAGTTGGAATGTTGTCCTCCTCTGGTTCACTTTTAAAATCTGGAAAAGGTTTTTATTTTTTTTCCCCCTCTTTACCCCATTCTTTTTTTAGATACAGTATAATGATGAAGACGGCTTAATGATCCCGAGATAAGAAAGAATCCACTGACACTGACAGTGATAGAACCGTGACAATGATTTTAACGTGTTTTACTGCACAGTCTCTTATGTTATTATTACCCACAATCATTTTATATTTAGACGTGTTGGTAATATTATCAGTAATAAGCCTGCTGAGTTTAAACTGACCTTTACCTGGTAAACGTCAGATGTCCAAGTGTCAGTGAATGCAGCATGTATTTCTGTATGATGTCCAACATGAACTCTATCATGATTATAATGCAGGATTGTCTCATCTCATAAACAACAAAGACAGGCTAAGCAGAAAACTGTTATGCCATCTACAAGCCACATCTGGAGCTACAACTGCAACAGGAACCTGGTCCCGGACCTGTACTACCCTCATACAGCAGTTGGAGAGTTTCTAAAGAGACCAGCTGATTGTACTGAGGTGTTAGAAGCACTTGGCTATAATCTGAGCATGTACCTGAGCTTGGTTTGTCCGGTCTTGCTGCAGTTCTTGGCCTCTCACTGGCTCCTGTTCATGTCCTCGGTGTTCTTCACATAGAACAAACTGTTGCTGTGGAACAGGGAACCCCGCTGTGAAGAGCTCCTGCAGGGTTCGCCTCACACGGGACTGTTGGGACACTGCATTCTTGTCTCTTCTTAAAGTCCCCTCCTCTTATTTTCTGTCCAGCTTTTGGAAGTTACAATACTTTTTCCTCATTTCATGCCACAAATCCCCAGCCCAGGTCTGGACTGTGGTGAATTCATCATTTAGAATAAATAAACTTCACTGAGAGCGCAGCCATGAAAGGAGTTAGTAAGATGGTTAATGAGGAGAAAAGAAGCTTGCAAAGGATTAGCAGTGACCTGGAAAGAGCCATGTGGTAACAGGCTGTGTGCCTCCTAGTGTCAAACATGAGGCTGACACTGAGCTAGCATGGTGTGGTGTCAAACATGAGGCTGACACTAAGCTAGCATGGTGGGGTGACAAACATAAGGCTAACACTGAGCTAGCATGGTGTGGTGACAAACATGAGGCTGACACTAAGCTAGCATGGTGTGGTGTCAAACATGAGGCTGACACTGAGCTAGCATGGTGTGGTGACAAACATGAGGCTAGCACTGAGCTAGCATGGTGTGGTGTCAAACATGAGGCCAACACTGAGCTAGCATGGTGTGGTATCAAACATGAGGCTGACACTAAGCTAGCATGGTGTGGTGTCAAACATGAGGCTGACACTGAGCTAGCATGGTGTGGTGTCAAACATGAGGCTGACACTGAGCTAGCATGGTGTGGTGACAAATGAGGCTGACACTGAGCTAGCATAGTGTGGTGACAAACGGGGCTGACACTGAGCTAGCGTAGTGTAGTGTCAAACATGAGGCTGACACTGAGCTAGCATGGTGTAGTGACAAACGGGGCTGACACTTAGCTAGCATAGTGTGGTGTCAAATGAGGCTGACACTGAGCTAGCATGGTGTGGTGACAAACGAGGCTGACACTGAGCTAGCATAGTGTGGTGTCAAATGAGGCTGACAATGAGCTAGCATGGTGTGGTGACAAACGAGGCTGACACTGAGCTAGCATAGTGTGGTGACAAACGGGGCGAGAAGGGTCTATCTGCGGCTCGCAAGACAGGGGCGTGTCGTAGTGTGACGTTACTCGACGACACGCCCACCGGGCCAATGAGAGCACGGTAAAATCTAGCTCTACCCCTGACCCAAACCCCTAACCCTAACCCTATTTCATAAAATGAATACATAAATGTAATTTATTTCAACTCACAGGCTTCTCCTTCATCTCGTGCAATTCACGCAGATGCTTGTCAAGACGGACAAAGGTGCAGTCACAAACTGGGCACTTCAATGGACCAGTATGCCTGCATATTGTAGAAACCATGTGAAAATATGCTTTGAAATACTCTATTGTTTATATGAATTTGCTTATGGAAACTGTATCACAATTGGCTCAAATTCTGGTGTCATTAAAGTGTCCACAGAAGAAATTGTGAATTGGCAACATCTGTAACATTATGAAATTGGAGGTGTGTGTGTGTGTTTGTTTTTGTTGGTTGGTTTGTTCACTCACCAACTGCTACCATACTGCAGAGGCAGGAAAAATTCCCCATGATTGGGGATGTCATGGGACTTGAGAAGATGCTGGTTTAGGTTTTTAAAACCTTAGAAGCATAGGCCACAAAGTTTTGTCACCTATAAATACAGATTAAATAATGTTTAAAAATTTATAGTGGTGTCTTCATATACACTGCCTGGCCAGAAAAAAAGTTGCCACCTGGATTTAACAAAGCAAATAGGTACGAGCCTCCTATTGGATAATTACTGCATGGGCGATTATCTTTCAGCTGGCACCAAGTTATTTAACCCCAACTGGTGCAATGAGTTGCTTCTCATTTCCTTAACAACCATGTGGAAAGACACATCCATGGTCTTGGAAAAGATGTTAATCTGTCTGAGAAGGGTCAATTCATTGGCATCAAGAGGTGAAAACATCTAAGGAGATGCAGAAACTACTAAAACTGGGTTCAGAACAGTCCAACACATTATGAAAAACTGGAAGGATAGTGGACCATCCTCTTCCAGAAGAGAAATGTGGCCGGAAAGGCAGATGAAGTGATGCAGCATCATGCCTAGTGCTACTGTATGAGCCTGTGGGGGCAGTGTGATGATCTGGGGTTGCTGCAGTTGCTCAGGTCCAGGTTCAGCAGCAGTATGAGCTCAGATAATGAGGTCAACTGACTGAATAAACTGAATGACCAGGTTATTCCATCAATGGATGTTTCTTTTCCTGATGGCACGGCCATATTCCAAGATGACAATGCCAGGATTCATCAGGCTCAAATTGTGAAAGATGGTTCAGGGATCATCAGACATTATTTTCACACATGGATTGGCCACCACAGAGTCCAGACCTGAACCCCATTGAGAATCTTTGGGGTGTGCTGTGGTCAGACTACAATCATCATCAAGATCTTGGTGAAAAATTGATGCAACAGGATCCAAATAAAACTGGTGACATTGCAGAAGCTTCTGGAAACACGGCGAATGCTGCTGCAATCAAAGCTAAAGGTGGTCCAACGAAACGTTAAAATGTTTGACCTTTTTTTGTTAGCGACTTTTTTTTTTGGCCGGGCAGTGCATATTCACAAATTTGTGAATTGAGACTTCCAAATTCACGAAATTGGATTCCAGAATAATTTTTGCTTCCACTTTCAGGCGTAATTAGTTTCCCTCCTCCAAATTTTGATCTCTGAACTACCTGAGTAGACAAAGCTTTAAGATGCACCATCCAAATACACTTTACGACTTCCAATATCAACAAACTGCCTGTAAAAACATCAGGGGCATATAAAATTAAGGCATTACCAAGGAAAACGTAAATAAAAAAACATGTTAAGTACTTAATTGGCATGCACGTGGCCCGGTGCCACCCTGTCTGGCTTCCACATTTGCTGTTTGGCACTAATTGAGCTTCAAATACTTTTGGAAAAAGTCTCAAACACTGACATGCACTTTTACATTTTTTTTTTCCTGTAAATATATTTTAGGAATAACCTTGGTAATCTTCAACAAAACATGTGGTAACAACTCTTAAAAGCAGGAGGGTTGTCTACATTCACCATGTGCTCTGGGCTCCCTGAGTGAAATTAAACTTATCTGACCCGCTGTTGCTAAAAAGTCATAATTCCATTTTTGTATTTATGGCATTTACAATTTACACGCCATAAATACAGAATTGGAATCTTTGCTTCCAAAATCACCAATTTGGAAGCGCAGCTTCCAATTTTGTATTTATGCATGTAAATGTCATAGATACAAACTTGGAATTTTGACTTCCAAATTCACAAAAATTGGAATCCTGAGTGATTTATGCTTCCAGTTTAAAGGCCCTATTTGTTTCTCTCCTAATTTTGATCTCTTCAATACCTAAGCTAATAGAGCTTAAGCATTTTCACGGATAAGCATAAGTCAGGAGACTTAAAGTTGAAGTTTTTTATCATTTGCATATTTAAGGCAAAGCCCTGATACTTTGACATTTGACACAGTGTTTATGTTAAAGCACAAGTGAGGACATGTTTGGATGTTTTCATATCTGAGCACATGCTAGGACAGTTTGATATTTGACACCATTTTTGTATCCATTTCATTGTCCCACCGCCATATTCATTCCACATCAATTTCATTCTGCCTTACCAGTGTGGAATCTATTATCCTGAATCCAGTTTTTATGTCCATGCCAATTTCCCACCTCCACCCGTGTATGACCGTTATTTTCCGCCCCCATCTCTGGACAAATTCAGAATCCACGATCCAAGTTCACAAAAGTTCATCATAGAGGAACCGGACAAAAACCATCTTATCCGGGTTCTTGGGCCCGTCTCAAAGATGCCTCTCTTTTTATTTGTGCAACATTCCTGTGCTTATGTGCATCAGATAATGAGCTTAAAGAGGTAAACGCTAACAATGTTCTTGTGTCCATAACATTGCAGGGGAACGTCGTAGAGCGACGCAACTTGGGTCGTTGCGACCGTCTCTGCGAGATCTCTGTGACTGTACCAAACTCGAGGCCAAAGGTCATACAGTGGGGGATTTGTTTTTTTGGGCCCTCTTCTTTCTCCCTGGGTCCAAACAATGTTTTTGTGAATAAACTTGACAAATCCATCATTGGCATGCCATGGCCTTTCAGATGACACCCCACACGCCCCTCCACGACCTTCCGTTGAGATCTCCTATTTCTAAAGGTCTACGAGCGTTCATTTTTCAGAATGGTTGAATTTGGACACGAATTTACCACCACATCAGAAAAATATCCCTGGACTTCACACGGACACGCGGAGGCCGAGCTACGGGGCTCCAAAGTCAGCACGAAACGGACTTTGCCTTGCCACACAGGCACTAATTTTCCGTAGCTCGGGGTTTCGAGACCTAGACATGGACACCTCATCTGTGACGATAGGATGATGATTGCAAATTCCAAATTCCTATTCAAAAAGTTAGGAGATGAAGCTAGGGCTACGTAGGGTTACAGAAAGAGATGTGAAAATGGAAGGGGTGTTTTCCCATTCCTCGTAAGAATAAGTCTGGGGGACGAGACCCAGTGATCCTGGCTCGCCACATAGAGACCCATGACATACACTCGTGAGGGCGCGGGCGTAGCTCAAACTTTTTTTTTGGAAGGGGTCCCATTCGGACACTAGGGGGTGTACCTGAGCATCAAAGGTATGCCCGCTATGGGGGTGACCCCCTTTTGCAAACCCTGTGGTTTTGGGGGGGCGTGTGGACAACTTTTGGCAAAAGTTGCTCC
>JALJCO010009847.1:0-101197 GCA_023101725.1 Atherinomorus stipes
ATATGACAATAAAAGCAATTCAATTCAATCTTCATCCTACCTGTACTGCATACCGTATATGTGTGTGTGTGTGTGTGTGTGGAGTTTGCATGTTCTCCGCGTGTGTGGGTTCTCTCCGGGCTCTCCGACTTCCTCCCACCATCCAAAGACATGATGTTAGGTTAATTGGCCACTTTTAAATTGTCTCTAGGAATGAATGTGAGTGTGAATGGTTGTCTGTCTCTCTGTGTTGGTCCTTTGACAGACTGGACACCTGTCCAGGTGGATAGACTCCAGCAACCCCCGAGACCCTGAACTGGATAAGCTGTACAGAAAATGACTGAATGAGTTTTTGCCTCCTTCCTAATTTCTTACTTTTTTGCATGTTTGTCACACTTAAATGTTTCAGATCATCAAACAAATTTTAGTGTGAGTCAAAGATAACACAAGTAAACACGAAAATGCAGCTTTTGAATGAAGATTTTTATTAGTGAGGGGGGGAATCCAAACCTCCATGGTCCTGCCTGACAAAGTGAAGTAGACCAAAAGATCCTCCAAAGCTAGACATCATGCTGCCATCCAAAGAAATTCAGGAACAAATGAGAAACAAAGTCATTGAGATCTATCAGTCTGGAAAAGGTTCCAAAGCCATTTCTAAAGCTTTGGGACTCCAGAGAACCACAGTGAGAACCATTATCCACAAATGGTGAAAACATGGAACAGTGGTGAACCTTCCCAGGAGGGGCCGGCCGACCAAAATGACCCCAAGAGCACAGCGACGACTCATCCAAGAGGTCACAAAAGACCCCAGAACAACATCCAAGAACTGCAGGCCTCACTTGCCTCAATGAAGGTCAGTGTTCATGACTCCCATCAGAAAGAGACTGGGGGGCAAAAATGGCTGCATGGCAGAGTTCCAAGACCAAAACCACTGCTGAGCAAAAAGAACATAAAGGCTCGTCTCAGTTTAGCCAGAAAGCATCTTGATGATCCCCAAGACTTTTGGGAAAATACTCTGTGGACTGACGAGACAAAAGTGGAACTTTCTGGAAGGTGGAGGTCCCATTACATCTGGCGTAAAAGTAACACGGCATTTCAGAAAAGGAACATCATAGCAACAGTAAAATATGGTGGTGGTAGTGTGATGGTCTGGGGCTGTTTTGCTGCTTCAGGACCTGGAAGACTTGCTGTGGTAAATGGAACCATGAATTCTGCTTCTACCAAAAAATCCTGAAGGAGAATGTCCGGCCATCTGTTGGTGACCTCAAGCTGAAGCGCACTTGGGTTCTGCAGCAGAACAATGATCCAGAACACACCAGCAAGTCCACCTCTGAATGGCTTAAGAACAACAAAATGAAGACTTTGGAGTGTCCTAGTCAAAGCCCCCACCTGAATCCCATTGAGATGCTGTGGCATGACCTTAAAAAGGCGGTTCATGCTGGAAAAGCCTCCAATGTGGCTGAATTGCTAACAATTCTGCAAAGATGAGTGGGAATGTAAATTTTTCCACAGCGCTGTAGAAGACTCACTGCCAGTTATCACAAACGCTTGATGCAGTTGTTGCTGCTAAGGTGGAACAACCAGTTATTAGGTTTAGGGGAAGATCACTTTTTCACACAGGGACATGGAGGTTTGGACCCCCCCCCTTAACACAAGATAACTTGTGTTATATTTGTCTCACATTTAAATTTGTTTTATGATCTGAAACATTTAAGTGTGACAAACATGCAAAACAATAAGAAATTGGGACTTTTTCACACATCTGTATATACCCTCAAAATCAGACAAGTTGATGATGGGAAACAGTGAACACATCTGGATGGAGAAAATGCAGCTTAAAGACACAAGAACGATCACTTTTATTCCTCCCCCCCACCCCCATCAGATTTCATTCTAAGAAAATCAGCATCGGATGTTTGATTCTCAGAAAATTCATTTGTTTTCCTCCCTGAAACAGATGAATACTGGAAGTGCTGAGCGGAGAATGTTTTAAGTGGAACTGAAAGACAGCAGAAAAGTCATGGATGAGTTTGTAGGTTTCCTGTTTACAGATAAGAATAAATTTACAAAGAAAGAGCTGCAAACAGAGACGTGTTGGTGTGACAGTGCTCCATTGTTACCAGAGCCAAATAAAACCACCCGTGCTGCAACAGCTGGTAGATCAACACACACACACGTTTGTTTTTATAACCCCGTGGGGTACATCCATTGACATAATACATTCCCTAGCCCCTTACCCTAAACCTAACGCCCATAACTGATTGCCTAAACCTAACCCTTGTCCTAATCCTAAACCAAAACCTAATTGTAGCGTAATCTCTAAAAACCTAATCTTAACCCTCTCACTTGCGGGGTTTGGACCCATGGGGACTATGAAATGTCCCCACGGGGGCAAAATGTCCCCACGGTGATGGTAAAAATACATATCATGAGTCCCCACAAAAAGCGCCCTCTATACCGCACACACTCCACCACACACTCACACTAAAGTAAATCAGCTGGAAACAGTCCCATTGAGTGAACCTGCGGTCAGGGTGGAAACGGCCCCACCCTGGATGCCCCCTGCCCGACAGACCCGCCCCTGAAGTCATCCTCATCAGGCATGTCTGCTGCAGTCTCCATAGTAGCGCTTTCCTTCTGATCCCGACTTCTGGATGAAGGTCTGAGACGTGAGGGAAGGCGAGGCTCGGCATGGAGCTGGAAAATCAGCGGAGACGGGGGAGCTTTCCGGGCTGTGACCTGTGGTGATGTCATTGAGTGACATAAGCAGCTTTCCACACGCGCACCTGGGTGATGTCAGTGGTAATTTTTATCACCGCTGTTCCACTATCTGCCTTGAGGGTGGCGTCGATGATAAGTATGGTCTGCATTCCCAGCAAGTATGTCTATCAGACGTCTTCATGACTGTCAGCTTTGCTTCTGGTGAAGATGTTACAGACTGGTCTTGTTTTCTTACAAGTGCAACAGCTCTTTCTTCTTCTATCAGTTCTCTCTGTCTCTCTTGCTTTTTCACTCTCTTTTCTCTGTGTACTTTTCTTTTTTCTTCTTGTCAGGTCCAACAATAATGTGGAATTCAAAAACATAACAATTACAAAGAAAAAAATGAAAATAAAGCATAATATTTGTACATCGAGAGGAACCGTATACCCAAAGAGCTGGTATATCCGATATCGGTTAAAAAAACAACAACAAAAACAAACAAACAATATGAAACATTCCTACATTCCTAATTTTTACTTTTTGGGGGGGGGTGGATGTGTGTGTGTGTGTGGAACAGGGGTGTACAAACTCTGCTTCAACATCCCGGATGCCCACATCCCGACACAGACACGACAACGATACATCCCCCAATTAACCAATTAACCTAACATGCATGTCTTTGGACGGTGGGAGGAAGCCGGAGTACCTGGAGAGATCCCACGCATACAGGGGGAGAACATGCAAACTCCACACAGGAAGGCCACGGTTGGAATTGTTCGAACCCCCTCCCCAGCCAGGAATTGAATGAGCAACCTTCTTACCGTGAGGCTGCAGTGCTGAAAACAAAGCATGTTCAAATAAAGACAAGGCTTCACACATTCAAGTATATCACACAAAACTCACACATGCACACGCACACACGTCTTGAGCCTCTTCATCAACTCAGTGACAACAAGGAATCAAGCTGACACTAAAAAGAGTTTAAATTTCAATCAGCCATGTAACTGATAATTGATAATAACTCCTATGGTGCCTGCAGCTTTTCTCCAACAACTGTGGGAGCTAAATTCCTGGCATCAGGTAATCTTTTTCAACTTTTCTGATGCATGTCTTTGTCCCATCCTCAGTTTAGTTTAGTTTAGTTTAGTTTATTTAAGATCCCCATTAGCTGTAGCAAGCTACAGCTATTCTTCCTGGGGTCCCACAAAAAAATACAATAAAAAAACAAATAATATAAAACAATAATAATAAAATTATATGGACATTAAAACAAAATCTCCAATAATCTCTATATATGTATATACATAGATACATACATACACATATATACATACATATACATATACACCTATACATACACAGAAACAATCAAAACAAACCATAAAGCACAGCAAGTCAAGACGACTGTGTACTTCCTCACAGTCATAGAACCATGTGATCTAACCAGTTCAATTTACTTTTGTCGTTGCCATTACATTCTTCTCTACATACACATACACTTTTCTAATGCACACTAATTCACACTAACAGTCACATCCAAGTGTATGTATATATACATACCTACACACATATATACACATACATAAACATATCTACATATACATACATATACCCACACACATATATATATATGCATATATATACACCAACACACATACTCATTCTCTACATGTGTGCATATGTGTATACATACATACACATACATACATATATACACATATATACACATATATCCATACATACATACACAGTACACACATATACACATACATACACACACACACACACATACATATATACACTGCATATACATGTACACTTATATACACACATACACACACACGTATACATACCCTTACACATGCACACACAAACATATCCATCTCTAATCCTCTATAAATCATTTTAATCATGTTTTATGTGACAACCTTTGATAAATGTTCTTTCAATGATCTTTTAAATTTTTTTAAATCAGTTATCAATTTAATGTATTTTGGCAGTGAATTCCATGCTTTCATACCTCTATACATTACAGTTCTTTTTATGGCATTTGACTTTGCTTTAGGCAAACTAAAATTTCCTTCAGTTGCATGCCTGGTTATGTATTCATGATTCTCAGAACTAAAAGTAAGGTTTGTAAATAAAGTATAAGGTATTTGTAATACAGATACATTTCTAATAACAACAGTTAATGAGTATGAAAGTCTGTCTTTGACCAATAACCAGTTTAGCTTTTTATGCATTGTTATGATATTCGTCCTTAAGTCACACCTCAATATTATTCGGGCAGCTCTATTTTGTACATGTTGTAATTTGTGTAGCATCTCTCCAGGGGCATTAGACCAAACGACTGGGCAGTAATCCAGTTGAGAAAATATCAATGATTGAGTTATCATTTTAAGAATATTTGGGGACATAAAGGTTGCATGTAGTCCTGCTTTGGTGAACGGCTGTCGTCGCTCACTGCTGACTTTCATACCATATTGAGCTTTTGTTCATTTTATATTAACAGCGGACATGTGTGATCTAAGTCACTGTACTTGTTGTATCTTTGACCAAGACTCTCGGCAGAAACAAAAGATTTAGAGCTCAATTTCTCTTTATCTGGATGATATCTGTTTGGAGTCCTTTCCTATCTGCCGCCTCCTTTTCCCAAACAAATTATCTTTCTGTGCAAGCTGAACAGTTGCATGGATGTTGTGAATCATCTGGGTCTTGGTAAGTATATCTTTTTAGATGATGTAAAGGAAATGGCAGGTTGTATGGACAGCTATTCCTGGACTTCCCCATGGGAAAATCATGTAGCTAAAAGCTGTTGTGCCACTGGAGAAAACCCCACTGTCCTCCCACTGGACTTACACTGTTTTAATAGCACTGCAAACAACTACCATTCTTCTGTACTTTTTTTCCCCCATTTTTGTACACAGACAAAGCATTAGAATGTGTGCTGGGTGCTAAGCATTTCTTTATCAGTCTACCATCCTTCCATCACTGACCTTACTGAACCCTGCCAGTGTCTGTAAAAGAGACATGGGCAAAAGCTCAGGTTTCAAGTAATCAGGATGGCAGGTTATAAAAGCTGCATAAATCAAACAGTCTCTGGAACTACCTTCATTTAAGCCATGCGTAATTTACCATCTCTGACCACAGTGTTTTAATTTTTAAACAGCAAACATGTTGATGCAACCAGATTTTGTTTGTTGTACATATTCTTGTGAGGTAAGAAACCTAGCAGACATGTTTAGGAGAAGCTGTCAAGAAAAAAATAAAATGGTAGCATCTCATCTCTGTAAGTGCTATTTCAGAAAAAACTGACAAGTTTCAAAACGCACTGCATCCCATACATTTTGCATCATCTGGTGCCTGTCAGGCCAAAGCTGTAACACCTCTTCTCTGCAGCAGGATCATTGTCCTTAAAGGCATATGCCACCTCTGGGTGAAACTGAGCCTCCCCCCGCAGTCCCCTGAGTTGAACAAGTGGGCAGAAGCGTTTTCTAGCCGACCCAGTCATTCTCTGAATCTCGCAGCACTGACCTTAGCTTAGCTTAGCATAGTTGCTGTAATTGGGTGCTTCCAATAGCATCACTTCGCGAAAGTGAACTAATAAACTCGACATTTTTTCCAATTTTGTTTCGTGACCTGCACATTCTGATCGAGTACAAACGAGAAGCCGATTTCACATCAAAAGACTGGCAGGTGGCATTCAATAGGGGAACAATATGTCGCAGAAGTACATAGGCGAAGCACTACGGAAAGTAGCAAAGGCAGCACGCATGCGCAGCATCTGGTGACAATCCTGTTTACGGAAGTTGAGGATGCTGGGGAGGGGAACCTTGAATGATAGGTTAGTGTGGCAGAGACAGGAATTTAGCTAAATATGCGTTCAAGCACTTACACAGCCTAGTGTAGACGTGGCCTCAGTACCCACTGCCCTGTATGTCTTCTGGGCAACCCTATTTTCACACACCTGAATCAAATGAATGGCTCGTTAACAGGCTTGCAAAGAACTTGATAAGGAAGTTCATTCCTCTGAAACAGGTGTGCTGGAGTAGGAACACATCGAAGACATGCAGGGTAGTGAGTCCTGAGGACCGGAGTTGAGAAACACTGCACTAAGCATTTCTTTACATGTTAGGGGTTTTTTTAATATTGTTTTTTGTTTGTTTTTTTCTTGAAGGGCATCATCATCTGTTTGTGTACTTTTGAGTTAACCTAGATAACTGTTTCCCTTCTTGTGACACTGTAAAGATGTAAATAAAATGCATTAAGACTAATTTTGGCACATATAGTAAAAGTTGCATGCCTACAAATGTATTCAAACTTTCATTCAGTTTGTGCATTCCTGGAGAGTTCCGGCAGTTATGGTTAGAATTTTCTGTGTCTCGAGATATTTTCCATTATTGCTGCCTGCCTGCTCTATGGCCTTTATGCACAGCTCTAGTACTTCCTGAGCTTAATACTGCACCTTTGTTTCCTGTCTTTGATGATTGGATGAACTGATTAATCCAGGTGTGTCTGATCTCAGCAAATGGTCAGACACACTTGGATTAATCAGTTCATCCAATCTTGAAAGACAGGAAACAAAGGTGCAGTATTAAGTTCAGGAAGTACTAGAGCTGTGCATGAAGTCCATTGGTAAGTTATAACCACCTTCAGCCATGAAATGAAATCCTTTAAATTACATCTGCGTCATATTCATTCTGCTTAAGTTATTTTATGAAAATTGTCTTGGATTTGGTGTTTTGCACTGTGAATGCATTAATTTATTACATAAATCCGGAATTATACACACAACACTGCAAAGTTGGAGGCACAGAGCCCATTGTTTTTGCTATTCTGGGACTTGTAGCCATGCAGTTTTATGTTACATTCAAGCGTTTGACTTCAGTTGAAACGACTTTCTCTCCAAACCTTGAACAGAAAAGTGTAGATGGAATCAAGCCTTCGTCATGTTTGCTGTTTGTGTTTATGAGAATGCAGCAGTGTGTGTCTGAGAGACTCGGAGAGCGTTGCAGATGCTGGAGAGTTTTGGTTTGTCTGATTGCATTAGTGGGTGACTTGTTTCTCACTGACGTTTCCTCTCATTTTTCTAATTGACTCCAGCTTGAGACGTTGAAGCAAGATGACAGCAGGAGCGACAGAGTACTAATCAAGTCTGTGCTGGGGGGAAACAATCTGAAACTTGCTTAATGTTTGTCTTCCCTTTTTACTGTTTCTCCTCTTCTCCTTTTATTGCTCTTCTGACATGAACATATGATTACTGGCCAGCCTTCACTGGGGCTGTCCTGGTTACTGAATAAATCATCCAGACACAACTGGGTTAGAGCACCATGGAACTCTCCTCCAGTACACATTAATGTAACCAGGACACCTAAACAAGGACCGCACTGCAATCTAAACATGTAAAAGTTGTTAGATCAAAAACACTGTCATTTGACTGGATTGAGAGGGTAAAGAGAAGACCTTCAACTGGCATAAATATCATTTTAGGAATCAAAATACACATGTGGTTTCCACCTAGATACCCAATCATGTTCTCGTCTTCTTTTTCATGAATCTTAAAAGCATCTCATCTCTCCTTGAGCGAGAACAGAAGGCTCGTAGATGAGTTACTTTTTTCCAATAACTAACTAAAATTAATCCAGGAGGTTTTTTTGAGATGAAAACTTGCAACAGAGCGCAATATGTAAATCGTATAAACTAATCCTTTATCCACAATAGAAAATAGAGAAAAACATATTGGATGTAAAAAAAAAAAAAAAAAAAAAAAATCAGTATTTATGTGGAATATAAGCTCATCTTGATTTTGATGAAGGCACCACATCTCAGTCTTCTTTTAGCAATAGTCTGTGCTTCCTGTAAGCCAGTTGCTGAACCTTTGGGAGGGTAATGTTGTCCTTTTCTTGTCTGATAAAACATCTTGGCTGCCCAACAGTCTTGCATCTTCTTTGTTGGACTTTTGGCTTTTGTTGCACCAAATGATCTTAATGGACAAAGGGTCCAGACATGTAGGCAGACCAGTGCAGGACACAGACTCTTCTACTATGAAGCCATGGTAATAAATGTTTTATGTGCTTTAGTATAGTTAAAATATCCAAAGCCTTCCTTGAAAAACATGTTGTCTAGATGGGAGCTCTAAAGCCCTCCCAGGCAAGTTAATCAGTTCTTTTTAAATAAGCACTGATAGTAAGTTAACATCTTTTCTGCAGACAGACTCATTCTCGCTAAAGTATTCTTCTTATAATCAGCCTTTACTGATCACTATAAACAACCTAATTGATTGCAACATAACCCATTAGCTTTTAAATGCCATTTATTTTTCCAGGTTTTTAGTTGCTCAACTTCATGAGTCGATACGTTTAATGAAATGATAAAATGTCTCATTACATGATTTGGCAAGTTTTCTTTGCTCTTTTGTGAATATGAAGATAAATATTTATGAGATTTGCAAACTTTTGTTCTGCCCTTTTTACACAGCATCCTACCATCTTTGGCTTTTAAGGCTGCCAAAAGAGGTTTATATTATATATGACATTGTTAAAGCCCTTTTTTAGCTGTTTTATTAATATAAATGTTTTTCAGCTGGGTGTTTTGGCCTCTGCTTTTTGTGCCCTATCCTAGGATGTGCATGTAAACTCTTCCAAAGAGAAATTGCCACCATTTTACACACCACCATTATTTTATATAAATTACAATAAAATCAGTCCACATTTATTATTATTAAAAATATTTTAGTCATACAGATCTGGGCATGAAAAAGTTCCCCTTTCAGCCACTTACCAGCAACTTGTCTGCTAATTCAATCGCACAGAGAAACGCCTGTGTGCCCAGGGGAAACGATTTCAGAGCATAAATGAACTCCCGGAACAAGGATGTTTCCACACGCCAAGGTTGGACACCGTACGTGATGGCGCATTTGCGGGACAAGTTGTTCAGCCAGTGATAGTGCAGTAATGGCACTATTAGTGCCACTTCTAGCAGAAAAAGGAGGAACTTTTTCATGCCCAGATCTGTATATTGATGTTGTTTCAACGTTCACGGGTTATGTCATAACCAACTATTTTATGAGATAGACAAAGCTAAATTAAATGTGCATTGGGGTTTGAAAGTTTGAGTCTCAACAGACTCGCACACAATGAAAACACATTCACCGGATCTCACAGATGTTGTTGGTCATCCCAACACACTACAAACTGACTCATCACTTATACAAACTGACACAAACTCACATCAGACTAGATCTGGCAGACAGGTGAGAGTACCTGTTAAAGGGACTAGAGGCAGGAATTAAAAAAACAAATTAACATGCATGTCCATTTTTTTTTAATACTAATGGGTGATGAAGCACTAAATACCAAAAATAACATTTCCTCGCCAGGGTTCTCTCCGTTGCCTTGAACAGGCTGTGTGCTGCAAAATGCGCTGCAATTCGGTGTCCAAATTTCCCGCACTGCCCTGCGGATGTGACGTCAAATGATGCTACATCCGCAATTTTGATACAGGAAGAAGACGGTCGTGGTAAATTCAAACACTGTAAGCGATAGTTATGGATTCTTCTGCCGTCAGCAAACAATCCAGATCAACTGAAAGACACTAAAAAGTGTAACTACGAAGAAAAAGGTTAGTAAACAACATTATAGCTTCAGTTTGTGCACGCTCCCGTGACGGCTTGGCTCGTGGCTGCAGTTACCCCGAAGCGCCAGTCGTGGCAGTCGCAAGTTTTGTTTCTTAATCTTGCCTCAAGTCCCTTTAAGCTAAGTACAAACTACAGGATTCCTGAGACCTTCATAGATGTAGAGACCACACACTTGATGATTGCAAAAGACAAATCACACAAGATTTGCCTCTTCTGATCATATAGTGTGGGGTGTACACGATGGAAAACACCCCACACTAACGGATTCGTCAGCAGAGAATCGGCTCCTTCACTGTCAACATCCCAAATCTCGGGATATCAAACAAGACTTCGTGACGAGACTTCGTGACGAGACTTCAGCGACGAGAATTCAGTGAGAGGACTTTAGCATAAACAAACATGGCGGACTTTTCAGGCTCTTACATTGTGGAAAAAAACACGCATACATAGAAAAAAACATTGTGGAAAAAGTCATAGAGAGTAATAAGAATGTGGGCTGTGTGACTGCGAGTTGGAGGTGAATAAAAATGGCCACAAACATTAGATAGCTTGGAGAGCAGGGCTGTAAGCTAATGGCTGTGTGTTCTTTGTTTGTGTTTACTTCCTTTTCCGTCAGTCAGCTATTAGTCAGCTGTTGGCTCTTGTGTTTTGATTGGCTGTTGTTCCGGGAGCCTTCATGTGATTTCCCAATGAGAGCAGCGTTTTTGATTTTGCACAGCTGTGAACACTGTGCATGTTCGGGTCCTCTCCGAACACCACACACACCAGGATTTCTAGTCGCAAATATTAAACATGTTCATTATCTACGATCTCTCCTTCTGAGGCCTTCCAAGCGGATCGGATTGGACAATATCACTCGAGTCGTAACTCACATCACACCATGAGAAGATCAGATGCTGTGTTTTTTGCAAACATCCGACAATCAGACATTTGCTGGCTTTGATCGTAAGGGGAAGATTGGGACATAAATCAGGCTGATTTTCCTGTCGTGTGTACCTGCCTTTAGATACAGAGGGTAAGGGATGCTTGATGTTGTGATAACTGTTAAATGTTTTGTCAGCCACAACTGAGAATCAAGTTGTTTTGTTTACCAAGTTAATGAGTTTCAATGTTGCTACATAAACTGGATAAGTAAACTAGCCCTTGAAAAAAAAAAAAAAAAAAGAGCAGGATGTAACGTAATGAGTTATGGCCCTGTGGGCACCCGTAGTTGACATACAGAAGTGTTGTATGCGCCTGCGCGCTAGGGAGTCAACAACATGTTCTGCTGTTGGCTTCTGCTTGTGGAAAGCTCAATAAGGGCGCATTCAGAACGCATAGTCCGCGAGTCTCGGTCCGTTTGGGGACTCGGTTCGTTTGGGGGCGGGGGTGGTCTTCCGGATCGAGATCGCATTCACGTTACACTATTGCCAAACGAGCCAAGTGGGCCAAGAATGAGAATCTCAGGAGGCGCTGCTTTCAGATTCACTGTTGGTGAGGACTACACACATGTACAAGAAGGTTCTCACTTCTGTTTCCCCCACAAAGTGATATGATTTTTGTACGAGGAGCTGGATATGTTTTCATCAGATCAAATATCGATTAAAGCTTTTACTTCCCCACAACTGCACGTCTGACCACCAGCCATCTTTATAAGTACTGCAGTCCCTCACGTGTGTTTGTTGTCGTGGTGTTTACCCACGTTGTCCAATGTTTGACCCACAATGCCAATGCAATTTGTAGTCCACTTCCTGTCTTTGGTTCACTTGAATCGGACCGAGACTTGCGTTTGCAGGCGGACCGAGTCCGGTCGTTTGTTCCGGATCAGAGTCCAATTGCACATTCACAACTCCCCTAAATGAAGCGGACTTTACCGAGCAAACGGACTCTGATTCGAAAACAAAAAAGCTTTGTGAATGTGCCCTAAAAAGCTGCTTGTTATGAAGTCCGGTCTGGAGACATAGTCAATATAACAGTTGGTCAGAGTTCTTACAGAGCTACAGCTCTCACAGAGGTCTGACTTTTTGCCTTATTTTTTATGAATACATGATGTATTGACTACTGTCAGGATGGAAGGATCATTTCTCCCAGTATAACAAAAAGTGTTTCTGAACAGGATTACCAACTCTGGCTTTAATCTTTCTGCCTTTCCCCTCTTTTTTTTTTCTGTGAAGGTGGATGAACCCAGTTTCATAATCTTTGAACTGTTCCCTTCAAGAAAAATGAAAGGTAAATAAAAAGCAAGATTGAAAAAAAATTGTGATGTAGAGTTATTTTTTTTTTGTATTATTCCATTAAAAAAAAAGAATCAGTGCATCAGCAGCACCATTTAAATATGTTTTATTCACAGTTGCAGACATTATACACTTAAAATTCTTTCAGCACAGAATGAAATTACTGTATAACATTTTACTTTTTGGGATCTCAGAATTTATATGTATACGGTATATATGACTTTTAAAAACATGTGTGTTAAGCATTGATGTAATCACATCTTGCTTAATCGAAGTTTGACTCAAATAGAAATGGAGAAGCTCAAAATTAAGGAAATTGGGATGAAAAGACAATGTTTCTTTGTAGGGCTCCAATAGATGCTTTTTTTAAAAAAAAACCTATGTGTCATTTCAAGCAAGACTAAGACACTGTCGCATTCAAAAAGCAGCTAGTAGAACCGTATACTTTTTAAGTCATACCAAGTCTTTTTGTTAAAGATAATTTATGCTTTTTATATTATGTTTAACACTAGATCCCAGATTTAGTAAAGGTTTGTTGGAAGATGTGCAAACTTGATTGCATCTGAAAAAAAAAATTGTTCTAGCTGATTTACTAACATTTGTGCTTGTTAAACTGGTAAAATAGTGATCGAAATGCATTTAGCGAGTCTGCCTTTGATGAATAAGCAACATGGGTGTTTCTACTAGAATGTGCAAAATATTGGGAGGAGAATATGCAAATAAATCAGCTTTGTATGCAATGTGACTTATCAAATGTGAAACCAATGTTTTCTAGCTGATATTTAGCATATCTGAATAGTAAGTATTAACTGGAAACTTTATGCACAAATGGTTGCAGCTTCTGAATGACAGTCAACAACCCAATGCTGCAGGACTGCAGACATGCACTGATTCAAAATCATTACTCATGAGCGCTGAGGGCAACACATTTAGTTTTCTTTCTTTAATTCAATAACAGTCAACTCAGCAAACATCACTATTCAAAATTAGTTTGTTGAAGACAAACCAATCAGAACATTTGCAGCAACTGCAGCTTAATAGTAGTTAAAGCTGGCAGTAACTGTCTTTTTATTTTCCCTTTTTTTTGCCAATGACTTTTGACTTAGATCAGCATACTGCACTCCTCTCCAAACCACCACTGCTGCGCTCTGGAGCTGTTGGCATTGGGTCACAGAGCACACCTTGTGTGTAATCTGTGTTCACCTTCTTTTATTAACAGAGTGAGCTGATATAAAAACAGGGCGTATGGTTATGTGGTATTTTTGTCTACTTTTCTGCAATTTTTACCATCCACAGTCTTGGTAAGAAGCCGTGAGAAGTCAATAGATTCAGGGGAAGAATAGAGGGAAAATGAGGATAGAGGAGTATGAGTGACAATAGCAACAAAGTTGCGACCAAAAACAGCCTGTGGTCTGGATTCACAATGAACAAGCAGCTCTTCACGGTGTTTGGCATTTGGAAAAGAGGTACACAATGATTGTATTATTCCTCTTCCATTTAAATGGAAGAGGAATAACACAAACTGATTTTTTTAAATATGCTGTGACAGTGTAATGGCATTTTTCAGCTTGTGGAGGAAGATTGTGATCCGATATGTTGTTTGATTTAACTGCTAATTTAACTGGTAAGTTTACTTGTTCATTCTCAGGGTCATTTTAGCATTCCTGCATGTCCAGACAGGATAAAGTGCATCTGCTAACTCCTGCAACACTTGCAAACCAAGGTAACAGCCTGACACACACACATCCTGGACGCAGTGACAAAGATTACATTTCTCTACAGAGCTGACATATGGGCCCGTTGTGTGCCAGGGCCCTGCTGTGCCATTTTAGACTCCTGGCTCACAGACAAGCTTGAAGTGGAGGAGAGAGCCATCAATTACTGCAAGATTTGTTTTTCTTGATTAATTTAAAGCTACCACACACAGCAGTGACCATTTTTCTTTACATTGCTTTAAAGATCCAACATCAACTGACTGTGGAGTGGCTGATCCTTACAGTAATCCAATTTGTTTGCTTCTTTAAACCTGCTTGAGAATTTGATTAGTAGGGCTGGATTCAATTTCTGGTGATGATTGAATACTCCTATGACAATTCACAGCCTTATGACTGGTGGAGTGACAAGATGTAGGGTGGAAATATTTCGCCTTGTAGAACAAAATCTGGTCTTAGTGGACTCTGACAATAACTGTGAGATTATTCTTTATACAAGCAATCCAGCAACAAGACTGGAAGAAAGTTGTAAATAAAAAAAAAGTACTCAAACTTTGAAGAGCTTAAATACGTTTCTTGTAACACTCAAAGACCTCACATTCTGACTGTCTCCCTGTTAGGGTTTGAGTTTGTGCAACAGTTTGATTTAAGTACAATTTTAGTACATGATGTATCAGTTTTATCACTCATAGGGCTGTAGATTATTTGAATTTTAAATCTGAATAATTAGGGCTAACAAATGAATTTATCATGATTAATCACTCACACCATTTACAAGGATGCCTGAAATATGCTTGTTTTTTATTTGTTATACTTGTATGATCCCCAAGGGGAAATTAGGGCTCTGCATTTTACTCATCTCTGTACTGTGAGTATCAGAGAGCAGTCGGCTGCTACTTAAAGCGCCCGGGGAGCAGTTGGTGGGGGGTTAAGGACCTTGCTCAGGGGTCCATAGTGGTACACCCAGGGGTCGTGTCGGGGAATCGAACCCAGGTCCTCTGCGCTTCGTCCTCCGGTCCTTTTACTGTATTAACAATAAGAGCGAGCCACGTGTTGAACTTGAAGGTCCAACAAGCGCATGCTCTACAAGGCCCCTAATCTCTCTGCATTGGTAGGGATTAGGAGATGAGAGTTAACCATAGGAAGTAATAACCCCCCCCCATTTTTTATTTTTTTGTTTGTTTTTTTTTTTACATTGGAGCATTAATTTAAACTATTATTGATCTCCGGAAACTGGCTTTAATAACAAGCTCGCTGGAATAACACACACATCTCGTGATTACTTATCAAAGTTAAAAAACTAAACTCTTTCAAAGTTCGTTACATTTCTATTTTATCACATATTTGGCTTTTGGTATTGTTTAAGGACTGTACAGACCACGTAGCCTTCACATGTAGCCTTTTCATCTGCAGGACACCGTCTTCATGATCCATTTGTGTTTGCGACTGAACAGTTCTTATTTTCTGGTCCCAACGTTGCCCTGATCAGAGAAAAAACGGTTATATTTCACAATATCTCCCAGATTAGTCATGAATTCACAGCAACACCACAGCTGTCTGTGTTAGCATTAGCTAGCAAAATAACGTTATGTGGTGCTTCATTTTCGGGAGCATATACGTGAAATATAGTGTCAGATTAATGAGTGTTCACCATAATTTACCGTGTTTTTGTTGTTGGGGATTTAATCCAGTGTTTTCTCCGCCGCAGCAAGTTCCTCCTCTGCTCTGTGTGTCCGATGTTCCCCCCGATACGAACACACTAATACAGTGGACTGAGCAGTACCGTTCAGTTTGGTCACAGACGGCAGAAATCTCTATGAAATAAATGGCCGTGATCTTCTTATTCACTTATTACCACAATTAAAGTTTTCCTCTGATGTTCCAATAACTAGTGTAGGATCTCAAGCCCAAGGTCTCAGCAAAAGGATCACACATCTAACAAATATACTTTGGGCACATACTGATTGATAAAGGCCACATTTGGATGTAAAGCAGACATCCCAAGGAGGAATTTTGCTCAGAGAAGGACCTCTCTGAGTAATCACTAATTTACAGTCCTGAGAGCAACTCAGGAGAGGACCTGCATTTTGGTAAAACAAACAGTCCAATTGTTGAACTTTGAACCCATCCTCAAGCTTGGAGATACTCCTTCACAGTATTTACGACCTGCTATAAATTGGTTCCGTATAGCCAATTTTGTTATGTGTTCTTAACATCCAAGAACTGTTTTATATTGTTAGGAAAGTAAGCTCATGTTAATCTCATGATGAAGACTTTTCTTTTGATATGCAACATGACATACTTTGGTGATTAGAAACTAGACGTTTCTTCCCCAAATTCACATCACATGCATTCCAGGATTTGCTGCATAAAGGTGAAGAAAGAGACACTTTACCCAACTGCTGAAATCCATTTTATGTTAGAAATGGACTTCCTCATATCAAATGATGTCTAACACATGTATTTTCTTTACAGGAATCTTAAGGCATCAAGATTAATCCTGTTTTATCTGTTAAGCTGATTTGTTTATTCAATGTCTTTCTTTATTCATATAATTCAGATCTTTGCTTTATTTTATTTTTTGTGTTCATTTTATTTCATCATGTCTGAATAATTGATCCATTTTACACATGCCTCACTTAGAATTCACAGATGTTTATAACCATTAAGCTCAACTGATAGTCAAATGATCATTTGAGATGTGTCTGACTATTGCATGAAACCGATTCTGTCAGCTTCCCATTGGCTGACAAGTGCACCATTCCACTGCAGGCAGAGGCGAGGCTCTGAACTGTGAGAATAGAAGTGGAGAGATGGAAGAGAATGAGATCTGATCGGATCTGAGGAGAACTGATCTGGGAGAACTGGAAGGAGCAGAGACAGAACTGAAGAAACTTGGAACAATGGGGAAAGAATGAGACGACACCTGCTCTGAACTCAGCAGAGTTCAGAACCATGGATCACTAGGAAGGAGTGATGGAGAGAAGAAGACTGTAACCCAAATCCTCTTTACTATCAACCATCCCGTGACATCAGTCCTGAAGTGTACATCTCTGGGGAGACGGATGAGAGAGAGGATGAACCAGAACCACCACTGAGCTGACAGCCCGCAGAGAGCCGGACGAACTTCCAGGAGATCGGGAAGATTTTTGGGATCCATCCACCTGACAATCTTCCAAAGGATTTGAGGAACAGTCCAGCAGAACCAGGGCGTGAGTGAAGCACCTCAGTCAGACGGAACCTCTGAGGAGAATCCTCTCATTTGCTATGAAATATGATCTGATGTCACAAGAAGTTGGTGATAGTGAATTAATCCAGACCTACGGTTTACCAGACCCAGATTAACTTTGTTTAGTTGGATTAAGAAATCCTTCCATCTTTTCTTTGACATTTTTAATTAACTGGGTTAATTAATTTATGTTTCATTTTCATACCATCTCATATTTCTTTCACAAGATAACTTTTGGTTGATCATCATGCTTATATTTCTTGTATATATCTTGTACATACATTCTCATGTAGTTTGTAGACTAGTTAATAAATACTCCGTATTATTTAATTAGTCGTTGTTTGTGGTTTTTTGATGTATATGAAAGGTCACTTCAAGCGAGAACTATGAAAGCGTCCTGAGACTGATACTTCAGTAAATCAATCTAAGAGTTGTTTAAGACATTAATGGTTTTCCTTGCTTCCATTACATATAAATAAGTAAGGTGGTGCTCCGAGGCTGTTTAGTATTGATATTAATAGAAATATTAATATTAATATTAATATCATACATAGGAGCTTATTATTGTGGTTGCCAAGCTAAATCACAACACTAGGAATACGACAGTCCTTCCAGATTTCCTCCATATTGTTCAGAAAAAAGTCCTATTCTCATCTGTTCTAATTATACATGTACAGAAACGCCACCGTTGCAATGGTGGACGGTCTAGTTGCGGCGTTTGGCTCTATATACTCTATAGATAAACCTTATCTATGATCCATGTTTACTGTTATTAGTAACTAAGATTAACTGAAACATTTAGCAATAACTTAATAACAAAATTAACAAATAATAGTGACTACAACTTAACAGTGATGATGAAGCTCCACCACTGCAGCAGCTTCTGAGCAGGAGTCTGCAACCTGCACCTACACAGCTGCAAGTGGCTCTTTGGACCTTCCACAATGGCTCTCAATAACTTTGACTAAAAGAACCAACTAATATTTTTAAATACCTGTGTATATACATAACGTTTTTAATAATAGCAGGTTTTGGCTTTTTTTTTTTTTTTCCCACAATGTAATGACACTAAAAATACCTGTAATATGTTTTAAATCTTTTTCTCTTGTCATTAGCTCAGAAATTAGGGGTTTTCCCCACATTATTTCCCATAAATATCCACATTTTTATTTACAAATATATTTTATACAGTTGAGTCCCACTGAAGAAAATCTTATTGAAGAAAACGTATCTATCCTCTTTCTGCAAGTTTTCTTTTTTTAAAACCTAAAAGTAAAAATAAAGCTGAATTCTTTAAAATGATACCATAATTTTAGTATTTATATTTAAAAAAAAAAAAAAAAAGATAAGCTGCCTTTTTTCATGGAACAATAGCAGCTCTGAACAACTTTTACACCGGGTTGAGTCTGAAAATGGCTTTTTGGATTGTCAAGGTTGCAGACCTGTTTCTGGAGGCATTTGCAGGACTCTCAGTGAATGTGGACAGATGTGGATTTACCTGGAACTGGAAGCTAAAGGACAACTTGTAGCTGCAGCACACAGACTAAAACTTAATGGCCTACAGTAGCCTGTTAAACAACATCAGTTATCAGCAGCTGTGATTATACATGAGTGTACTATAATATGAAGCTGAATCAGTTACATCGTGACGTCTCCCACAGCAGCAGCAGCAGCAGCAGCAGCAGGGTGAGGAAACTACTTCATATTAGCTTAGCTAGCCTCCAGCTGGAACACATGACGAGCTAAAACGAGCTTTTAATGTTGGGGGAAAGTACATACCTCGACCCTGAGAACTCTTTTCTTCACTCTACAACGATTCTCAGCGTTTTGATAAGTTGTTGACGTCTGTCATTATTAACCATGACGTGAGATGCGCCCACACAGGCAACTCCCCCTCCCTCTGTCTCCCACACAGGGCAACCAGCTCAGTGTACATATCTCTGCTTAAGGCCCGTTTTTCTTCCTCCTCCTTCCTTCACTTTCTCCGATGGTTTTAATGTTCTTTTCATCATTCAATCATTGAAAAGTTTAAACACAACACAACCTACGTTCTTCCACAGCACTAACCACGTCATGTACGTCACTCTTCACGGTCAAAACAAGTG
The DNA here is from genome assembly GCA_023101725.1 of Atherinomorus stipes. Classification (NCBI taxonomy): domain Eukaryota; kingdom Metazoa; phylum Chordata; class Actinopteri; order Atheriniformes; family Atherinidae; genus Atherinomorus; species Atherinomorus stipes. The sequence continues at coordinate 19,575 of JALJCO010009847.1, forward strand.
TCAGTAGGAGCAGGTCCTGCAGCCAGATCATTGCAAAGAATATTGAGGTTTTATTTTGATGTCTTTTGGTGGGAAATTTTTAGTAGATATGTATAGAGAGTGTATTTCATAATACATATGCTACATATATTTAATTAACTTTTTTTTTTTTTTTTTTGTCTGCCATTTTTTGCGCCCTGTCCAGTGGATGGGGCCCCAGGCAGTTGCCTGTGTCACCATCCGGCAAAGCTTTAGATATACTTTAGTCTTCAGATGCAAAATCTGTGCTGCTCATTGGGTTGACCATTTTCTGATAAGGGGGAATGTTTATCAGTCAGTGTTGATTCTTGCCTTATCTCTTTTTATTTTTCATAATTCTCTTTCTTTTCCTTGCTTCTTCCAATAATGTCTCTTTGGGTTTCTTCCAGGGTCAATCAACCAGGGTGCACATTCAAAACAGTGATTTTTTTATTTTTTTTTTTTTTGGTGTGTGTGTGAGTCAGAACATTTGATTAAGTGGCTGTAATTGGGGTGTGAAGAAGACTTTAAGCAATATAGTTAAAAATGCTCCTAGAAAACATCATCCACCCTGCCTTTAACAAGGTCAGATGAATATTTCAGACCATTCCTTTCAGAGACTTAAAAACAAAATAATCTCAAAATCAGTGTTGTACCTAACCAGAAATATGTGAAGTGAGGAAAGCACTGGTGTTAAGTGCTCGTATTTCCTTGTTCCAGTTAGAAAATGAGCTGCTGCATCCTGGACAAGCTCCAGATGATTAAGTTCTAACTGGCCAATGCCAGTGGGTTCTACCTTACCAGTAAAAAAACAAATCATTGTACAGCTCACCTCTTGTGGGTTTATTGAATAAAGCACCATTACTTTTTCCAGTTCTGTTGATGGCCATAATTAGGTTCTGATATTTAAGACATTAATTTTTTCCACAGAGAGTACCTTTTAAGGTGAAGTTCAAATCAAATTCATATTTCATTTTTTGACTTGTTTCACTTAATTTTACTATTTGATATTCTCATTGATTTTTAATTGGTTGAATTGATTTTCATTCATTCATTCATTCATTCATTCATTCATTCATTCATTCATTCATTCATTCATTCATTCATTCATTCATTCATTCATTTATTCATTCGTTCGTTTATTCGATCAGTAATAAACACACATTGTCCTTGCAGCTGAAAAACAGCCAGAAACATGGCGGTGGCAGCATCATGCTATGAAGGTTTTTTTCAGCTGCAGGGACAGGACAACTGGTTGCAATTGAAGGAAAGATGAAAGCAGCCAACTACAGAGATGTCTTGGATGAAAACCTCTTCCAGAGTGCTCAGGACCTCAGACTGGGCCGAAGGTTCCCCTTCCAACAAGACAATGACCCTCAGCACACAGCTAAAATAACAAAGGAGTGGATTCCTGAACAACTCTGTGACCATTCTTGACTGGCCCAGCCAAAGCCCTGACTTAAACCCAATTGAGCATCTTTGGAGAGACCTGAAAATGGCTGTCCACTAACGTTCACCGTCCAACCTGACAGAACTGAAGAGGATCTTCAAGGAAGAATGGCAGAAGATCCCCAAATCCAGGTGTGAAACACTTGTTACATCATCCCCAAGAAGACTCATGGCTGTAGTGGCTCAAAAGGGTGCTTCTACTCAGTACTGAGTGGGTCTGAATACTTATGACCATGTGGTATTTCAGTTTTTTCTTTTTTAATAAACTTGCAAGAGTTTCCACATTTCTATTTTTTCTGTCAAGATATGGTGCTGAGTGTACATTAATGAGAAATAAAATGAACTTTTTTGATTTTGGCAAATGGCTGCAATGAAGCAAAGTGTAAAAAGTTGCTTTCTCCAGAACAAAAAATATTTGTGTCATCAGCAAACAACACAAGCTTCAGTATCTGCGATGCTTTTGTAATATCATTTATACACAGTAAAAATAATTCAGGTCCCAAAATTGATCCCTGGGTTACCCCACAAACAATATCCACATGTGGAACACACATTACCCATCTTAACAAGCTGTTGTCTGTGTTGGAGGTAGCTTTTTATCCAGTCTATACCATACCTTTCAAGCTTCTTTATCAGTATGCTATGATTGATTGTGTCAAATGCTTTCTTGATATCAATGAATATTCCAACTGTGTACTTCTTCTGTTCAAGAGCATTTCTAATTTCTTCTATTGCTTCTGCTAATGCTACTGAAGTTGAACTATTGGCTCTGAACCCATACTGACTATTAGAAACCAGTTTATGTTTTTTAATAAATGATTCCAAGCTGTTATTAAAAAGTTTTTCCAGGGTTTTCAAGAATTGTGGAAGTAAAGAGATAGGTCTATAGTTGGCGTAGTAATGTTTGTTCCCACTCTTGTACAATGGAATGACTGGCTATTTTCATTTTGTTTAGAAATGACCCAGTACAGAATGACAAATTACAGATGAATGTTAATGGTTTCACGATTACATCAATCACTACATCAATGTCATTAAAATCTGCTGAATATGGCAGCTATACACTTAATTCAATTCAATTCAACTTTATTTGTATAATAAAAAATTAAATGAAAAATACTTTATTTATCCCGGAATAGAAATTCAACATTGCAAGAAGCTCACTCTTTTCTTTCTTTCTTTCTTTCTTTCTTTCTTTCTTTCTTTCTTTCTTTCTTTCTTTCTTTCTTTCTTTCTTTCTTTCTTTCTTTCTTTCTTTCTTTCTTTCTTTCTTTCTTTCTTTCTTTCTTTCTTTCTCTCTTTCTTTCTTTCTCTCTTTCTTTCTTTCTCTCTTTCTTCCTTTTCTTTTGTTTGTTTGTTTTGTTTGTTTCTTGTTTTCAACAATACAGTATTACATTTATATGAAGTAATAACATCACAATAATAAGTCAGTCAGTCAGTCAGACTTTTTCTTTAGGGTGATGGCTGCTGGTAGGAATGAATTTCTGTATACAACTCTGCCTCCTGGTCTCAACCCTGGATTGTCAATAGTTTGACTGACTAATAAAATCGTCCAGATTCCTAGAAATGAGAGCTGCTCCGTCCAAAGTGGGATGGATGCCGTCTCTTCTAATAAGACCAGGTTTGCCCCAGAAAGTTTTCCAGTTATCTGCAAAGCCCACATTGTTTTCTGGACACCACCTAGACAACCAGCGATTAAATGATACAATCTGTATCTATACAATCTATATATCTGTGTATTAAATATACACAGATATATAGGGAGTAGAAATTGTCAAAAGGGAGCCATCTGATGTAGAAAAGTTGACTACTGTGTAAGCTGCACACACTGTGTCATTTTAAAACAGACATTGTATAAATACAGATAATTTTGTGGTGCTCTACACTGCATAACACATCTCGCCTACACCCAATTGTTGTATGAGGTTAGAGTTTTTTCCCCACTGATACAGGACAAGCTTCTGTTACTGCTGACCTACCCTATGGTCAATATCTCGTTAGTTTCAACCTATATGGCCTCAGCAGGTCCCAGTGAGAAACAGGAATTCTATGCTTTGTTAGGCCTCTCGGTGTCTTTCCTTTTGCAGTTATCACCTTCGAATTTTATCCCACATCCCTATGTCTAAAACTCATTGATGAATATATTCATGCTCAGCGTCTGGCTGCTGCTGCCTGCCACTGCTAGTTAAGGCTTTTAGCTCGCTTGATTTCTCTGAACAAGGCAACACACTCGAGAAGAGTCATGTTTTAAGAATTGAGTTTTGCCCTCTAAATTCCTCAAGACTGATTTATCAATGTGATTCAAACTTCATATTTATTATACAGAAAGGAATGTAATGTATTTTCCTTTTCTATTTATCTAACTGTGTTTTATGGTAAACTCTGGCTTTAACATGTAACATGTGGCTTTTCTTTGTCTAGAAAAGTTTATATTTGACTACTGTATGTGCTGCTGTTTACCTGATTTTTACCTATGCAGTATATTATTTCAGCAATCATTGTCCACATAAAGGAAGAGAGTTTTCAAAATGCTCTGACTCCCCAACAAGCCCAATCCTCCCTGCTTATCTACTGCACTCACAACTGCACAGCTCCATTGTCCGTAATGATACCCCAGACTAATCTCTATTATGCACCTAATGCAACTTGACATCCATGCAAGGCTTGAACAACCTGGTTATTAATGCAAAGCACTCCGTGTTATCTATAGCAGCTCATGCAGTAGGTTTCCGTTTCTTCTGTCACCTTGGCCGTTTTATTTCTCAGCCCACCCAATCTTAATACTGTTATGCCAAGGTCTGCTCTCTTCACTAAGAAGGTGTAAGAATTGTGTGTGAGCACAATAAAAATGAGGAGCATAAGTGTGAATACTGGAGGTGTTAGCATGTGCGAGATTGTATGTGTTAATTTCTGTGTGTACATTTTTGCAGCATCTAAATGTTGGCTGTGTTATATGTGGTAGCTGCTGGCTGACACGGGCACACATGTAGCAGCACAATAAAGTCAAAGCTTTACTCACATTTAGCAGCCTTAAAGGGGGACTTCAGTTTTTTTTCAATCTTGACCTATTTTCTAACATGAATACGTTCATTTACTCACCCAGACAGTTTTGGTGCAACTTGAATTCCATCATGAGATATTTAGATCCACTCCAGATCAGCGCATGTCCGATATAATGGAAGTGATGGGGCAACTGCGTGCAGCCTCTAAATAAGGCATTATCTGCCACAAACTCCTTCATTTCACCAATGTTTTGTTACGAAACATTAGTCGAAATCATTAGAAACACTTGTACTTTTTTTACTTGTACTGTCCAGTATCATAGAGCAAGCAGAATGGTGATCTGGCTGCTTTATTGTCTTGAACAGAGTTGCTTTGTCAAGGGGAGCTTTATGAATTTAAGGCTCCTCTTTCCTGTGTTTATTCATTTTATTTCTTTAAGCATTGGTTTATAACAGCATTTTAAATCATATTTCTGGGCTTGACAAGATGGAAATTAAATTTAAAAGAAGAAAGGATAGAAAGTGGAATGAAGAAAAAGGTGTGAAGAAGAGAGAGAGGAGAGGGAAAAAAATATGGATGCACATACCGTACACAATCAACTGATGCTTCTATACAGAAATCCCTAAACAACATAACAAGGTCTTTGCTGGAAAACAAAATTAACAATCCCCTACAGGAGAACCTGCAGGTGGCTTAAGATCATACATACACAAGCAGAACTACGCAGAAAAGAGGAAAAACCTGGTCAGTGCAACGGGAGGCAGCATCACAGTGTCATCATGCAGAATAAAAGGTGCTCTATAATGATGCAGTCCTGAAGATGCAACCTCGTCTCTGCAAGTAGGAGGAAGCCCGCTAAAACTGAGAGCCGGACCCCCAGTAGCCCACCCGGCCTCAGACTCAGACAGCAGCAGCCCTGCCAAACCCACAGTGATGCACACGCTGTACTACTAATGTTAAACCAACACATTGTCGCGTTGCTTTGCTAAATACGAACCATGTGTTACACATTATGTTCATTTTATTGTCGCATGCTTTGATGAATGGATTAAACTTTCTAAAAGCGGCTCAGTTCAGCGCTACAGCTGCCTTCACTGTAGTTACGTCTGAATGAACAGCTGCTGCTGCGTTACATTTAAACTCCTGCACCAACCGATGATGCTGTGCACAGCACTGAGCTGCGTGCAGAACGGGGCGGTTCATTTGAGGCAGAATCAAACCAACCGTTGGTCATAAAACCGTAACTGACAGGAAAACCACGCAGAGGAAAAAGAGGTGCATCTCCGGCCAAATAAAGGGGCAATGTCGGCCATGGCTGTCATGGCAGCCCGCTGCTGCCGTGTGGGTGTAAAGGAAACACTTAACTGATCCCTGATTGGGATGTAACAGCCGATTCCGATAAAGTCTGAAATCACGTAATCGGGCCCGATTTCCGATCATGTGGTCGGATCGGGACATCCCTAAAAGTAATATATTACTTCGTGTGTAATGTGTTTTTCGAAAATAAGTCTGTGTTACATTTTTTCTGTTTAGGGTGCCATTTTTACACATTTATACTGTATTGTGAGTGAGCCTTTTCTTGTCTTTATTTCATAAATCTTGACTGAAAGGTTATAAAAACTACATGTTAATGTTTGAAAAAAAACGACACTTAAATGCTCTTTCTCTCCTCCTAAAAAAGTTTATTAGCACTTTTAATATGGGAATGTAGTTATCCCCTAACAGCTCAAATGTTTTTTTTTGGAGAAGAAGCAATGATTTCTACATATGTTTTCTTTGCAGGTCATATGAACCTAACATAATTTATGCTTTTTTGTTTTTGTTGTTTTTTCTAATTAAGATAATTTAATTAGATAAATGTTCATCCCCTTTTGCCGTTCAGGATTTCTGGCATTGAAGAAGCTAAGTGATAAAGTTGTTCAGTTGTTACATTGTTTATTCTTCTTGCATTCATAAGGTTTACACCATAACATGGTGGTATTTGCTGCATTTTTTAATAGTTCTCCACAAATTTTCTATTGGGGACAAAGTCACTGGTATGTCATGATCACAGAACTTGTTTTTTGATAACAGTCTGGATAACTCTTGCTCTGGCAGAAAAGGTTGCCATTTCTTTAGAGAGATCTTAAATATTAATTGTTCAGATGACATTCCATCTTGACAAAATTATTCTCTAAGTAACTCAAAGACAGTGCCTGCAGTCAATTTGCATAGACAACATATGGACCTATTTTGGTGAACAGGATAGGAATATTTTAGATGAATAGCGGTCTGACTAAATATTGATTTTTATACATTGGCTTTACTGTGCATGTACAGTAGCCGTGCTGTGCATGATGGTCCATCCATAATGTGTCTGAGCCTCGAGAATTCAACCCTGGTAACAGTCAAAGTAAACATGAAGCTTCTTTTTCCCACAGTGAAGCTTAAAGGGGAAACTCAGTAACTTTTTTACCTCAATAAATGCTTTTCGGAATCCCCGTGGGGCTAAACAAAGTGTTTACGGAGCGATTCAATGTTTCCCACCCTCCCGCCGGGGGCCCTGGCCTGCGAGCAGCTAAATACAACTTTGCCTGCGCCGACCCGAGCAGAACTTGCGACAACAGAAACCGCTGTACGGTACTCAGGTCCCCTATCTACCGAGCTGCTTCCAGCTCTGATTTGAACCAGACTACCAGCGCTAATTCGAAGAAAACATTTCTTTAGCTTCACACCACCTAAACACGGCTCCTGGCTCTCATAACCAACTCTTTGCTGGACCAGAGTGATTCACGTAGCTTGCGCTGCCTGGGCGCCGGGTGAAGCATCACTGCTTCAGGCTCAATAATCACTTGTCACGTCCGCAAAAAGTAAACAAAAGTTCGTATTCTTACCTGCTACTCGCCAACACCAGTGAAAAATATAATCCACGGCATATTTACCCGCAAATCGCGGGTAAAACGTCCCGTTTTAGAAGAGACAGGTCTTTGCTTTGAGCAGAGGGAGATGCTGTGCTGCTACCAACGCCGCAAAGTAGCATCAACAAGCTAGAAAAAGCTTAGAAATATATCCAGGGATCAAAATAGAAGAAAGACAGGTAGAGAAGCCGTCTGTGTGCTGTGGGGGTGTAAGGGGGGTTGAACACGACAGTGAAAGGACGCCACTAGGGGGAGCCCCGAGCTGAAGTTACTGAGTTCTGCTATTTGTGAATGCAACGACTTGACAAAGGTTTCTGACAGCCATCCCTTTCCCATCATTGGCCCATCAATAAGGTTTGACACTGTGCCATCTGAGAGATTGGAAATAAAGGTCTCCAGCTTAGGCCTGCCCCCCATTTTGTTTTATGCACTTAAAGGTCCATTGCACAAATTCAAATGTTAAATACTATTCTTTTCTTTCCTGCACATGCTCTTAGAATTGCCTGATGTGTAGAATGAGCTGATCTTTCTTCACTGCGGTGGTCTCTAATACTGTTTCTGTATGCTCAATTTGAATGTTTTGGGTACGAAACCTCAAGGGGGCGCTTGTGGGGGAGACGAGCTGCGCATTCTCATTCGTCTGGCTGCACCGTTGTCGTGCATTCCGCCACTGCAGGTCCGTGCATGTTGAGACAACATTAAATGCTGCCAAAACATGGAGAACAGTCGCCTCTCGAACCCCGACTCAGACTCCAGTAAGACAAAGAAGAAAAGTTCTGTCTTGTGAGACGAAGAGAGCCAAACTGGAGTGTGACAGGTCCCCACGGTAGGGGGGCGTTTTTTGGCACAACACCAGTGGCACCGGAGTAAGATGGGAGTAAACAACCAAGCAGCTTTTTTTCTGTCTTTTTTTAATGGAGGGAGCTCCGATCCAGTCTGGGAATAAAACCGGACTCACAGTTGGCTTTCTTCCTACTAACAAGGTAAATGGGATGTATGATGGAAATAAGGATGCATAATATTGCAATGCTAAGTTTTTAGCATGAAAATGTGGCAGTATGACAGCCATATGGCTGTTCCCGGGGAAGAGATACACTCTTGTCAGCTTGTTTTTTTTAGTTGATGTGGTAATTTTATAAGGTAATCGTGGTCTCAGCCTGTGAATTTAGATATTTGAACTGCAGGCCAGTGTTAGCCTGTTGTTACCGTTAGCATACAGTCCATCAGTTTACTCAACAATCAAACCGTAAACAACTTGCAGATTTATAACTATTACTTCAGTAGGCATTGTGACTGTAACTCTGGGCTCAGGCTGAATATAATGTGGGTTATATTAGAGACCAACGCAGTCGAAGCAGCTCATGCGTGTGCATGACATTAGCGTCACTTCAACTTGTCACCAGATGGGGCGAACTTCTGGAAAAAAGCTGAAACTTGCGCTGTACTCCTCTAAATTCCTCTATATTCTTTAATCTTTTAATGCTACTCTGCACTTTAGAGGAGAAATAAGCAAATCTATTCCAAGTTTTTTAACACTGTTATTAAACTAATCTCTGATTGTGCTGCCACTCTGAGACGCAAAAATTTGTTTTTGACAAATGAAATGATTCAATTTGACACTAAAACTTGAAATATCCTATGTTAAATCTACACTGAAAAGGTAAAAGTAAAAATAGGAATGAAAGACGGGTTTTTTTCAATTTAATTTTCATTGTTTTTTCAATACTATGTCTGTATATTTATATAGGGATATACTATTAGGAGCTGTATTTCTGTTTAGCAGACAAAACATGAATGGCATACTTGCTTTGAATGCTTCAGTACAGATAGCTACTACTACTTTATATGCAGAGTTTATTTTGCATTTCTGTGCTGTTGCCATAAGCTGTGGGTTTTATTTATTACACAGAATATTAGTATTCAATAGAAAAGATTGTCTTTAATTATATTTAGAAAATGGATACTGCTTATTTTTCTTTGTTGTTTGTTTTGTGAGCTAGGCTTCCCAACAACATTGCAAGTGTGTTTGCATAAGCCTCCCATGTCTGTAGACACATGCATGTAAATAACCATGAGCTGCATATGGTTGTGTGTGTGCGATAGGCTAATTTTTTCTCAGCCACCTCACACCTTCAGACAGGAGCTGACTGGTGTTGGAGCCATTTTGGAGAAATGTCTGTGGCTTTCCAGGGTGTCAGGAGTAGATGGTTTCTGCTGGTAACACATCTGGAATGTGGAGGAGGCAACAGGTAGACGAGACAATAGAGGCATCTAAAGGACACTTGATATATGGAGGAAAAGTCTAATAAGGATGCTGAGCTCTCACGGGTTCAATTAATTATCAACCCAGACAACTCAGATCAGAAAGAGGTGCGTGTATGGCTGGAAAACAGATGAAAACTCATGTTGTTGTGATGGCAGATTACTTAACAGCATCTCTGTGGTGACAGTCACACCAAATGTCCTTCTTTACCCATAGGATTCAAATCCCTTAGTCTATGTCAATGAGGTCATGGCTGAATTAAATTGTTACACTTGAGCCCACAACTGACTCATGTTACAGTTTAATGAAGCAGTTTGTTGGCTGACAAAAGTCATTTTGCAAGATGCAAATGAGACAAAATTACATGACTGATAACATAAAGGTGGTGACCTTTGCAAAACTACTCTTGCTTCATATCAGTTCAATCATAATTTCATCTTCTCTCTTTTCTTATACAAGATGAAGGATGATGAGTCTTTCTTTTCCTCTGTGGTGGTGGGTGCACATCATCAGCAGGTGTGACATCAAGGATATGAACCTCTACTGCCATCTATAGGCGGAATTTCATATCCATGTCTTTACTGGAGTCTTATTCGTTGAAAATGAAGCATCAGTGTGGCAGACCCACTATCCTGTGGCAACAAATATATGCATGCTTTTCCTTGGGAATTAATATCTCCAACTTTAAAAAAAAAAAAAAAAAAAAAAAAGCAGTTTTCATTCAGTCCTCTAAAATATTTTATTTGATTTTAGGACAGTTTGATTTCATACAATACAATGAGCCAGTGACCTTTATAATAACAAACAACACATTATGTGACTTGTCAATGAAAGAAAAAGCAGTCTTTCACAGCTAAATGACTGGAAAATATTTTATGAAACCCAACTTCAGTGTTTGGTGTTTGCTTACATGTACAGAACAAGTTTTTGTTTTTTTGTGTTTGTTTTTTTTGGTTCACACGGAGTGAGTTTTTACTCTGGCAAAAATATATTGAACTTGCCTTACTGGCATATAAACACATGTGGTTTCATTTTAAACAACCTAATTCCTGGATTAAATCAGTGATAAAATAAGTTTTCCAGAAAATGGCAGCATCTTGTGTACCTTCCCAATACTACCTTATGAACTCTCATTTATCTGAGTTGGGGGATGGGAGGTTGGCGTTCTAAATGTTGGAGTGCGTGTGTTAGTTTATATGAATACTGTAAAACTGGGGATGGAGGGTTGGTCGTGTGGGAATGATTTTAAACCGTAAAGCAGTAACCAATAAACCATGTCAGAGCAAATGAAGGCTGTAAATGATCATCCAGTCACCAGCAAGTATTTGCATTGAAATCTTGCAGGCCAAATGCATTGCATTCAGAACTGTGTATTGAGTCTGTTCCCTTCTGCTTTCCATCTTGCTCAGTTGGTCTATATGTACTGGGAATCCATGATATCTAGATACTTGGCTTCAATCACTCTGGGAAGCAAGCTGGTCCTGCAATAAAACACAAATCATAGATATACATAATTTACAAGAAAACAGTTCCTTGGTGTTAACTTATCATTCAGGAATATGCCCATTTATCACGTTTGACAAGTTTTACGTAACTGTACCAATCACCATTAGTGATTCAGCTTAGTTACTCAAGCTAAGAAATGCTCATACTGTTCTTCCTGTTTGAGGCAACATGCACAGACAACATATAGAACCTTCCTTCCTGATAACAAAATGCCCTCAAAGTTCACACACAGGCTTTTGACAGGCTTAAAAACATAAAAAAAAAAAAATAAAAAAAAAATCAGCTGCCAGTGAAATAAGTTGAAACTGACAAAAATAACTAAATAAAATAATACGAAAATCATGGCATTGATTTTGAATTGTGGTTCAACCAAAATATTAAAAACAAAGAAAATAAAAACAAGCAAACAAACATGATGGGCTTCTTAAAGGTACTAGAGGCAAGATTAAGAAGTAAAACCCGCGACTGCCGCAATAGGTAACTGCAGCCACGAGCCAAGCCGTCACGGGAGCGTGCACAAACTGAAGCTATAACGTTGTTTACTAAGCTTTTTCTTCGTAGTTACACTTTTTAGTGTCTTTCAGTTGATCTGGATCGTTTGCTGACGGCAGAAGAATCCATAACTATCGCTTACAGTGTTTGAATTCACTGCGACCATCTTCTTCCTGTATCAAAACTTTTGGGAATGCAGATGTAGCGTCATTTGACATCACATCCGCAAGGCAACGCGGGATATTCAGCCACCGAATTGCATCACTTTTTGCAGCACACAGCCTGTTCAAGGCAATGGACAGAGACATGGGTGGACTCATTCTTTTTGCTTTTTAACGCTTCATCACCCATAAGTATTAAAAAACTGGACATGCTTGTTTATTATTTTGTAATTCCTGCCTCTAGTCCCTTAAACTAAAATGTTGAGCAAAACGGCAATCACTGCAACCAAGTGTTTTCTGTAATTTTCAGTCAGACTTCTACACCTGTTGACTCGTATTTTGACCCACTGCCTGAAAGGTACTAATTTTCTGGGGACAGTTTTGTTTGTCTGTTTTTATTCTTTTTTCAAAACCACAATTATATATATATGTATACTGTGTGTATTTATATATTTAGCCAAGTTATAATTTAGTAATTTAGAGGGTATGTAAACTTTGAAGCACAACTGCAGGTTTTTACAGTCCAATTCTGCCCCCTGTTGGCTTGGGTTATCTCACCTGATAGGAACCAGCAGGATCATCAGGAGAGGAAAGACCATCTTCATATAGGGCAGAGGATACATCCCAAAAGCACACAGAATGATGAGCTGGATCATTTGCAACCCGGTGAAGTAGTGCACTTTTCTCTGTGGCACACGTCGAATGTAGTGGGTGGGAGGATATGATGTCTAGACAGACAGGAGCAGGCGTCATAGGGTTAGAAGGCTGTTTGATATGAGCTTATTCATATTTTGTTTTGATTATGTAAGAGAACAGTGATGTAATATGAAGATTCGAAAGACATCCTCGACATTGCCACCATAACAACATATCATCATAACCTATTGTAGCGTGAAACTATGTTGTTGTACAAACTCGGCATACCTCATTAAAACAAAAAGTTGTTCTTGTTATAGCAAGATAAGTTACTTGCCATATGAATGTTTCTTATTTTACCAGTGTTGTTGCCATTCAGATGATAGCACTGAAAGTTATTTTTTCCTCATTTTTCTAAACAAGTTTTGTATAATTCCTAACTTTTGTGAGACTCTAAGTAGATTTGTTTTGTCAAACTTCCCATATATTTTGTTCAGTTGCTCTTAATGCCAAGAACTTTTTGCACAGTTTCCTGCTCACCTGTTCCTTTAGCAGGAGGGTCATGCGGTCCACCATCTGATTTCCATCAAGCGAAGTGGCTGCAACGTAAAGGAAGAGGCCATAGAGGACAGGCTTTGGGATCCACTGTAGCGGAATGGGAAGCATGAAGGCAGATAGGCCAATCAGGATGTTGGCTGTTAGCGCAGTCAGACGTGTCTCCTTCACACTGACGATCCTATCAAGATGCCAAAGGAGGGAGAGTTGTTAAAGAAGCCCATTAACTGCGTTTCTTCTGACTTGAGTGCATGAGCTTATCATAATGACCAGAAATCGGTGTCTTTTAAATTTGTGACAAATGAAAACCAAGTTAAACCAAAATGGAGCTTTTCCTCCTTGGTTCTGAAGTATTTGTCTAGTCTGCACAACAGACAAAAGTATATTTCTTATTTGATTAAAAAGAAGGATAATAGTAAACAAAAGTCCAGAAAGACAAGGTTACTGTTTATTCAACTAAACATTTGGAAGATGTACTATTTCTAATAGATTTGTATTAGAGCAACTCTAAACGTTATATTTCATGGGTTTTTTTTATTTTATTTTATTTTATTTTTTCAAATAGTAAAACATTAATTGGTCATGACACAAAAATAATTTATTTATACACAAGAATAAAAAGTGTAATCTCTCCTCCTAACATCTGATTCTGTCACTCCTCTCCTCCACCGGGTCACTGCAGGGCTGCATCCTCTCCCCAACCCTGTACATCCTGTATAGCCCACTAATGACTGCACAAGTTCCCACCCAGGAAGACATGTTCTGAAGTTTGTGAGTGATAACAGTGATTGTAAGTTTGTTGAATGGGAGGGGCACAGCTCCAGCACAGGTGGTGGATGATTTTATTGACTGGTGTGAACACTCCTTTTTAAAACTACACATTTCAAAGACAAAAGACGTGTGTATTGATTTTAGAAAGAAGTCCGAACCCCCACTTTCTTTAACTATATATGAATAGTTTGTTTGCAAAAGCAAACACCATTGTGGAAAAACACAGTTACCTGCTTTTCGTCGCTGTCGGTTACACACGTCCTATCTCCATTTTACATCATTAAAACCCTCTACTTCATGTGAGCTTGATTTGGTGAAAATATTCAAAAAGTAAACGAAGAGTTTATCTGCTGAAGCAATTAACTCCTTTTTTTTTCTAAATGATGTTTGTCTGTTTTTGCAAATGAACTCTTCATATGATCACACTGGGGAGAAGATCCAAAATCACAAATACTTGGGGATCATCGTTAGCAACAAGCTGATATTCAGTGAAAATACAGATGCAGTTTTTAAAAAAGCTCAGTAGCATCTACACTTCCTCCAAAAACGTAACCGTTTTGGAGTATGTGGCAAGATGGTGACAATATAATTCAATGGTAAGTCCGTCCTCACCTTTGTTTTTCTTGTCTGGTTTGGGAGACTTGCCTTGTCTGACATGAAAAGACTGGAATACATTGTTAAAGTTGCTTGTAAAATCATTGGAGTGAAACTACCTGATCTATCTGAAGTATTCTGCATCCGAATTAAATCTAAAGCTCAGGTCATCAAGCAGTGTCCTGACCATCCCTTTCACAGTGAGTTCAGTCTTCTGCCCTCAGGCAAGATTTAGACTACCAACCATTAAATTAAACAGAAGGAAAAATGATTTTCCTTTTCAGTAACCAGGGCGTTTTTTTGCGCATTCAGACATAAAGGAACTAGGGACCTCGGCCCTCAGTTCCTATAACCTTTTTAGCTCCTACTCCAAGGCAGGGTCTTTTGGGGGTTCCATAGGAACTGAAATACGTAGGTGTTTGGTGATTGGTAGATCTGGCAAGCCCGCCCCTCGCGTGATCTCCGCTTCTTCCAGCCCCGCCATATTTAAAAAGTCTCACAGTTGTTTACCTGTTTACCGAGATTGTAATAACAAGAACTATTACAATAGGAGTGTACGAATTCATTATGAAATCGATCACAATGGTACATGCACTGAATCGATAACTATTTTGAAATGACCAAAAGCAATTATTTTCATATTAATTTAATGACCAAACACAGCTGCAAGTGTGGCAGTAGAATCTGCGGCTGCCACCCTCAAACTTTAGTGTACGGACTGTACACTAAAGTTCCGGGCATATTTCAACAAAACGTAAACAAGGGAAAGGGAGGGAAAGCTGGTAAGTTAGCTTTTATAATAGGGCAGCTTTCCAACGGGGGGCTGTTCCGTTACATGATACAAATAGCCGTGATGATGGAAAGCTGTTAAGCTAGCTTTTTTAATAGCTTTGAATAAAAGAGATGAGAAACCTGTTTTGTATTCGATCAGCTGGGGGATAAATTTGTCACTGTTGCAACGATTGCGTCACACACGGTCCCTAACAACGTCCTCCCTCGTGTGCGAACGCACACTAAAGGCGAAGGGTAGTTCTTATAACTGAACTCGCGCGTAGTTATATAGTAACTGCATTCTTAGAACCTCTCTGTCCGAATGTGCCTATTGATGGTTTCCTTTGTTCATTCTGTCTTGGTGTTTTTGTGTAATTAATGCTTGTGTTTTTTGTTTTTTTTTACCTGGCTGCAAAACAAATTTCCCTAAGGGTACAATAAAGTTGAAGTTGAAGTAACACTAATCATGATGTTCAAGGTAATGTACTGGGAATAGGTTTGAAGTGTATTCACTTCGTGTGTGTATTTCATCAAAACTGTGTCTGAGAATAATGATGAGCTTCCAAACTCTTTTTTTTTAAGTAAATTTTGTTGATAAACTTTTGAAAATACTTTTAAAAAATTACAGAAAAAAAGTATTACAAGTTAAACTTATTTAAGAAGGCAGGCAAAACCGGCCCTGGTATTTTAGGGCCACCACACTTATGCTTGCTTTCTACTTTCCTTTAACTTTACTTACGTTGTGTAGAGGTGTCCGTTCTCTACATGCTGCTCTACTTTGGCAAGCTGGCGGGCGTGTAGGGAAGAATGCGGGAAGGCGGCATGCATCCATGGCAACCCCAGACAGGACATGAGGATGTTAATGAAGCCAGTCAGCATTAAGTCCCAGTGGAACGCTGTGCCTTTTAACAGCCTGATGCAAACATAGACAGACACACACAAGTTTCAAGTTGTTTGTCAAAATTGGAGAGCCTGTGCAACTATATGAAGGTGGAGTTAAACATCTATTTGGTGTTTAATGATAGAAATGGGCTCTTACTTATGTTCTGGTACATGAGTAAGTGAGATGACGATGTTTTGGTCAATGAAGATGAGCAGTGCAAGGAGGAAACCCAGCCCAACTGCACTCAGTGCATTCATTCCTGTCAGCTTTTCAAATGGAGGGTATTTGAAGATTGGACCATCATGGATATTGAATACAGGAACTAACAGGAGCAAAAGATTTGTTCTGAAGTTATAGCACACTTTTGCAAAGCACAAAGAAAAAATATAAAGCAGACTATGAAAATGAAAAACTAGTGTCTCAAAAGGAACCTTTCCTGCTTTGAAGCTCTCTTTCACAAACATTAAAATTCCTGCCTTTGGCATTCATGAAAACCCACAGGAGCACTGAATCAATGAAGGTGTTACCAAGGCCGTGACTTTAGATATCAGGGGTAATCTGAAATGCTTTCATTGAAGGATCTGTACTCACGCTGTATGTCAATGAAAAGGTAGGAGCCAATGAAGGAGAATATCACCACAGAGATGGGCAAAGCACAGTCAGACACAACCTCTCTGATTTTGCCATTTAGATATGGGCTGTAAGGGAAAAAAATATCCATTATTCAATTCTTTACAACTTTTGTTGTCTCTACTAGTGTTATAACAGTAATCCCTAAAAATTTGCCACTCAAAGAAACCAGCAAATTAAGTTAAAACAATTTAGGATTGGCCCCACTCTCCCTATCCATGTCCTCATTCATTCTTTATCTATTCCCTCCCTGGCCATCCATCCAGCATCCTCCTGCCTCATTAATCCATTGTGCTTTACTCTATTTTAGCTCATTCTGATTCCTCAGTATCATTCCTCTTTTTTTCAGAGGTAATATCTGGGGGGATCCTATTAGCCAGCATCTGTACATGATATCCTGACACTGAAATCCCACTTTAAATCTCCCCCTAATCTTCAGCAGCAAGATACACCAAATGAGCCAATCAGAAAACCTTCAAATAAATTCCAATCTGATCCATATTATTTTCTAATACACTTCATTAAGCCAGTATACTCATAATGCTGTGGTGCAATCTTCTGCAACACTGCAAAAACTCAAATCTTACCAAGTATATTTTTCTCATTTCTATTAAAGAAATGATTTTTTTTTTTTGCTTATTACAAGCAAAAGAAATCTGCCAATGGGACAAGCATTATTTTCTTGATAAGATCTCTTGAAATAAGATGCATTGCCTGAAAACAAGATCTTACATCAAGCCGAAATGTTTCTCTTAGGTAATTTTGTCTTATTTTGAGTTTGATGTGATATTTTGACTAGAAATGAAAAATATATACTTGCTAAGATTTGAGTTTTTGCAGTGAAATTAAGGACATATTTGTGTAAGTCATATTCATCTCTTTTTTTCTGAATTATATTACTAGAGCGTAATAGAAATTTGCAGGGTTTTTATTGAGCAAAGGTGAACTTTATTCGTACGCCATTTAAAACAGGCACAAATTAACCTGTTTTAAGAACTGTGATGCACTTTTTGATGGCAACACAGAATTATCTTTCATTCAGTATATTAAATAAATTCTTGCACCAGGATCAAATTACAGACATTTTTGTAGTTTTATCATTGTATAGATGTAATGTCATTTTTTTAAGGCAAATTTTATCAAGCAAGAGCAACATACAACAGATGCCTTCAAACTCTTCCAAATTAATTGATGACTTTTATACAAAATCTTTTAGTAAACAAATTACTATTTCATTCAAATGCAGGCCATTGAGTAATCCTCTCATCATTTTATGAAAAAATCAAAAATGTACAGTTCACCAGAAATCATCCTGGTATAAGCAAGGAAAGACTGCAGTTCTTGCAAGGTGCTTGCTGTATAGCTGACAGTAAGGCTGATGCAATATTACCTTTGCACAGGCTATAAAGACTGCATCCTTCTGCCAGGTAGATATTACTCCAAGTGATTTGCTTAACATCACATGCAAGTTTCCTCTGATGTAATCAGCACATTTGGACAGCTTGGCCTGTCTTTGCACTTGTAAGTTTGAATACTGTGGTTAAGCTTGTAATAAACCACTCAGTAGGAAAATGACATGTTAAGGACTAACAAAGTGATATTTCATTTGTTACACAGCATTTTAATTGTTTAGATAAAAGTTAAATGTAAGGTTATGACTGAGAGAAACCATTAAGAAATAAAAATGTTAGGCTATTAATTGCTACTTGCTGTATATATTCTAACTTAACCCTCATATTATGTTAAGGGTCAATTTGACCCGTTTCAGTTTTTGTGTTGATAGAAGTACTAGTTATCTTTCATTTTTCCTCATGAAATTTTGTGACTTTTTCTCATCTGGGGTCATGAACTGATGTGTAAATTTTGGACACTCTGATGTGTTCTGGAGTGTCTCTGCAGAGTTTGTATACAAAGATGATGTTAAGGGTCATTTTGACCCGGACTCTTTAATATGGGTAAGAACATGTTCAGGTCAAACATGAACAGGTCACTTTGATGTAATTTATTTTGATTTCATAATCATTTATATTTTCATTACATCTGAATAGATATTTAGACCCAGAGAGCCAGGTGTGGTGAGGGTAGAAACTTTCTCTACGTGGTCCTTTTCACTGTCACTATTCTCATGTCATTTCTTTGAAAACACAATAAAAAATGAGCTCCAGAAGGTTTACAGCTGAAGAAGCTTTGTCACAGATTTTTAACAGGGCTAGTGATGAAGAAGAACAAATTACAGAGACAAAAATTCTATCTGAACCTGAGGACAATATTATTGATGATCCAGATTGTAATTTCATAATTTCTTATGATGAGGACGATTCAAGGGAGGAGTCATTCCAAGAATGGAATGCTGGCAAAATTGTACCAATGTTGTTGTTTTTTTCTGGAAGAACCGAGCAAAGCACTTGTCTCTCCCAAGATCCAGAGGTGGGCCGGGTCAGCTCGATCCCCAGCAGCTGTACTGTAGCTTTCATTGAAAAAGTCAAGTTTGTGCCATCCAGCTGTGACAGTTGACAGTCCTGTCACTATGCCTCCAGTTGATCATGTGCCCTGTGTACTTGGCCAAAGGGATATCTCTTTTGACCAAATGGTTAATATGCATGGCTCTTTTCCTCAGGAGATGAGGGTTCAAACTCTGCCTGGGCCATTATTCATCCTGTTATACAACCAATTTACGAAGGATCGAGTAGTTACAGGTGTAAAGAAACAGGAAGATTCCAGGTCTGTCCCTCTCAAGAGGCCAGTAAAACAAGCACTGTTTGCGTGAAATGCAAAATTACATTTCTAGAAAGCACAGATGTATTCGGTCCATTATATGGACAACACTGAAAATGATTAACATAAATAATCTAAACAAATGGGGCAAGTTGGAAAGAAATGGCTTTGTGAAGAAAGAGCAACTCAATCTAAATAGTTATTAAAAATAATTTTGGAATTAAAAATTGTACTGTCTTTCTCTTTTATATATGTTTATCTAATCAAAAATACATTTGTTAATTGTTTTGACCTAGTTTTTTGACTGTTCTGAATGGATTTACACAGTACGAGTCAAAATGACCCGCAACATAATCAACGTAATTTTTTTTCAACATAATATGAAGGTTAATAAAGCAACTTTGATCAAATTTTCCGAACCTGAGAAATATTAGGTGGATAAACTGTACCTCCTCTTGATGAGGTAAAGAGCATATCCCAGCCACAAAGTTCCCAACATGAGCAGCAGACAGAGGATGGGCCTTTCTCTTGTGCATACCACCAACGACTCAGGGAGGAAGACTAATACGTGCTCTTCCTCATGTCCAAGCTGCAATATGCTCCCATTTTGATGCACACGCACATGTTCTGTGTGGTTATTTGCCTTCTCTAGAATGTCACTAATCTGCTGTAACACCACTGTGCTGTTTGTTGTCGCTAATGTTGGTCCATGGTAGAAGTGCTCAAAAACTGGAGACAAAAAGAGAAGCAGAGAGGGATGACACTGAACATTTGCTGTATATCAAGACTCAATTTTTATCCTTATCTTTTCTCATATAAAGACAAATTCAACATAAGTATCTTGTTTAGTCCTGCAAAAAGTAATGTAAAACATATGTTTACTGTAAATGTCTTTAAACAAATTATTCCAAAGTGTTATTCATTAAAGCATTCCTCAATATAATGCAGTATGGTAGAAAAATACAACAGCCTGAGGCTTAGCAGAGGGAAAAGAGCTCTACGGAATCCAACATATGCTCATTGGTTTGCTTCCTGACTCTTAATAGACATTTATGAAACACAGAAGCATTGTGAAAACAACTATACACTGGAAGCATGGTTGAGCACTTTACTCTGGTGATTCACATTTGCTGAGCAACATTAACGATAAGTTTTCACATCATATGTGATGTTTTTTGACCTTGTCTGGACTCACTTTTGACGGTCCCTTTCACTGCATCCCCAACAAATGCTATGGAGATAAACAATGCAATGACTTCTTCTGTTGAACTGCAAGATACGAGAAGCAAAAGAAACATGGTGTTATCTCACAAATGTTTTCAGAAGGGGGATTTACATGCACAGACACAACAGAGCAAAGCAAAATTTTACCTAGATAGCATGAGTGTACACTAATGAAAACTACTTAATAACAGGCAGGCCTTTTCTCATCAGGGTTATTATAGTTAACTAAAACTAAGACGAAAACTAAAACTAGCCATGAAAAAATAAAGTTAACTGAAATAAAAATAAAAACTAAAATTAAGAAAAAACTAAAATGAAATAGAAACTACAAAGAACAATGCAAAACTAACTAAAACTAAACTGAATTGTAGATAAATTTAGCCTCGTTTTCGTTGTTGAACTAAATACAAGCGAAACTGAAACTAGTCAATTTCTCTAAATAAAAACTAAACTTAAACTACGAAATCATTTGTTGAACTCTTAAATACATTAAAAGTAGTGACTCGTTGTACAGTCATAGGACTCACATAAGATCCACTCATAGATGAAAACATCTTTATGTTTTGGAGAATTCTGGCCACTAACAGCCACCGTACATTAACAACAGTGCTTGGAATTAGTCATTTGAAAGAAAACATCTTTTCTTTCAAACAGCCATCTTTACCACTAGATGTCAGTAATTCTTGCATACTGTACCTTTAAGGGAGCCAAGCTTTCTTGTTTTTTTTTTTTTTTTTTTATCATTTTAAGTGTACTTTCTTGCCCAATTTTATGACAATATACAGTATATGTTGAAATCATGAAGTTGTTGACATAGTACTACAGATTTAAAGTATGCAATTTTTTATAAAGAGAAACTTATTCACCGTTTGAAGAGTTTCATCAGCAGACTGACGTTGAACAAGCCTCCAAGGATGAGGAACAAACTATTCCATAAACCAATGCAGGCATAGAAAGCATCAAAGTCGAGGTCATAGTCATCACAGATACCCCTGATAACTAGAAATCAAACGATAGACACACAGAGACACATTCATGAATATTTTTCATGTTCACAGGAGCTTTTGCTTTTTACTCGCTTTGAAAATAACTTTTTCTTAAAAGTTACTCTGAAAAACAACTGCACTTTTCTTTATTCTCAGTTAAAATAATTTCTTATCCTCTGCAGTGACTGGAAACGTTAATCAGACCTGTCATATAAATATGACATGTAACCAAAAAGCTTGCTGAGAACCCCCACAGAGCTGCAGTGTAACACAGTAAGTTTGTAGAGTGAATTTACCAAACAGCTTGAAAATGGCTAACTAAAAAGTGACTGTAAAAAAAGTTGATGAGTGTCAGACTTGGAAAAAAGCCACATTTTCCTGTCATCGACGGCTCTCTTTTAGCAACTTTAACAGGTTATTGAAAGAAATTAAAATTGATAACTCTATGTAGCTTAAGTACAGATAAAATAAAAAACATACTTCCTGTTTTTTTCTAAAGAGTAACACACAATACATACCACTTATAAAGATGGCCAGTGGTGCTGTGGTAAGTGGAATGACAAGAGGTGAGCCAGCAAACAGAGCATAGATCACTCCCCCAATACTCTGGCCAACAATGGTCTTCTGAACATCTGCAGTCACCAAAAAAACAGGAATTTAGCATAGAAGAGTTTTCAATGGGCTTCACCTCTATCACGGTGCTTTCTCTTAGAAGTATACGTGATCATCCAAATCAATTCTAAAAGAAGAAGGTCAATACCTATTTCTCCTCTTGTGCTTTCATCATTCAGTGAACCAAAGGCAATGGCAGGCAGTAGAATAGCAATATAGAGGAAGATAGCAGTGGTTGTGTACTTCAGCAGACAGCGGTCCTTCCCAATTACACCTTAATGAGTTTTTTAAACAGATACAGACAATGTAAACCAATAAAAGAGAAGCTATATTTGCAAATTATTTTCAGTACCATCTGTGAAGTCTGAGGGGTAGAGAGGCAGCCTGCGGCGCAGGTCATCATAGACCCCTTTACCGGCTTTGAAGAAATCTATGCACTGTGAAGAACAAGGCAGAGCATAGTTAGGACTTCAGAGGCTTGAGTTAACATGGAGGAGTCAGTTTATTTAACAACATTTGATCACATTGTGTTTCTCTTGTGTTATGATTTAAGTTTTATACTTTTTTAACTTGTGCCTTATAGCATCATTGCAATACAAAGGAGGCTGACGTATGATTACCACACAAGAAAAAAAAACAAATGGGATGAACAGAAATTGGAAGTGAAAAATCTGATTCAAATCTGTATTCTTTTGTAAAGCTTCACTACAAGGCAAGGCAAAGCCAGTTTATCTGTATAGCATATGAAATGTGCAAGACATTTCAAAGTGCTTTGCATAAAAGATTAAAAGCATTACAGCAATGCAAGAAAAAAAAACATTAAAAAGTCAAACAATAAAAAGAATGATTTAAAATCCAAAACTAAAATTAAAAAAGAGATGACATCAGATCTTAAAAGAGGGTGTGCAGATTTATGGTAGGGTAACAGTTGGTTTAATCCTGTTTCAAGTCACCAGGTGTCGAAAGTCTAGTACAAATGGCCTCCGGTAACACTTGCAAAGTTGGAAACGTACCAGTGTGCCTCCACGTCATGACCGCATTTGCGTCAGTGACAGTGCCTGCTTCACTCCAGTCCAGCAGGTAGCACTAATAGTCATTTGTGTTGTTTGACATCCACCCAAACATGCTAATAAAGCTTTGCACCTTCACAGTTTTCTGACAACTGCCTGATGGTGAGCTTGTGTAAGCTGCTAAGCTGAAGACTGCAACAAGAGCTGCTTATCATGCTTTTGAAGACATGTTGTTTCTCCTCTTTCTTGCGTCTTTGAGTGGGGACAGGGCTTCTACGTAGGTGGCATCATTACATCTTCGTCACATGGGAGAATTACGCAATCATTCGTGCCAGCAACCATTGCAGACCACCTCCGGAGGTGGGCCTGGGCACCGGGCTGCGGCCATCGGTCACACTGAAGTTTAAACGTGAAGCACATTACTCCCGCTGTTTATACACAGGATATACTCCAACCATGCCAAGTGTGACCGGCCCCATAAACTCCTGAATGAAAACTAATGGATGCAAATGCAGCTGAGAACAGGTGGGTGTTTTACCTGGATTTAAATGAACTGAGTGTTTCAGCTGATCTGAGGCTTTCTGGGAGTTTGTTCCAGACATGGGGAGCATAGAAGCTGAATGCAGCTTCTCCATGTCTGGTTCTGACTCTGGGAACTGATAAAAGACGGATCCAGATGACCTGAGGGGTCTGGTAGGTTCATAATGGTGCAGGAAGTCACTGATGTACTTTTGTCCTAAACCATTCAGAGCTTTATAAATCAACAACAAAACTTTAAAGTCTATCCCATGACAGTTTGGCTGTCCAGCCAAACTGAGCAATCATGGGAGAAGAGCCTCGGTGAGAGAAGTAAAGAAGAACTCAAAGATCACTGTGGCTGAGCTCCAGAGATGCAGTAGGGAGATGGGAGAAAGTTCCACAAAGTCAACTATCACTGCAGCCCTCCACCAGTCGGGGCTTTATGGCAGATTGGCCCGACGGAAGCCTCTCCTCAGTGCAAGACATGGTCTGATGAGACCAAGATTGAACTTTTTGGAGTTAATTCTAAGCAGTATGTGTGGAGAAAACCAGGCACTGCTCATCACCTGCCCAATACAATCCCAACAGTGAAACATGGCAGTGGCAGCATCATGTTATGGGGGTGTTTTTCACCTGCAGGGACAGGACAACTGGTTGCAATTGAAGAAAATATGAATGCGGCCAAGTACAGGGAGATCCTGGATGAAAATCTCTTCCAGAGTGCTCAGGACCTCAGACTGGGCCGAAGGTTCAGCTTCCAACAAGACAATGACCCTCAGCACACAGCTAAAATAACAAAGGAGAGGCTTCGGAGCAACTCTCGGACCATTCTTGACTGGTCCAGCCAGACCCCTGACTTAAACCCAAAAATTTTTGCATTTCAGTTTTTTTTTTCTGTAAAGATGGGGTGCTTAGTATACCTTACTGAGAAATAAAATTAACTTTTTTGATTTTGGCAAATGGCTGCAATGAAACAAACTGAAAAGTTTAAAGGGCTCTGAATACTTTCCTTACCCACTATATGTCATTAAACACTTTGGTCAGAGTGCTGTGGTGTCTAAAACCTGACTGGAGGACATCATAGCAGTTGTTTTGTGTTTAAAAAATGTTTAGCTGATGAAAAATCCATTTTT
This sequence comes from Atherinomorus stipes, assembly GCA_023101725.1. NCBI lineage: Eukaryota > Metazoa > Chordata > Actinopteri > Atheriniformes > Atherinidae > Atherinomorus > Atherinomorus stipes. Next base: position 44,382 of record JALJCO010009847.1, read on the forward strand.
TTAATTATCTGACTTAAAAAGTCAGTGGAAGATTAGCGATCAGCCTGCAGTCGTTCATTTTTATCATGTCTAGTTGTCCCTTTTTAGCAGAGGTTTAATTACAGCTGTTTTAGTGGTTTTGTGAAAACACTTGATGTTAAAGAAGAGTTCACAGTCTTTCATAAATCTGATTACAAAATCTTTGAGATCTTTTAGAAAATAAAACCTTTGAGCAGAATGTCCACACAGCAAGAGGAGTTCAGTAAATGCAAAATGTCCTCCAAATTTCCACTACACTTATATTAAATCCATTTATATATTCTATCCGCTATACTCTAGTATTAAACTAAATTCTGTACCAATACTTTCTCAGGTATGTTGGCTTTACACTACACCTCAAAAATGGTAGGATTCTGTATAAAATGTAACTATAAAAGGCAACGGTTTACCTTCCAAAGAATATAAAAATATACAAATATTCAAAGAGAATATTTGCAAATTATATTTGAACTTGTACAGGACGCAGTACAATTAAAAAATGTTTTAACAGCCTGTAAACATTGTTAGATGTCTGTTGAAACATCTCAGAAGTAAACTTAAAATGCAAAAGGCCAGTGACATGACTGCAAATAATATAAAGACTTAATTGACTGTTGAACAGCATATCATTAAAAGATTTCTAAGAATCTATACAAAGGGGAAGGGCTGAAAACCAGGGGTGAATAGCTGCAGACTTTGCTTTTAGTTAGTGCTGCATTACAAACTACAATAATTCAGTAATAATAATTCACAAACATTAGTTGTGAGTCAAAGCGCTGATAGAAAAACATTCACAGGTCCAGAAATTCTGGGAGGGACCCAACTGCAGTCATGAGACGTCGCCATAAATCCAATCCACGCCAGAAGTCCAAATCGGAAGTTTGTTCTTCATGTAACTTACTAAAATTTAACCCTAGCCCTGACCCTCCTCCTAACCCTAACCACCCGACTACACCAAATGCATCTGTTTGCAAGCCGCAGATAAATACTCTTAGTGGTGTTTAACTAACTTCCGCTGGTGACTTCCTGTTGGGATTGGGTATATGGCGGTGTCCTTATGGGCTATTGTAACTGCAGTTAGGTACTCTTGGAAATTCTGCAGCCTTCTTTAGGTACAAGTTTGAACGTCCCACCTTTTTAAAGGGAGAACAACTCTCCAGCTCGTTATCCACAACAGAATCCTCTATCCGTGATGGTATGAGGATGCAGTTCACTATACAGCACCCAGAGGAAAATGTTTCGTCTCAAAGCTTTCTCTTTTGCATCTCGGGAGACAAAAAGGAGATCTCATCCCAGCTTCATTCAGGTTTCACATCATTCTCATGAATGTCTCTTTTGTTTCTCCTAAAATTCACAAGAAACAATAATCTCATTTGAGACTTAATGGAGAAATCCTGAGAATTATTTAAGAAATAATTTAGATCTCCTTTGGAATTGGAAGTGAGACTAGGTTGAGATTTTGTGCAACTTTTCTATCTGGAGACAAGGTTGAGAAACAGGAAAAATAAGACATTGTCTCATTTAGCTCTCACGTGGATCTCACATTTGTCTAGGAGAAGTAGATGACACGTTTATGAGATCTCCTTTCCAAAATTAGTTTCTACTGGGTAAGCATGGTTAACTGGGAGGCAATACTTGTGGAAAATGACGCGTACACATTTTAGAGCAACAAATGCTACCACCAGGATTGATGTCTTGTTAACTCTATGTTTTCTTCTTATCTCTCTCTCTCTCTCTCTTTAGTCTTATAGTTTTTTACAATCAAGACCTGAACCACATTATGTGCATCTTACATGGCCACCCAGTAAAGGAGTCTGGGTGCTAAACTGCCCTGCCTGCAGTCCAGTCTTATCAGCCATGGAAAACTGTTGGCATGTTATGAAAAAAAAAAAAAAAAAAAAAAAATGCAAAAGGAAGCCTATAATTGTTAGCAGCTGAAATGCTGTATTAGGTAAAAAGAGGAAACAGTTTACTTTCAAAACTACAGCAAAAAAGCTCCTTGTGCATGTTCCCTTGCATTTTCAAGTTTTATGTTTGTTAGATAAGCAGAAACCTCATCACTAAATGGAATGATGTTTTTTTTCCTTCCACAGCATCATAAACACACCCCTTAGTAAAAATAATGCTTGTTTTTGTTTTGTTTTTTGTTTTTTTACTTCCACAAGCATAAAAAATTGGGAGACAATTTGAAAATAGAAAAAAAATATTCAAAAATGTATGAATTTCCTCTAAGTTTCTGGGTTTATTACGGTTATTTTGATTTGTTTTTGTACTTTACAACTATAAAATTGAGGAGTATGTTCAAAGGCCAGTTTGGCAGCAACAAACCTTTACTTTACAGCTGTTTTCAACTCACTCAGGACATCAGGTGTAACCACAACCTGCTGTTAACTGCAGTCTTTTACAACTCAAACACATGCTCTCTCTCAGCAGAATTTGGGTGTTGACTCTTCTCCACCCTCCTGCTGCACATGCACATTTCCTCTTAATTCAAAAACTGGGGATAATAAAGTACTTTATCATTACATGGGGCAGCACACATTCTGCCGTCAGCTCCGTGGAGGGCTTGGCAGCTTTTTTTTTTCAGTCTGTTGCCCAGCTGCTTCTCATTCCTCAGGCCTGGCTAATAGAGTGTGGAAACAGGATACTCAGATAATCTGGCTCAACTACTTTACTGCACCACATCTTTATATGCCTGGGTAGACTCAGAAAACACAAGGGTGGTCTCCACATCTGGACAGACCTAGCAGTCAGTAGAGAGTGTAAATGTTGTTTTTACAAGTGAGCATGCTCTGTTAAATAGATTTATGTTCCCCTTGGCTTTTCTAGGTTAATGCTTCTTGGCAAAAATTGTTCATCTCATTAGTCATATGGACACTTATTATATCAGTAAATTCTGCAGTGATTACAACACAAAACTGTCTGGTTTATATCTGTTTTTGCACTTATTTCACACCTGGAGTGCTTTTCCTTTACGGGGATCTGAGTGATCCACTTCCTCCATGACAGGCTTCTCACTGACTATAGAGAGCTGGTGTCGCTGGCAGACCAGCTCCTGCTTGAACTCCTCCTGGGTTTTGGTTTCCAAAAGCTTCTGTCTGAAGGAAATGTCTGAGAACATTGTGGCGAATGTTCTACCCAGTTCAATGGCTGTCTTGGTGCTTTTCTGAAAAACATAATGTAAAAGTAAAGAGAAGCTAAAAAAAAATGAAAAAAGACATTTCAAGGTGGGTTTTTCATTTATTTATTCCTGTATTTTCACCAGTACTGACACCATGGTGTGCTGTTGCTCCATTAAATAGGTTCTTGGCTGAGGAGTACAACCGATCATAGAAATGATTATATAATAATATAATAATTATGTTCATAAGTAATTTGGAAATGCTGCTGGCTATAACACGTCCTTGAGCATTATCAATATAGGCCTTTTTACTTTTGACAGGCTGGAAACAAAGACTGGAAAGGTCAATAGGAGTACCATTATTCTTGGGAGTGACTGCTCTATCTTACCGTTCTAGGTGGAGCGAGGATGAGGATGACATAGCGAGCCTCGCAGCAGTTGACTCCCCAGTTTTGAGGCCTCTCCAGACGAGTGATGCAAATATGACGTCTCTGCAGGTTCTTCATGTTGGACCTGAGTAAACAGAAATGTGCTAATTTGAAATTGTAAATTGATTGTCAATTTTGCACTGACACCTGTAAAGTAGTCACTTTCAAAGTACAAAAGTTACATCTAAAACTGTGTCTATTTTTGCAGTCAAATGAGACTGTGTACTGTTGAAAACAGGGTTTAATAAGTCAGTGAGGGACATTAGCTGGAGTCTGAAGAAGATAAAACAGTCCAGTTGCTGTCGATGAACTCACAGAATGCAAAGCCAGGATTGCTGGTAACGAATGCCAGTTGAAGTTGAAGTCACACCCTGAATGGTCTCTGACAGAAGGTGAACTGTGGAAGTATGCAACAAAATAAAAACCTGTGACTGAAAGATTTTATGCTCATTTTCCAGAGGTGAAAGTAAGCAGGAACAGACCGAAATTGCGTTCCGGCAAGAAATATTCAGGAGTAAGGCTTATCTGTGGCTCGCAAGACAGAGGCGTTTCGTAGAGTAGCGTCATTCTACGACACGTCCACAAGACCTATGAGAGCACAGTAAGATCTAACCCTACACCTGACCCTTCCCCTAAACCTAACCAAGACCCGCCCACTATGCCACACGCCCACTATGCCACGCCCCTGGGTTGCAAGCTGCAGATAGATACACTTGATACTCTATTCAGACCTCTTCTACTGGAACGGAGCCAGAACGCTATGCAAAAGCAACTTTCACGACTGGCGGCCTGACCACTGGGAGCACCCGGGACGTTGCTCAGTGACCTGCCTGCTGAACTGGCCTGCTCAGTGATTGCAGACGGTCAGGTCTTGCTTGATATTTAAATAAACAATCCATCATGCGGCTCATTAGAGCATCTACTCCGCTGAAGCTCACACAACGTAGCAACTTTGGGCTGAAACAAACAAACCCTCCTCTTTCTGTACGGCTGTCTGTTGACAACGCTGCAGTCGTAAAGGTGGTAAGTCCTTCAGCAAACAAATAAGAATGGAAGTGGGGAAACTCAACATGTTCTTTCTCACAACAGAGAAAACACTTAAATTATGTTGAAGTTGTTGTTATTGTTGTTCTGAAGAATTAATTAACTTGAAAATAAATGTATAACTTGCCGTATATTACATGATGTGTCTGATATGTTACATTATGCACTTATGAATGTGTTGCTACATGATTAAAGATCAAAGTCAGAAAAGAGCATGCTCTTGGTCAGATGCGAGCGCGCAAAGCTCGCAAAGCGCACAAGCAAAGAAAAAAAAATCGAGTTGCACAGTTCCTGCAAGAATCTTATCTCACTGTCACCACTGTCAGTTTCTTAACATTTAATATTCATGATCTGATTATGTTTTTTGTTTGTTTGTTTTTTAAAACATGCTTCACTCACCATTTATCTCCTTCCCCTCTGCATCTGTGAACAGTGAGGCCATCACCTCATCCACATCACAGCTGCTGTGGCCTTCCTCCATTACATGAGCTATCATTCGCCTTAAAACTTCATCCAGTGTTGTAGCTTTCTCATCTAAAAGGATGCTTGCCTGGGCCAGGAAACTGTCAAGGTCTCTGTGGGCACGCACTTCCTCCTGGAAGTTCATTGGCTTTACATACTGGTGGGAGCAAGAACAGAAAAAAAAAAAGGTTTGATTATTTCCTGTAAACAGATGAAATGTTTATGATTCATCTTTTAATTTAACTGATTGTTTATTTAATTGAGATAATCCCCACATTTCCTCCGAGGTTAATGCTGATACTTTTTAATCTTGAACAGATCTCTGGTAAAAGTAACCAAACACAATAAAACAACATATTTGATTATTTCCAAGTTTAAACAGGCTTTTTCCCGGAATTCCAGCACTCATTTAATGTGTCAGTAACCATCAAGATGACTGGCAACGTTTGGTCCAAGCACAGTTTTTAAATGAAACCTTTTAATGGCTTTCATTATTGGACATTTCCTCGTGTTTTGACTTCATATTGTTTAGAGCATGCCAACACAATTTTGTTCGTGTAAATTTTGTTGGCATTCCTGTTGCACCTACTGTGATATTTGCATTTCAAAATGATTACATCTATTTAATACATCATGTGTTTATCCATTTACACACAGCAGCCATGTAGCGCCTATTCCGTTAAGTTGGACAGCCCTTGCACATTTGGGGCTGTAATCATAAAGAATCTTGGGGCTAAAACCTACTGATTTAGAGCAAGGAGTTACACTGACACCATGGTTGTTCATATGTAGAAACAAAAAGAACTGATTAATGCGTTGTTCTTTGTTGATGTGTTTTCTCTCTGAATCCATGAAGACTGAAGACAGTCACAATACGTCGCCATATATCCAATCCATGCCGGAAGTCCCAAACAGAAGTTTCTTCTTCATGTATCTTACTAAAATATAACTCTAACCTTGACCCTTCCCCTAACCCCAAGCCGCATAGGTACTCTTGGCGGTGATTAATTAACTTCCGCTTGAGACTTCTTGTATGGATTGGATGTAGTTGGAAAGGCCCTCATTGGCCGTTGCAACTGCAGGAAGGTACTCTTGTGTAAAGCTGACACCCTTGATGCCCAAATCGTGTTTGGTGTATACACACTGTAAGACTTCTCTCAGTTCCTTAGTGAGAGTCAATCTCAGCAGCTTTGTGAAAAGGTGTTAAGAGTGAGCTCTTTGCTAAAAACTTTTAGTGTTATTAGGATATATTCTCGTGGTGAGATAAGAGTCTTTGTGAATATGGCCCCTTGGTGTTTCCTGGGCTGTATATTCAGGGGTAAAAATGTAACAGTACTGTAAAACTGGGCCTGTATTCATAAAGATTCTGAGAATCCTCTAATAGAGCACCTAAATTAAGATAAAAATTCCTTGGCGTCTTAGCTTAGGAGTGATTCCAGAACATTCTTAGAGAACTGTGGGCAAGGAATGGACAGAAACACATATCGTAAGGCTAAAACTTGCTGATTTAGGAGCAAGGAGTTACACAAACACCTTAAGGGAGTGTGATTGACTGTATGAGTCATTGATTGATCTTAAGAAATAGATAAAAAAAAAATGCACCTTTGTTGATAATGAGCAAAAGATGGATCCTCAAACTGATAAACCTAATCACAGAATCTAATCTCATGAAGACTGTGTAATTGTTAACAATATTGAACATAAAAGAAAATATCTGTTAAATGAATAGCCAACTATACTTTAAAATTATCCAATGTGTGAAAACTGAGGCCCACTTGTATAGTATTCACATGGTGATAGTTATGTTTATTTGCTTATATTAATTGCCATTAATTGGTCATTTTTGCACATTCAACTTTCAACATTTCAACTCAATTTGGTTTCAACGAGGGTAAAACAGCTCAGCGTTCATCAGTGTCTGTGATTGCTGACTGACCTATAAGAAACAGTGTTGGTTGGCTTTCACATCTACTGCACCACAAACCAGTGAAGAGCAATGGAGAAGAAAAGAACAAGGAAACCCAACTGGACAGAGGAATAGTGTCTGCTTCTTTCTCATTGGTCAATGAGCATCAAAGTGTTGTAATGACTTTCATTCTGGGTGGTATTGCGTTGTGGTATTGGGTTGGAGAAGCAAGTGCATCTCTAAGATCAATCACAGACATAATTCCTGCACGATCCAAACTGTAGCATTTCATTAATTCACTTTCATCCATTGTTTGGAGAGTATCTCTCCTGCCTCCCCCAGCAGCCATTTTGTCCCCTGCGGAGCTCTCAGCTGCTTAAAAGTCCTCTTCCCTGCTCTTAACAGATCTCACTTTAGGAGCTTTCTTGAAACCAAGGATTCTTTAGGATAAACTTTTTTTCTTTACTAGAATCTACTCTTCACTTTTAGGGGAAATTCTAAGAAAAATCATGATTCTAAGAATGTTCGTAGAATCTTGGCCACATAGGAGCAACTCTCTGCACTAAGAATCTTTAGGAATACTGCCCCTGGTATTTAGTGGTGTTTATCTTTACAAAGCACAACAAATGTGATTTGAAAAAGGAGACTTACTCTTCTTGTTGTGTTCAAAAGTCCAAATCCAGGCCCCTCTGTGTCTGTATCACAAGAAATAATAAAAAAAAAAAAAAAGGAAAAAAAACACATGGTTAAATTTAGTCTTCAAAGCCAAGTCCTTGCTTTAGTCTCTGGTTTCAGCCCTTATAAATCAAAAGCATACTTAATCATTTTAGGCAGTTAATTTGAGAGCCGCACACTAGGTAGTACACAAGAAAACTAAATAAAGATTGTCCAAGTGCAACATTAACAGCACACCGATGCAATGAGCTAATGAATTATTTCCTAATAACGAAAACTTTTTCTTTTTTTCCACACAAATCCAGCTACAAACTAATCATTTGCACAGAAACATTTGTTTAGCATGAGCCAATACAATAATGTTAAACAAATGCCATATATCATTTAAAGCCTAAGAAAATTTGCAATACCCAGATGGGCCTTTCGATCATTTAAAAAGGACTTACAATTACACAATTTATACATGAAAACTTGAACACACCTGAAACACTGATCTGGATCTCTTCATATTTACTGTCAGTGTCAGGTGCATCCTGAACACAATCTTCTTGTTCCCCATCCTGCAGCTCTGTGGACACAACCGAGTCTAAGTCTATTCATCACATACAGTATCATTCTATACTTTCACCTGAGCAGGGGGATCTATGTCAGAAGTAATTCCCTTTACTACAGAGTGAATCACATAAAATAAGAGGTAATGATAGATGCATCACACAGCCTTAGTTGCTGCTCTGCTGTGATCACATTCAGATAAAACTACTCTTCAAATCAAGGTTAAGATGCCACATGAACGGTGTCTCCAGTAAGGGACAATTTATTTAGCCCTCCCACCACTTTGCCATCTGTTGACAAGAACACAGCAAGAGGCAGAGAGCAAGAGACCCAATAAAAAATCCCCCTTAAACCAGACATGCAGCAATATAACAACAGCAGCCTCTCGTAAATTCCTTCATTGTATAGAAGATAAATATGGCTTTTTGATTGCAGATTTTATGGGGGGAAAAAAGAAACTGCCACAGAATTAGATAATTAACCCTTCACAAGCACAGCTTTGAGCTATGATTATTCCTTTACCCCGTCATTAACTCAGATCATCTGCCTTGTTTTGTACCTATTAATTAACCTCCTGACGTACAGGGAAGGGACTGTTTGCTCAGCAGCATGTGAAATAGGTCATCAGTAAGCAGTGAGAAGCCTTGACATTAACATGAAGAACTGATTATCTCCAACATCCTGAAGAAAAAAAGACCTGAATAATGTTTGGTGAAATGAGATCTGATAAGAGAGCAGGATTCTGCTGAGAAAAACAGTCTTAGTGCAACTACATACCCATCTCTTGGAAGACATATCCATTCTTGGACCTCCCCGTGGATGGAACCTCTATTGGAGTGAACAAAAAATATATATATGTATATTTGCAAAAGTTCAGCCTCAATTTGTAGCTTGTTGTCTCTTGGAAAATGTATTGTTATTATTAATGTCATTGTTTGATTTGTCTAGAACTTCACCAACTAGTAAATCCGCAGAGATTTGATTTGTTTGAAAATTAAGCACAGTAAAGAAAAGTCTATCAGCAGTAAAAGATGGAGTTCTATTAAACTTGGTATGTGAAAATTTCTGCCGAGTAGCTCACTCTGGCAGGAGTTGTTTCAGACCTTTTGGATGGCTTCCTCCGGGGCATCACTTTTGCAACAACATGTACGCCAGCTAAAACAGTTATATCTGCTGCATGTTAGTAACCTAAAGTACATATTTTAATTCCATGTTGCATTTCTACAAGCAGCAGGAGGGAAATATGCCTCATGAAAGCGTTTCCACATCACAGCTAATGTCACTGTCAAGTCTGTCATTTAACCAGCCACAAAGCCTGCAGAGGGAGGAAGGGTGGGTGGGTGGATGAAGCAGCTATAAATGCAGTACTTTTAAGCATAGGCCTCTGAGAGACATTAGATTAGAACCAGCATATGTTCTGTCAGAAGCAGGATAACACTTAACTAAAACACTCCACTCACTTTCTGGTTGAGTTTTGATTAAAAATAAGAAATAAAAATACTTTTTTTGGTGGACTTGGATATTAATCATGGTTTGAAATAAAATAGATTACTTCTATAACCATCACCAGATGCCATTTTAAAGTTTAACATAACACATTACAGTGGTTGGCTTTGGGTTGAAACACCACTTGGTTAGGATTAGAATCAAAACTACCAGATTAGAGTTAGAAGTAAACTAATATGCTTTTCATAATGCAACATTGTCTAAGAACTTTGCTGTCATGACGACTAGAGGTTATCCATCCAATCATCCAGTCATCCTTTTTCTATACTGCTAAGTCTAATTCAGGGTCACGGGGAAGCTGGAGCCTGTCCCAGTAATTAGAGGGAGGGCAGGGTACACCCTGGACAGATCACCAGTTTATTGCAGGGAGGTTGGGTATACTCTCTTTGAATCTAATTATAGGCAGTGTGTGTTTGCATGCACACACACCATATGGTTTTGAGAAAGATGACAATCTCCTTTGTAAGAGTGTTTACTTTTCCAGGCTTTTTACTCATTTTACCATCTTGCCATTAGAATGTGGGATTTAGACTCAGCCAGAACTGATAAGCAGCAGGATATGCTGCACAACCACCATGCATAAAATGATTAATAATAATATAGATGTTGCTTTGTGCATAGAGATATTAGAACTAAAAAGTTTTGAAATGTAAAGGTGACGTAGCAAAAAAAAAAAAAAAAAAAAATCACAATTGATAGGGTTTGCTCTAACAAATAATCCTTTCCTTTTTCTTTTCTTAGGTTTAAGTCGTTTTATGGGGTGAAAAAGCTCTCACCCATTCTGTATTAGCAGCTAGTTCAAAGTCATCAACACATACCAGCAGGTTTCTACCGTACAACAGAAAAATATCAGCTTCCCTCAAGGTAAATTGTCTCAGATTGTGCGGGCAGAAAGTGAAACTTGAGTAAAAAAGGAAAGAAAATCAGCTAATTTGCCCTGATCTGAGATTGCTGTGTCTTTATATTTAATGTTATAAATACCCTCCTATTAAATTTACATTACAGAATAATGTAATCAGTGGATGTAGGCTATAGAAATCTTGAGGAGGCAAATGAAAGAGAGATGCTGAGAAACATGAAATAAGATCCCCTTACTCTCAAACAAAAATTTGATGCCAGCTGTGTCCAATGTTTGTGTAGGTGATCATGTATCTGCAAGACGCTGCTGCATTTGTATACATGAGCTTTTCATAGCCTCAGGCAGAGTTTGGCTCTAGGGGCTCTGGAGCAAGGCTATATCTCAAAGCAGATTAGACAGAACATTCCCAGGCCTCCTCCGCATCACAGGAGCCTGCACAGACAACAGGGGGCCTTGCAGCTTCCGCAATAAGCAGTTTGTGCCAAAGCTGATGATGTGGAGAAGCACTGAGACCTTTAAAGTCTTGTCTCATAAAAATAAAGGTCAGCTGCACTGTAAATAATCTTGATTATGTTTCTCATCAGTCTGACTAACAATAGAAGCTGCCACAGTAAAATTCAAATGATATTGTGCCTTAATTGAAAAAAAAGAGGACAGAACTGTACTGCAAGTGTAGGAAATTTCCTCTGTTCTCATCACTGTTCAGCTGGAAACTAAACTCCATCATGTATAAAAATTTAGTCTCTCTGCACACCTGTAGATTAAAATGTCCAGTGCCTACTGGGTTCCCATGAAACTCAGGTGCTTACGGTGCCATACTGTGACTGTAAGTAGTGCGTAAGTGTAAGTTTAGCTCTCCACAAGAGTACTGGAAGTAGGACACTGAAACCAAAATAGTCTGCACTCTGACCTTGTTTTGAAAGACCTGTCTAATGACACCATGAGATTTACACTGTTGGAAACAAGATGTTTGTCCATAAACTGTGGAGGAATAATGACATAATTACTTCTGATTATTAGGCATCATTAAAATAAATGTTTGCATACAATAAACTATACTAAACTTACGTTAATATAGTTGTGTTTATAAATTCACAACAAACCAATTCATTCAGCAGACATTTTGATCGGAAAACGAATTATTTTTGAAGAACAAAAGTGTGAGTACAAATCTTAATTCGTGGATTTCTGGATCGCTTTCACACAAAGATATTATTTGCATTGTTTTGCCGAGACTCAAAAACATGATCTACATGTGACTTATCATTCATGTCTGCAAATATAGCATTTTGTGCAGTGTTAAGAACTCAGATGAAATCCTCATTCTAAAAAAGTTCCCTAAATTCTAGCCTCGTGAGACCATCCTGATCTCGCGCGCTTCAGGTTTTCCCTCGCAGGTCAGTCTGGCTACTTTCTGTTGAAGAGAATTTGGAGCAGTTCACCAAACGAACGTCCAATCAGCGTTGGCTTTGAGGCGGGTTGAGGTGCAACGCAACGAGAAGCGACATGTTTCTTGTTTGCTGAGCTAACGAGCCGTTGCCGGCAGCAGCAAGAGTAGCCTGGCTTGCGGTCGTGTTTTCATCGTCGCTCTGTTAGTACGTCATATGCTTCGTAGATCCGATTGGTTGATTTGGGCCGTCGATCAGCAACATAGGCGACGATAGACAGATGCCTTATCCAATCAGCTAACTAGTATTTTTGCCCCTTCCCAAAACTACTCTAATGGATGATTCCCAGATGGATATGCGGGAGCAAATCCATCTGGCGGAATCAGGTTACCTAAATTCTGCATTTGCAAGTAAATTAATTTCACTCAAACTTGCAGTCTGATTTTGTTATACAGATTACAACTTTCATCGACATTTTGAAATCTCATTTGGGCTTTGCCCCCAACTGAGTACAACATATCAAACTAACTTCATCATCAGTGCAGAACCCTGTTTCCAATAAAGGCTTACAACCTGTACAATCACCACATTTTCTCAGTTCTTCCCCTTTTGTTGTTTCCGCCTTATGTTGTTGTCTGATGATGTCTACTGTGCATGCAGCCCACGACCTGCCTGACAAGTTACCTTTGCAGACTCCTGAGGGCACAGCTCCAATTAATCTGTCTAACATTCCTCCTGACTGGTCTCAAAACAGCATTTTTGTTAAAAAGTTCTGATCTGTCTTAGAAAAATATATAATAATCAAGGCTTTCATATTATACAGTATCATCACATCTGCTGCACTCCACATAACAGCGTACAGTTATTGCCATTTCTGATGTTTTAATTATGCATTGCAAAACTAATTAAATTTGGACAAACACAACTATGCTTGCTAGTGAGGCTGGGCTGTAATGTTAATACAATAGAGGCCTGTAAACTGTGAGCACAATCAGCTAAATTGTAAATATGGTAGCCACAATATCTATAATTCACAAGTGTTTTCATAGTCATCATGAGCATGTTAGCTGATGCACTGGCTGTAAACATAACCTCATAAAGTGATACATTGTGTTGTGTTCCCATGTCCAAGAACTAGTTTCTGTTTTTTGTTTTTTTTTTTTCAGTGTGTCAACACTGCCGTTTGTTTGTCTGTCTGTCTGTTTATCAGTGAGCTTATAAAAGACACCACTGACATTCCTTTTTTTTTTTTTTAAGATAAACAAGTGATAATTCGGCAAAGGTAAAACATTTTGGTAGGATCACTTATCTACATAGAGGATTCTCACAGTGTTGAAATCTAAGACTTTAGACCACCACCATGCCAACGACCTGACTTGATGTCTGTAATTGCTTCATTTCATCCAACATAAAAGGCAGACTTAAAGCATAAGGCATGTTTTATTCATCCTTCCTTGCTATCTGTAGCGAGATGGTGTCCTTGAGATACAGGAAACAGAAGAATCTTGTTGGGTCTCTGGAAACAAAAGCAACAATCCCCACAGCTGAGAACTCTGCACCAAACTCTTCAAGGTCATGCTAACAGAAAGAACATGGTGTTCATAAGTGGAAGGAGCTGTTGCAGCTTGTGTGATAAATTGGAAGGCAGTTTTGTTGCTTTGCAGAAAAATGTACATGCAATTGTAGAAAATATGTTGATCTCTTCTGTGAAGGCTTAATATTACCCTAGTTGATGTGCACAGTTGTACCACGAACAGTGTAAACTGTCGGCCACAATGTACACATTCATTTGCTTTGTAATAAAGCAAACAGCAGGAAAGAGGAACTGCAGCTCATTCCACGTCAACACCTCAAAGGCTGCCGATAAGGACAAGCTAATGTTTGTTTTTCTGAATATGACCACTGGAGCAACTATAATTACTGTCACAGCAGATGTACTGTTCTAGACTCAGAACATATCTGAAAGAAGTTTTTTTTTTTTTTTTTTTTACTTCTCATTTAGACATCAAAGAGGTTTACATGAGACACTAATCCTTCTCAGACAGGTGTGTTTCAAAGAGAAAATTCTTGCCAATTGGATAAGCCTGATCATGAGACGAATTATCACAATACAGAGACAAGCATGGGGGTGATATAGATTTGACTTGATTCTTTCAAGGATCGTTTCAAATTACTGATCCTGATAGTTCACTTTATTGATATTATTACTGAGAATAAATGCAGAATGATACAAACACGAGTTGGAATTTCCCAGATTAGAATATTTTCTGCTAGATAATCTTCTTAATCCCTGGCCTGAAAAACATCAAGTAGAACATTTTAACCCATTAAAGGCATTGCACAGTTTTTCTTTCTTTTGCTCACTAAGGTTGCAACAAATTATCATTTTTAAGTTAAAAAAATGTCTCCAAAATGTCACCAGAAGGTGAAAAACTGCCAACATCACTGAATGCAAAACCCAAACAGAAGATATGAGTGGACAAAAAAAAAAAAAAAAAAAAAAAAAAAATGTACTGGGGATAATATTTGGCTTTTGGGCTTCTGGAAGACAAACAAACAAACAAACCAAAAGAAAACAACTATCTTTTTTTTTCATGTTGAATATTTCATTTATCTAATGTTTGCTGTCATTTCTGTCATTTTTAGAATAGATGAGAGTTTAGTTGAATACATCATTAAAATCTAAGTGCTGTTCCTTTACTGTTTTGGTGATTTAGGAGAGTTGTTTAATTTTAGAAAGGCTTTATTGTTAAAACCCTTCATGGAAGACAAGTGTACTATTTATTGCTCCATTGTAAATATTGACCCATTTGCTCTGTCTAGCTCTCCTGGCAATGCAAGCATCTTTCTAACTTTCTGCAAAGACTCTAAACAGGAAATAAAACAGAAAAGAAAATATAGAATTTTTTACTTTTAGAAATGACAATATGCCATAAACACATCTTAATTCTTTAAATGTTTGATTAAACCTATTGGCACACACAAACCTGTACTGTACACTGCAAAGAGGCTTTATAATGTCTTTGACCCAGTTGGCTCAGGTTGCACCATGAAAGACCTTCTCACCCTTACCCCCCTCACCCTCTCCACCCCTGTCAAACTTACCAGATGGCACAAAATGAAGGACTTTTTTAGCTTCCATGTTCTCCAGGCTTTCAAGGGAAGGTGCTTTCCAAAGGTCAACCCATCATCTTTGTCTTTCCCTCCTCTCCTCTACACTCACTGGTGATCCTTTCTCAATATCTTTCATATACACACTCATACACTCATACTGAGGCTAAGTTACCTCCCTTCACCTCCTCCAGGAGCACATTGGAGGAGGAGGGAGGCCAGGGAGAGAAAGCATGAGGGTGAGGGGGGCGTTAGTTTCTACTGGGTCCTTGTGCCTACAAACTGGAAAATAGTCTGAGTGACTTTGCATAAATCATACTTGTGATGTGGGTATAGACACGTGTTTTTTTTACTAACATGAGTCATATCAGCCAAAGAGTTCTTCAATTTTTCAGAACTTTCATAAACTCTATTTCTTAAATATGAATGTTCCTGAATATGTAGGATGCACTTCACACCTGAAAAGTTTGAGCCAATTTTGAGTGTAAAAATGAATGAATTAAATATTTTAATATTTAATATCAAAATATAAAATTTTTTGGATGCAGACCTAACATCTGCAACCTTAAGGAACACATCCAGCCAGAAGCATTTGGAGATATGCTTTAATGCTGCTCTTCAATATTATTAGAGGGAAAAAAATCCCAGAGACCGTCGCATCTTTCAAAGTGAAGCTGTTGGAGCTGCAGGCCATCATCACAAATCTCTCCTTATAGAAATAGCTGTAATTTCACTCTGCAGCTAAACTTATATCAAGGTAAAGGACCTGAAGCAAGCGGAACAGCCAATAGATATGATTTGGGGACTTTCCTTTCTCACTTCATATTGAATTCCAGTAATCTGACATTAAATGGTCTCTTTCATATTTTTTATTTCATTTTTTTAGTTGATGACAGGTCCAATGGGTGCAAAGATTAGCATCTTTTTTTTTCTTTTTTTTTTTTTTTTTTTATAAGTGACCTGTCTTACATGAAGGATATAGATTAGCACTGTGTTGCTGAAATAAAGCAAAGTCTCCCTCAAGAAGATGCTATTTGGATGCATACAGCACGGTATAATAAGGATGTTGGGTGAACGTGAAAGGTGGGTAAGTTACCCCTGTCCGGCACACGACAGCATCCACATACAGTGGGATGTGCCTGTGTGCCGATAACACCTGCATGTTTTTTTCTCATCTGGAGAATGTGCTGTCCTCCATTCCCAAAAAGAATTTCATGCTTTAATTGGTCAGACTAATTATCTTAAGTTTTAGAGTTTTTCTTCCTATTTTTCCATTTGAAAACATTGAGCTTTCACATGCCAAAGCAACAAAAAACGGTGAAAACATAAAAGCTTTCAAAAGTGCTTTTCAGGCCTTGGAGGCTCTTCCTCATCAGCTCACAGTGGAATTGCTGTTTTGAATCCAGTTAGCATGAAAAACTATTTAGTATTCATATAAACTAACAGATTTCTCCTGATTCTCAAGCATTTTTCTAGTGATAATATGAGCTGTAAAATAGATTGACTTCCATTCTCTGCAGTCTAATGTTGAAAAATGTTATTCTTGAACTGTTTGCCAGCATAATCTTTCACACGGAAATTAATGAAAGTTAAGAGCACAATCTGCAATAAACACAAAAAAGTATAACACAGAATTAAACTTCAGTAGTCTCATTACTGTTATTGTAATACACTATGTTATGTATTTCCTTTAGGTCTGAATGAATAAATCACTCTCTTTAATTTAAATATTATTAATGACTGCACTGGTACCATTCTGCATTTCCTGCTGCATCACTGCCACCAGCTGTTTATGAGTGAAATAACATTGAGGCATCTGCAAACTACTTCAGCATGTGTACATAATTCATATTATGGCACTGCAAAAACTTGGCCCCACTTTAAAAAACTTTTGATGCAAAATGCCCCTACCATTTAAAATTGAACAGGATGCTTAAGTAGCCTACACCTTCAATAATTCTCTGACTTGAAGGACTACATTCATAATGATTATTATTAAAGGGAATTTGCTGTACTATCATGTCAAATCTGAAAAGCAAAGGAGGATTGTTCAGCGAGAAGGGGGGAAACACAAGCATCAACTTGATTGTATGCATATCATAAGAAGAACTACAACATTTAAAAACACAACATCTAAATAACAAAAGGTATTAAGGATGTTATCTATCTTTAGAAAGTCGAAAGTAGAAAAGAAAAACAATATGGCAAAATTGACTAAAACTAGACTGATTTGGCACAACTGCCTTTTGTTTTGTTCAAAACTGAATTTGGCTCCAAGAGAATGTCTAGTTTAGCATGAAAAGGGGAAATAAACACTAATTAACATGTTTTGTCTGACATCTGTATTGGGTAGCCAGAATGGAATGATAACATAAGCAGAAAAAGATGATAACACCACAATTTCTACAGGAAGAAGTGGCTTTCAGCTGGGAAAAAAACACTGTCTGAAAAACACAGTCCTTGAATAAGCTGCCTTGCCTGCTGTGTATTCCCTCCACTGCATTCCTAATTGCATGATGTAATAATTCACAATATACCTGCTTGTTATTGTTGTAGAGCTTACAAGCCTTGTAAAACTTTACAGGTTCTTTGTAATTGACATCAAAGGTAGTTATGGGAAACACCTTAGGTGCTCAGTAAAGTTTTAATGTCATGCAGGAGAGTGTAAGTTCTGATGGGTGGGGGATGTTAAAATGGTAAAGTGCCCTGATAAGGAAAACCATTTGACTCCCTGATGAAGGCCAGTGGGCTGAAACGCATTCGATTTTAAGGTCATTATGACTATGGATAGAAATAAAGGCTTTTTCATTTTTGTAAGGGAGAGTGCCTTAGAGTTCTTTCTGCTCATCTAATCTCACTGCCCCATCCAAAGAGCACTTCCAAAGAGTTACAACTGAATCCAGGAAGCACTCCTTCACAAACATTTTTAAGGAAAATCTTTTACGTTCATAAGCGAGTGTTAGAACATCAGGACAAGTTTGGCTTCCTTACAGCTTTAAATTATTACTTCTAATCTATAACTTCTAATCTAACTTAGCTAAAAAGTTATTACAATTTAGTAAAACTGTGAACATGATAATTAGGAAAATGTATGCAAATTCAAAAATGAATAAATGGATAGATGAGTGAATAAATAAATAAATAAATAAATAAATAAATAAATAAATAAATAAATAAATAAATACTAAAGAGTTTGGCTGACCACCACAAGATGGCAGCAAAGTCTTCTGAGGCATACATTACATCAGACACAAATGTGGCTTTAACCAAGTCCACACACCAGTCGCTTCATTAAGTACACTTCTTCGGTTGCTTAGTAACACAAACAGCTAATCATTCAGTCATTAATCATTTGGCAGTAACTCAAAGAATCTAAACATGTCGATATGGTGAAGAGATTTGCTCCAGTTCATAATTTGTGTGATTTTGAACATAGCATGATTGTTGAGTCTGCACACAAACTGCCGATCTACTGCGATTTTCATACATTACTATGAAAAAAAGAGAAAATATCCAGTGAGCAGAATTTTTCTGGACTAAAATGCTTTGTTGTTGTTGGAGGTGAGAATAAGAAGACCGGTTGTAAATGGTAGAAAGGCAACAGTTGCTCAAATACAAGCACTGGTTACAACCAAGGTATGCAGAACACTATCTCTAAATCTGCAACTGGTCAAACTCTGAAGCAGATGGGTTCCAGCATCAGAGGATCACGGTGGGGGCCGCTCCTGTTAGCTAACAGAAAACTGAGGCTATTATTCACACAGACTCACTAATGGAAAACGTTGCCTGGTCCAGTGAGTCTCAAGATAAGCAGCAACGTTCAGACTGTAGGGTAGGACATTGGTGTAACATCCATTAAAGAATCCGGCTCTGTATCAAGGACATTTTAGCTAACTTTGGGCCCCTTACTGTAGCATCAACTGAGCTCCTTAATGACACAGCCAACCAGATCAGTTTGGCCAACCTTGTCTATCCCTTTATTATCGTAATTTACTCATCGTCTGATGGCTACATCCAGCAGAGTAATGCACCGTGTCACAAAGCTAAATCTCAAGTTGGTTTCTTGATGAATAGTACTTCAATGGCTTCAACAGTCTACATATCTATCCAATAGAGCACCTTTGGGGTGTAGTGGAACAGAACATGGATAAACAATCCTCAAAATGGATGTGCAACTGACAAATGTGCAGTAATTGTTTGACACTGTTGTATTAATGTGGATCAAAATCTCTGAGGGAAAGTTCCAACACTCTTGTTGAATCTATACCATGAAGAATTAAGGACGTTCTAAAGAGAGAGGACAAAATGGGCTCAACCTGGTATTACTGTACCAAATAAAAACGCCAGTGAGTTTATTTCAAAAGGTGTATGCTAAATATTACTGAGCTTTTTATCCACTAAGAAGTAATCTATATGAGAAAAAGAGCGATGGGCATATGAAAAACAGGAGTATTGCTGGAAAGATGGGTGCATGAATCTCCAGGGATCAACATAACCAAACCGTTTCATAAAAGGGAACAAGGTTTGTGACATCTTTGAGGGAAATGGATCTAGAAATGGATCCAAAACACATTCATACCCTCCCCCAATATATGAGAATCCAGATCGGGAGTTAAAGTTAAATACTGAACTGAAAAAGTTATGGTCATCCCATTTAGGGGCGTAAATTGAAGCTAAGATTAAAGGCTTTTATGACTGAGCTTCTCGGGTTTTTTGTTTGTTAGTTAGTTTTTTTGCAATATTTTTTGCAATATATAACTCTTTATTGCCTTTTTCCTACAGGAATTTTCTTTTCCCAGTGACATAGAATCCTGTCAAAGTCCAAAGACATGTATGGTAATATGCAGCATGTCAGGTGATTGGTAACTAAATTGGCCACTGCTAGTGTACATGATGTTCATTCCTGTGATGGACTGGTGACCAATACTGGTTGCTCTCTAAGATAAAAGAAACAAAGAGAATGGTTTTAAAGCTATTATTATTATTATTAATAATAATAATATTAATAATATTTTAATTATCAACTTAAAAAAAATTATACATACTAAAAACTGCTGGGTTAAAAAGGGACCAACTTATTTCTGGGTTATTTCAACCTAGACATTTGGGTGGTTGGGTTGTTTCCCTAACTTTTGGGCTAAAATAACCTGATATTGTAGTCAACATAACCCAACATTGTAGTAAATATAACCCAACTTCTGGGTCAAATATTCAACCCAAATGTTGGGTCAAAAAAATAACCCAATTTTCTGGGTTGGTCCCTTTTTAACCCAACAGTGGGTCAAAAATAACCCATTATGGGTTAATTTTGTTTTTGGTAAAAATGGAATTTGTTCAATTTTGTTTTTAATGTTGTTGGGTTTTTTTTTTTGTTTTTTTTAGTTAAAATCCAGTTTCTTTAATCTTTTTTAGGCCACTCACAGAAAAACTTCCATTCAAGAGTGGAAAAATTGTCTGCAAAATCAAGTGGACACTCATTTTGGGAGAATGTGTTGATATATTTTCAGTTATGCTTAATCACTAAACATTTTAAGTTTCATTGTTGAACTAACAAGACTTCATGCATTATTTATAATTTCCCCCTAAAAAATGTTTCTCAGCACTGTATATTTCAATTTGTGGTCAAGGGGTTCATAGTGAGTACACTCTACTGTCAAACATTAATCAAACTGCACAAGCAGCTGCAGGGCATAACCAAGCCAAATATGCATTCAAACACCTTTAAGAAAAAAACAAAACAACTTTGCTTTTTCATTGTAACCAAGAAAAGGCTTTTTGTTCATATAAAGCTGTGAAAAAAAACTAGTCTTTACTTAATCACTGGATGACATATAAAAGCTACTGAAAGAATTTTTTGATAATATTTTACTGACTGGAAGCTATAAATGAGTAACGGTGTGCATGTCACCGCTTACAGTGATCCTTATTGCAGTCAAACATTAAATATAGACTGACATGTGATTGCATATATTTTGAAGCCAGTAAATTTTTACCTTCAGCTGATTCTGTACTAACAACTTCTCTCGAGAGTTTGTTGCATTCAAAACATGAGTTAGACCATCAAGTCAGAAATGCCCCTGTTTGTTTTAATCGATACTTCCCATTTTGATACAGAACAATGATCAAATGATATTGTATTTGATTGAAAAACAATGCAGTATTTTTTAAATAAGAATATAACATAACTTTGCATGAAAATTATGTCCACTGAGTAGCTGTGATGCAACAATCACACACTGCAAAACACCACAATCATGTAAATCGGTGTAAAATCTGTTTTATGTTCATCTTTTGATGATAAGCTATTTCACCCTTAGTGAAAGTGAGAAAGTGAAATGTGACTTTGAGACTGAGTATGTTCTGTCTCAGACCAGTGCACAATGACAAATAAAGGTAGGACACAAGTTTGTATGTGCAAAAACAAGGCAAAGTTTCCTGGTATGAAACAATCCAACCATGATCAACAAATTAAACTGTTGATCAGCACATTTTATGCAATCTTTTTTCAAAATTATAGGATAATAAAATCATTACCTTCAACAAAACGATTCACTGTGACTCCTGACATCTCCTCCATTTCCTTTTTGGGCTTCATCAAACTGGAATTTTTTTGTAATGCTGAAAACAAGTTGTAAGAGTGGATGAAGTGGGTGTTTGGTTAGTGCTGCGGCATGAGTGGACATGCAGACCAGCCTGCAGGTGGAATGGAACAGGGTCATGACCAATGAATAACACCTTAATGTCCTCTCTGCCAATCACAGAGCAGCTGATTTCAGTTCAAAAGGTAATGAAGAAGGCGAAGGTGGGCTTTGAGCAGAGTAGAGATAAAGAGAAGAGGAAGAAAGGGGTGAGGAAACTATTTTTAGCACATGCTGAAAGTCTGATATTTTAATGTGGCTGTCTTGTTAAATGCTTGCCACTTTATTGTCATGCTAAACAATGAATTAATCCATCATGTGTCTGTTTGTCAAGTTCAACTAGTGTTTATGCAACACTTTTGTTTTCTGAGAGTTCTCACTTAAGCAATAACAGCAACAAGAATAAAGTTTATGCACTTCCACAATTAGCATATACTGTAAATTATATACAGAATACTGTTGCATCACATGTTGCCATGGAAGCTTGAACAAATTCACTTAAGCAGAAAAATAATGTACAAGTAGTCAGTAACATATATTGTGAAGGTTTTTATGGCTATTCAACTGAACCATAAATCAAAAGTTATTTTAAACAGTTTTAAATAGCCAGGCTGAGGATGAATTTTAAAAGGAAGTCGTAAAGTAAGAGGAAGAAAAATAGATTTTTGAATGAGTTCAGTTCAACATTGCTCTATATTACGATATATATTTTCTCACAGCAACTGGGCCCTCTCTGTGTGGAGTTTGCATGTTCTCACCATACATGTTTGGGTTCTATCTGGGCCCTCCAGCTTCCATCCACAGTCCAGAAACATTTATCTTAGGTTATTGGGTGATTAGTGGTGTGTGAAAATCAGTGATGATTTATCTCTGTGTTAGCCTTATGATGGTCCAAAAGTCAATTCATGGTGTACTCTGCCTCTCATCTGATGGCAGCCGGGATGGCCTCCAGTGCCTTTGTGACACTTAATTGAATTCAGTGGGTACAGATACTGGATGGATGGATGGATGGATGGATGGATGGATGGATGTATTTTCAGACAGGTTTCCTGAAAGCGAGATGATTCTGGAACTGAATTAGTCTTTCTGTGAGTAGATTGCCTTTGCATATGTGGACTTTCTTCAGGATATTTATTTGTTTTAAAGGGTTAACTGCTGGTGCAAATTTGTCTGTAGCTGTGAATGTATGATTGTCTCTGTTGGACTGACAACTGGTTCAATGTGTTCTCCATTTTTCTCATACTGAGTCAGTCAAGTTGATTTCTATATTCATAAAACATATTTTTAAGATATGATGTCAGCCATCACAGTCATGTTGTCTACTGAAAACAAAACAATATTGATGCCATGAATATATAAATAATGACAAAATGAGAAAAAAATTGAGATAATAATAATGAATGAATATGTAAATAAGCAACCAAGTGAATGAATTATAGACTTTCAAACTGAATTCAAGCAAAGGAATGTATTTACAGACAAGACTTAAAGACTGGGGCTGCTGAAACTTATATGGCTACAGTATATGCAGGGGTAGTTGATTTTACTGCTTAGGGTACTGCAAATATCTGATCTATGTGCACTAGTTTTATCCTCAGGACTATTTTCATGTCAGTGACCACAGCTTGTAAAAGGTCAGAAACTTACAAAGAATCTAGCCAAATATGTGAGCCAACAATAAAATGAATAAAATAGAGAAATAAATAAATAAATAAATAAAAAAAAAAAGATCTGCAACTTCATGGGTAAGATAGTAAATGGATATATGTATAGAAACTGTGCTCAGTGTGTTTTTAAGGCAAGCCATACCATTCTGTAGTCCTGAGTGGAAAGCATGGTTCACACCAACAAACAGGGCATCATGACGGAAGAGTAAGGAAGTGGTAGAAAAACTGTACGCATCATTAAAGTTGGATGGAAAAATAAATTATTTTGTCTGGATAGATGTTCAGGGAAAGTACAAGTAAAGGATTGTGGGATTCTTTGGGTTTCCTGCTCTTTTGTGTCTGACAGAGAACAACCAGTCACTGCAACTTTTTCTTTTAGTACACTATTAAGTTTCATGCTGTAACTATTTTTGTGAAACTCAAAAACAACATTTTCAATATGTTGGAGAGATGAGTGAAAGTGAAAAATTTAAAAATACTTTATTTATCCCAAAGGGAAATTCAGTATAAGATGTATAAGAATGGGTGCTGTTATTCAGACCAGGGAGTATTGGAATTATGGCTGATATCAATATGCTGATATTTTAAAACTCATGTGGCCGATAATTGATATCGATACTGATATTAAAGCTGAAAAATAAATTTTTTAATATTCATTCCTTGTGCAAAATTAGAAAAATACCTCAACTTGTTTTATGTATGGCAAGTCAATCGGTTAAATATTGGTTAAATATCAGTGGGGTGGCCAATATCCGATTCTCAGTTTTAAGGCTGATATAAGCTGATAGGGGGCAGATTATATTGTGCATCCCTAATTCTGACATATCTGAAAGTGTGCTATCCATCCACAATTAAATCCACTGTTCACTTAATTATGCCTTTATGAGGAGCAACATTCACAACCAAATTTAAAAAATGCAGAAGGACTGATATATCTTATGTTTAACTGTATGAACCACTCCTCAAAAGCAATAAAACCCAAATTTAGTGCAATCATCTACCTTCATGTGCAATCTGTCACTTATTGTGTCAGCTCTCTCAGACATAACGTCACATAAACAAGCAGGTGAATTCCCATTGCTTAAGTCCTATTTTTCCCTTATCTAAGATTTCTCTTGAACCACAGAAGTTGTTTTTCAGGCACATTTGTTCAGATTAGCACCCATTTCTTTTTAGCCTCATACTCACACTCACTTTAGACTTGTTTTCTGTCTTATAGTCTTACATCTCTCTGCTGTGTCAAAATCAATTACCAATTCCTGAAGTTGCTGATTTTAAAAATTGCAATGTAAATCAAATGCTGTTCAGAGAAGTCTTTCACACCACTTTTTTTGTATCATTCTCCTTCTGTTAAAGACCCTTAAACTCAAATTTTTTAAAAATTTCATCACCCCTTAAAACCAAAAGAAGTCCAACACAAGACTTCTTTTATAAAAACTTACTGAAGGACACTTAAAGAAACACACCACAGTTAGCACATGATAATTTATACATATACAGCAAGGGTGCCCAAGTCCAGTCCTCAAGAGCTACTATACTGCACATTCTGGTTATATCCCTTCTATAACTCACCTGAACCCTCCAGGTGTGTTTGAGGGGGGTATGTTCCTAAAATTGCAGAACAGTATAGTTGTGTGAAAAAGTGTTTGCCCCCTTCCTGATTTCTTATTTTTCTGCATGTTTGTCACACTTTCAGATCATCAAACAAATAGACAAACCTAACACAAGTAAACACAAAATGCAGTTTTTAAATGGAGATTTTTATTAGTAAGGGGAAAAAAAAAATCCAAACCTCTATGGCCCTGTGTGAAAAAGTGATTGCCCCCTAAACCTAATAACTGGTTGGGTCACCCTTAGCAGCAACATCTGCAATCAAGTGTTTGCGATAACTAGTAATGAGTCTTTTACAGCGCTGTGGAGGAATTTTGGCCCACTCATCTTTGCAGAATTGTTGTAATTCAGCTACATTGAAGGGTTTTCTAGCATGAACCGCCTTTTTAAGGTCATGCCACAGCAACTCAATGGGAGTCAGGTGGGAAGTTTCCAAAGTCTTCATTTTGTTTTGCTTAAGCCATTCAGAGGTGGACTTGCTGGTGTGTTTTGGATCATTGTCCTGCTGCAGAACCCAAGTGCGCTTCAGTTTGAGGTCATGAACAGATGGCCGGACATTCTCCTTCAGGATTTTTTGGTAGACAGCAGAATTCAAGGTTCCATTTACCACAGCAAATCTTCCAGGTCCTGAAGCAGCAAAGCAGCCCCAGACCATCACACTACCACCACCATATTTTACTGCTATTATGATGTTACTTTTCTGAAATGCCGTGTTACTTTTACGCCAGATGTAATGGGACCTACACCTTCCAAAAGTTCAACTTTTGTCTCGTCAGTCCACAGAGTATTTTCCCAGAAGTCTTGGGGATCATCAAGATGCTTTCTGGTCATATGCATTTTCAACTGAATCTGTCTGTATTAGAGCGCAATATGAATTAAAATTGTAATTTACAACAGGGACAAACATTATTTATATGTGTTTGTAAATCTACACAAGCGCTACACACAGCCGAGAACATGTGTAGAGTTAGTAGCTACAAACATATCGGAGCTACTAAAATGTTGATGACTGCGAGATTCACGTAAATTTACGTCTACTAACAGTTTACACACAAATTCACTCTGCTCACGTTTCATGAATGAGACCCAATGACCCTAAGCACACAGCTAAAATAACAAAGGAGTGGCTTCGGAACAACTCTGGGACCATTCTTGACTGGTCCAGCCAGAGCCCTGACTTAAACCCAATTGAGCATCGCTGGAGAGACCTGAAAATGGCTGTCCACCACCGCTCACCATTCACCGTATCATCCTGATATGTGCTCGTCTAACAACTTTTTTTCTTTGTGCACTAATATTTTTCTTTACCTAGGGGGTGGGTGGGGACAGCAGAGACCGCATGAACTGCTGCTGTTATTCACTCCAGGCTTGTGATTTGCCTGTCCCTGTCACACCACTGCTAATTGATGAATTGATTAAAATAAAATGTTTTTTGTTTTTTGTTTTTTGTAACTCAACTTATAAAAATCTGTATCTCTGCCTCAGGGAAGTTCCTCTTTCTCTCTCTCTCTCTGCGTGTGCTGTGACTGACAGGTACATCGGTGGTGTTAATCTGCACCTCCTTTTATGGAGCTCATTGCTGATTCATGGGTGGAGATTTATGCAAACAACTGATTACCAGGGGCGTGCTGTTGATTTACGATCGTTTGGCATTCATGATCTACACACGTGTTTACGATCAAATCTGAGTTTCCCAAACACAATTTCATGTGTTCCTGAATCCGGAGTAAGTTTGTAGTGGAGTAGGCCTTTACGAGTAAATTTACTAACATTTCATGAATGAGACCCATTGTCTTGTTGGAAGGGGAACCTTCGGCCCAATCTGAGGTCCTGAGCCCTCTGGAAGAGGTTTTCTTCCAGGATCTCTCTGTACCTGGCCGCGTTTATCTTTCCTTCAATTGCAACCAGTCATTCAGCAGAAAAACACCCCCATAGCATGATGCTGCCGCCTCCATGTTTCATTGTTGGGATCGTATTGGGCAGGTGATGAGCAGTGCCTGGTTTTCTCCATACATACCTCTTAGAATTAACTCCAAAAATTTTTATCTTGGTCTCATCAGACCAGAGAATCTTATTTCTCACAGTCTCACATTTTTCCAAAATGAGTGACAAGCTGGAGCTGTAATCTAAGAACACATAGTTTCTATTTTAGTCCATTTTATCCTGGAAGTATCTACTTGATAACTAACCAATAAAAAAAGGCTAATCAAAATGCAGCAATTACCAGTAGTAGAAAATACTTAGCCTCAGCTCTCACACATGCAGCTACAACATTCTGTCATGGTACCTTGGTGCTAAGTGCAGGCGTTGTGATAAAAACAAGTTTTGTGGAGAGGTCACACAGGTGCTTTGGAGTTAATGAGCAACAATTAGGTAATAAGTGACCCTGGGTTTTACTGACCCTGCCAGAGATGTTACCCATGTCTCCAGCAGTTTAGTCTGAACAAGATAATAAATGACAGTGAGACTGAGAGGTGAACTGTGAGCTTTACAAAAATGGGGCATTATAACACAGATAGGGGACTTATTTTCTGGTTGAGTGAGCATGAGGCACTGAGGCAACACTAATAAGGTGACAGGGAGAGCTTGGCTTAAGGTAGGTTAACTGTGCATTGGATTGCTTTGTGGCACAGACAGTTTGTGGAAAAACAAACAAACAAACAAAAACATTTATAATATATTTCATTATGACCAAGAAAATTAAATGTAGGGTGGATGATGTTTTCAAGGAGCATTTTTCTACTGTATTGCTGAAAACCTTCATCACACCCCGATTGCAGCCAAATAATGAAATGCTCTAACACAAAAATTTAAAAAATGAGTCACCTGTGGAACAGACTGAAATGAAAAAACCCATCAAATCATCTGGAACAGCCCATTCTTATTGATTGAATGATGATATGTCCATCAAACTGAACTGCCTTCTGTCTCTCCCACCCCCCCTTGTCTCACAGTGTACACAAATATGGCTGCTCACTGCTGTTAGCTGTGCATCTGTTTGCTCTTAAAGTCCACCGAGAAAATAAATGGATGTGAATCAAGTTATGGAGGTGTTGATGTTTGCAGTGTGGATGTTTTACATGCAGAAGGAGTAGGAGGTGAGCAAACTTTTAGAAACGTGGTGCCTAAGCTATTTACTAGCAAGCTAACAAGCTAGCACTTGGCTGTTTGCCAACCTGCTCGTGAACCATCGGCGCACACATGCTCTGGAGGAGTGGTTTAGAGCAGACACATTTTTAAATGCTTGCTCAAACCGTTTTTCCAGGATTTATACCCTGTCTTTAAGGTCAATGATTTCTTTAGCAAGAGCAGCAACAGCAAGAACCATACAAAATCGACATGAAATTTTAAAAGTAGAATTGATAACCAAAACCCAAGACAAATTTAATCATCAAAAATGCCAAGATCCAAATTATCAGTCAACATATTTTTAGTTTAAAAGTAAAGTGTATAAGAACTACAAACATCCAAGATGGGCGCAAGGATTACTTCAATTGTCAAGCACAGGGACAAATGGACAGTGGCTATCATTGGCCATAATTCTCCCTGACATAAATGTGTTTCACCTGCTTATGGATTCTTTGGCCTCAGACACGAAGACTGCACTACAGGTAGCTGCTTCAAAATTATGTATATGTACATATCTCTGTGTCTTTTAAGGTTTAACTAATCCCAAAATGAGCTCTAGCATCTGTCAAAGAACCCAGTAGTAAGGTTTCCACTTCACACAGTTGTTTGGCCATTAAGGACGCCAAAGTAAAGATGGTGGCACATATGGCAGCTGTCAGATACTGTATGTGGACTTACGACAAGTAGACATAAATGGTTCATTCTAAGAGAATGAAAAAAATGAATTATTTTAGTAAAGTGCTGCAAACCAATAAAAGACTATTTTAAGAAGATTTTACATTTTTCTGTCATTGATTGTGTTACATGCTTCACCTTTAAAATCTTGACATCTTATTCCCCACTTTTATGCATTTTGATTTTGAGTCTATGGAAAGGAATCAGCAGGATAATGTGGGTTTTTTTTTTTTTGGTTGTTTGTTTTTGTTTTCTTCATAATAATAACTTCCTAGTTTTCCTTAAAAATGTTGGAGTTATCATCATATCAGCTTCTTTTTCTTCTTACCATTACAGATTTACTATGAAGATGTGAAGTCCATTCAGAATTTTGAACCAAAAAGGTCACCATTAGCAGTAAAAATAACATATGAACTTGAAAGCATGATCATTTATAGTGATATCAATAGTAGCACATATTTATCATTTCCTTATTTTCCATATCCTTGTTTTTGGAGCAAGCTGTTCAACTTTTTTCTTATGTATTTTTAGGCATAAAAATGTGATTTTAAATCTTATTTAACTGTTTTTTAAGATTCATAGACAGATGTTTTGGTCATTTTGCTTGATAACAGAGCAATTAATCATTTGACAAATGTCTGAATAATATTTGTTAATATACGGTGGTACTGTACTAAACAGAGCATAATGCTACATTACAATCTTTTGAGAGCTATGTTGATAAATAAATTAATTATATATGTAAGAGTGGGACTCAATTAAGGAAACAAATCTTCTTAATTAGAGGCTTTGTAATGAATAAACCTGGATTAATTGCATGTTATTTAAACAATGCATACCTCCAAAATGCACAATTAAAAAAATGAAAAAGTGGGTGAATAAATACAAAAGACACAGCCATTATTTTGCAAACTTACACTCTATCAATATCTGGAAAAATGCACTTGATTAAATTTGAATTAAGAAAAAAAAAAAGTAGAAAAAGGAAAAGAAAATATCCAGCTCTGAATGTCCATCCTCCACTGGCATAAGAATATAAGGGGATGGGATGCGATGCAATACTTTCATTTGTGCTTTGATTATGATTTCCCTGACACAAATAGTGCTGTCATGTGAACTGTAATTGTGCTTATAAGTTTTGAAGAAAAAGCTGTGTGTCATTTTGAGAGGCAGTAGGGGGCAGTATAATCCCATTGCATGGCTTCCCAAAGCAGCCTGTTTCTCAATACTACAGCCCATAAATTGCTTTGTTCTTTTTCCTCACTTTTCATAATATGAACTGAATAATATGTTGTTGTGCAGCGCTTTCTTTAGAAATCACATAATGAACTTGAAGTGCAGCTGGCCAGGATGCTGACTGTGATTGTTTTGAGTATTGACTGCTAACTTGTCTCTTTACACAGGTTTTGTATTTTCTGTATACTTTTTTGTTTGTTTCTTTTAGATTTAAACCCTAAACGTTAGTAATGAAAGTAAGAAAAGGATTGTTTGCAGAATATTAGTTATTGTGGCAACCTTTTTGTTTTTTATCACAAACATTTGAATTATTTATTGAGAGGAAAACCATTGCGATAAAGAAAAATCTCACCTCCCAGATTTTATACATGATAACTTATGTTGATATTCATTCTGTGTTGGTGAAGGCAAAGTTTGTTTTATTAAGGCTGACTGGATCAGGTGATATGCTACTGAAGGGCAGGTGTTGACTTGATTTACATCTGGAACTAAATCTGTGGAAAAGTTGTTCAGCAGTTGGTGAATGTCAGCAAAATGAAAGAGACATACAGTTTCCAGTCCATATCTTTGCCCATGCAGACACTTCACTTCAGGCCAAATTGCTGCTTAGTCTAGTCTGAACCGCTTCAATACAATGATAGTGACTGAGTGAGGGCAAGGGTGGTACTGTATCAGAAGTGGATGTGAACTGACATTCCCATACACTCAACCCACCCGACTGTTGCCTTCGGAATGTCTCATTTTGCAGCAGAGCAGAAATACAGAAAGTAATGTTCTAAACAATTACTGTCAGTGAATTGGTCCATGTAAACATTTTGAATTTTCCCTGTTTCTGTGGCTATATTTGTGACTTTAACGCTGTTAAACTCTAGACCAGTATATGAAGTATGCTTAGGACGTGAATAAATCATGTGTCAGTGTGTGCTGGGCTGGGCTGTTTGAACAAGTTTGTTCTTAAACGTTTAAAATGTTGGATGATTAATGTCATTCAAGATATTATTCACCCACTTTGTTATAGATTCCTTTAATGGTTGTTAACCTGGTATCTGTGCTTTTCCACTCAGAAGTCATTTTGTTAAAATGTAGTGGGCTCTTTTCTTTTACCATCAGGTCAAATTGCACTGAAGGGAATGCTCCTACCACCTCTGTCCTCCTTCAAAATGACACACAGTACCCACAATTATTTCACATAGGAAGAGAAACAGGCACGGGTGAGATGTTTCATTTAATTATTGCACTTCAACTTGACTAGGGTTATCTATATATAGGGCCTTTTCTGGCTGTCTTTGCAATTTATTAGAGACCGTCTGAATGTACCTGTCAGATTAAGAGCTTGAGTGAAAGCAGAATCTTAAAATTCTGTTCCAGAGGTAACAAAATGTCTCTCAAAATCCCATTTACATTTTGTAACCATGACAGGACATCCTGTTGGATGTTCAGAGTCTTCATAGCCGACTGTTTAATTTTATATTAAATTTACAAGGAGATCCCCTGTTGAGAGCATCTCTGGTTTTGATTCCTTTTTTCTTATGAGTACAGCAGCGGGTGCTACTTTGTCTTACAATATGTTGTGAATGAATAATATGTGTATAGGAGCCCTTAAAGGAATAGTACACCCACAGACTGATGTGCTTTCATTTTCTACTCACCTTCATGCTGAGCAATACTCTGGAGCACGTTTTAAACATATTCAGCCTTATTGTAGTGACAGGGCAAGAACACAAGAAACTTTGCAGTTAATAGAAAAGAAACTAGTCCTGCAAAGAGTTTTATTTCAGTTATTTAAACATAAATATGAAACCATATCTCTCGTAAATACAGAGCCAAAATAAATAAGTCAATGAAATATAGGTAAAGCATGAGTTGAGTTCCATTAGTAAATGTTGTAACTTTACCAAAGGAGAGCGTGCTGATATTTTGTACACAGGTATTTAGCCCTTGGCACAAAGACAGGAACTCCAATTTTATTACAATAAAGCAAAGCACAATCTAAGTAATTAAGACTTCATCAATTACAAGTGTAAAATCATCTTTTTTAGGTTATGTATATGTTTAAAGAGCTTCTTTGCAAAAGCAGTTAACTCCGTTTTTTTCTAAATGTTTGTTTTTGCAAAAAAAAACTCTTCATTTTTAGACTGATGTTATGCATTTCTTCCACTTTCTAATATGTGTTAACCAATGTTTTATTATGAATATGATAGTGAATCCTATCTGTATATATTTTAATGTTTTTTGGAATAGAAACCCATAAATTCGTTATCAGTTTCCAGCATAGGCAATACTTTAGCAATTTTTGAATGAAGACTAGAAAGGACATAGTTATATACCATCAAACTATTATGATAATTTACTTTATTGTTAAATCATTCATAAAAATCTAATAATATCTATTTGTTTTGATATGTTTATTTGCAATGCACATTACTAGGTTTTATACTAATTTCCATATGCAAAACAGCTGCCCAATGAAGATTATGGGCTGCAGTGTGGGACACAATTTAAGCCAAGGGAAGATTGGGGATGACATTTTTGAAATGTCAAAAAGGGGTGAGAAGTTCAGAGCTACAGCTTGTTTATCTGTGGTTTGTACCATAGAATAACACTATCATGGGTATAGATTTCATGGGGAACTGTTGGGGGATCATGGGTACTTCCTGCTGTTAGGGAAACAACACAGAATATCAGCTTTGAGCTTTTGTTGGAGCTGTAACTGTACAGTTAGGTGAATGTAGCTCTACAATTTATTCAGCGGGTAACAGAGGCCAGACACTGAGTGAGGCGAGGTCAGTTTTCACAACCCTACTGATATTTTGAGATGCTTTTCCATTGTATTGCCAAGATGTTGTGTTATTTTCTTCAAAATATCATTGATAGACTGAACTTGCCAAACCCCTAATGTGAATTTCTTGCTGTTATCAAGGTATGTAACAACTGACCACGTCAGAGCTGATCTGACATGAGAAACGTTATTTTGTTGAAAGTATAAGGATTTTGAGGCTGGAGTTTGGAATGAACTGTTCTTTAAAGCCCATTTTCTGTGGCTATGCTTATTCTTGCTCCTCCCGACATCAACAATCATCTCTCTCTCATCAATCACAACAATCTCATCTCATCATCTAAGCCAACATGAAATATGTTGTCAGATTTTTTTAAGTGTCTGTGGATGAAAATATTTGCCTAAAATATAGCCTTTTTATGAAAAGTTGTGGCTTTCCTCCCACTCGGCCGAAGGCAATTCAATCCTTAGTGAATAGTAGGCAGTCGGGTACCAACCAGTTCATAAAAACAAGTGTCTTCTGTAGTGCAGCCTGCTACCTACTGCAAAGTTTTAAACAGCAAATTTTAACCAAAATATTCAGCTGGACCAGGAAACGGCTTCAATACACAGAAATATTACAAGACAGATTATGTTTTTCTTGTTACAGTAGAAAACACATGGCCAGAAATAACCTTTACAAAAAGATTATGAAAATTTTCAAAATTTTTTTTGAAGAAGTGCTTGTCCATTCATGCATTTTTGTATAGACACAGATATGTGTGGGCATGCACTGATAATGCACAAGGAAGCAGATGTTTGCAGACATTCACCTCCATGAGATAAACCTATATGCCTCACATGCATACGCATGAACACACAGACCTGCATGCAAGCACAGATGTGATCAGAGCATACAAGTACAGCTGGATGAGCATTCCTGCAAAAAAATCTGCATCCCTTCCCAACTCATAAGTCATAAGCAGCAAGTAACAGTTTTGAAGAACAACGTGCACGGCTACAGACATGGACTCAGAACTGGAAAGTTATGCAAAAGAAAGGACACATGTCTGATTACATGAGACAGGACAACATATCCTGACATTATTGTAGCACATTTTAATTTAGGAATATACTTTATTTAAAGGGTTACCAATTATTCCAAGGTTTGGACATTATGTAAAAATATGCAATTATGGAGATTCTGCTGTTACACCCTGGATTATACTGTCAGTGTTGACGTTGCACTGTAAAAAGCGAACAGAACTCTTCATGTCAGCTACCTTGTTCTTCCTGTGGTGCATGTAATGTATATAATTGTATTTTCAGTTTTCAGAGGACAACTAGGACACAAGCATAACCACTGGTACATGTCAACCAAAGGTAACACAATGACAGGCAAGTGACACACAATTTTGCACTTACCTAAATAGTAAACAGTTTCATTGGCCATGAAATCTGTGCAGTGTTTGTTTTTTTGCAGAAAATTGGGTCAACAATCAATAACAGAACTGAGAAAGAAACACATTGATCAGCACTACTGACAATGATTTCAGTATGATATCTGATCAATAGGCTTTATGCACAGCTCAGTACTTCCTGAACTTAATACTGCACCTTTGTTTCCTGTCTTTCATGATTGGATGAACTGATTAATTCCGGTGTGTCTGATCTCAGCAAATGGTCAGACACACCTGGATTAATCAGTTCATCCAATCTTGAAAGACAGGAAACAAAGGTGCAGTATTAAGTTCAGGAAGTAGTGGAGCTGTGCATAAAGCCCATTTCCATGGGCTTTTCACTGGGGGTAACAGTTCCTGCCCATATGAATAGTTTCCTAAAAACAACTGAGTATGTACAATAAGTGCCTTTCTAAAAAAAATGACTAGTGTTTCAACCTGAGACACTTGGTGTGGCGGCACAAAAACATTAGATGGCTGAACACAATTTAATACTATTTCTATTCATTGGAAGTTCAAAGAAAATACAGGCAACATAAAATGCTATGTGGACACAAGCCCTCATTTTAGTTTCAATGTTGACATAGAATTGTTGAATTCATCTGCTAAGTGAAGTTCATTATGAATACCGAATATCAATTTATTCTCACAAATGTGTATGACTTTGTTGGTCCTCAGTGGAGAACAACAGATGCTCATTTAAGGATGTAAAAATACAAGATTCCCACAAATATCTGGTACTTTATAATTATCCCCCTCCCTGCTAAGTGGCTGTCAAGTTTGTGGTGTAGATTGACAACAGGACTTTTCCCCTGGAAACTGGAGTTCATGTTCTATTCAGCATGATGAGCACCCCCCCCCCCCCCCCCCCCCCTTTAATCTACTTTTGTTTAATTTTGCGTCAAGTTTTGATCTAGTTTTTTTGTTTGTTTGTTTGTTTGTGTTAAGAGGCAGAACATTGAATTGAGACTAAGTAGTTTTGTTTATTTCATTCTCAACAATGCAGTTTAAAGACTTTCAATAACTGACATTACTGCTTTACAACTGTTTAAAATATTTTTTAAAAAATGTTGCATCTAATCTTTATACCTATGTAATGTAATCATTTTATCTATATAGAAAGAAAAAAAGCTGATATATTTCATGAGTCCTTGATCTTTTTGTTTTGTATTTGTTTGTTTGTTTTTTGGAGGGGGGTTGCAATCTGGTGGGTGAAAAGAATCAATCACATCTCACCTGGCAAAGACAATACACTGAAAAAACACAGGACTCAGATGGAGTCTTGAAATACTGGCTGTGAAGGCATGCACTGATATGTTGCAGGTAAAACAATCCCTTCTTATGGCAGGAGGGTCTAATGCCCTGGAGCAACATTTAATTGTTGCTATCGATTGCCATTGGATTTGTGGCCACACTCGTTAGAAATTGCATTGAATGTAAGAGCAAGGACATTGGGTGACTGAACTGAGGAGATAGTCTTAAAGACATGAAAGTTCTGGTAAAATATACAGTAATATGAGAGAATGAAGCAAAAATGTTTGCATAAATTAGTTTTATAAAGCAATTCTTTCATCTAGTCTGGATAACCTTAATAAGAAGTGAGACATTTTTCCTTTGAAACTACATTGATGTCCCTTCAAATGGGGTCACAGAAAATATCAAATGACAAAGTTACAATAGATCTAAAGAAGGCATCAAAGCCAGCACAGGTTGCTGTCATAATTTAACATTTTACATTTAGCAAATATGTGTCTACTACCATCATACCATGAAATTGTATGTGGTAAAAGAGTTTACTGATTTAAATTGATTCAAGTCCCATACGATAACAAATTGCCCTGTATATTAACAGTAAGATGCTGGCAACCCTGCTGCCAGCATCTTACTAATATCCAGTACTCCTACTGTAATCAACTTCACAATATCTTACCATCTTAAATTAAATCTGTAGATTACAGAGGTTTGCTGTTTTGTTTTGTTTTTCTTGCCAGCAAAACATTGGGTTGCTGGGTTTAAAGACTTTCAGTAACTGACATTACTGCAACTGGGTTGCCAGTAAATTACAGTTTTTCTACAGTATCAATACTTTTTAATCCACATACAATTTACTACTGTAAATCTCTATATTTACTGCAAAATGATACTATATAGAAGCATAAAAGAAAACACTTAAAAAAGGTGAGTTCCTTTATGTAAAGCAGTGTTTATAAAAAAAAAAATATGCACCACCTCAAACATTAGCCAACATTAAGTTTTTCCCAAAGAGCCACACAAAAAAGACGACAATAGATGAAACTTAAGACTCGAACTCTTTTTACAAATATGTAGATGGGGAATCATCTACTTGCCCAAAGTATGTAAGTAAAATTTTGAAAGAAAAAAAAATAAGAAAATGACCATCTATTTTGTAAAATTGGTGTCTGAATAGCTGATTTGATTTTTTTAAATCCTGCCATTTGATTATAGTCTTAAAACAAATATTAAATAAAAGAAATATGAAACAAAGCATTTTACAACTCAGCTCTGGTGCCCCTTCACCTCTGAATGAAATGAAGTGTACAGGCAGCCTCTTCTTGATTACACTGAAAATAGTGCAGATAGCTCAGTCACAAAGGTTGAATGGCCTCACTTATGACAAGCCTCTCAACACTGGTCAGTCCCCTGCAGTCACGTGGTCTTTTCCACCTGAAAAACAAAATTAAAAGTAATTATAAGTATTATACTGTAATCTCTACAAATTGATTTCATCATTATTTCTTAAACATTCTTTGAAAGAAGATATTGAGTTACATGCAAAACAAATAAATTGAAAACCCTCATCTGATTGTTATTGTGCAGCATTGTACTTAAAATCTTGAGCTTCAGTTTTACTTTTCTTCATGAAGTTATGGCCATCTTGATTTCTTTTAGTTTTGTGTTATTTCAAAATTCATTACAAGATATGCATGTTATGGTGACTTATTTTCTGTATTTTCAGTTGTACTACAGTTATGCTTGAAAGTTTAGATACACTCCCATTAAAGAAAAGGCTAAAATCACAATAGTAATTAAAATAATATGACAGTTTAAAAAGTAATAATGAATAAAAATGTACTAAATTATAATTTAGTAAAATGTTATGCCCAGCTCGTTGTAGAGCATAAGAAAGAAGAGAGGACCACTGTGACAGTTCCTCAATAAATAAATAATTTATGAAAGTACTCAACACAAGAACAAACTAAAGGCGGATTTCCACCGGGTCCGTGTGCGGTGCATTATGTCTGCGGCGCGGCTTCCGGAGCAAAAACCGTCCATTTTAGTCAGTGGAGTGGCTCACAACAGACACATATCAGAACCATCTCACTGCGCCGCTCCACGAGATATAGAAGTCAGGTCTATTTCTGGTGCAGCACGTTCCCAGAACACCTCAAGCTCTGCATTGCAGATCGGACCAGACGGGAAACCAGACACGCTGAATAAAATAACTAAATAAAAAATACCAACACAGTGGATTTACATGTAGGAAAGAGACTGGTCAAGAGCTCCAACTTTGATTAGAGGTGTGATTAGAAAACAAAATGTTACCTCAAACAGATTGAAGGAACTGTGAGATTGCGCTTAGGATTTTATTAACTCTTCCTGTAATGGTGGCATTGGGCAAGCAAAGCTTTTCTAAGTTGAGACTAATTAAAAATTGTTTGCACACCTATGTCACAGAACAGGTTTGCACTACTATTAGTTTGAAATGGAATTAGCCTACATCCAAATGGATTATAAAGTCTTATTGCTGAGTTTGCGGTCAAGCAAGCAAGTGATGGCATGATCAATTTCTGGGATAGATTATGCATGGTAAGTTTATTGTTAAAAATGTAAAGATGTTGTGTATAGTCGTACAACAAATGAATATAACCTATATTATAAATGAAACGCATCTGCTGGTTTATGTAGGAAAAGCAGGGGAAAAGTCACTTTATGCAGGACATTTATTGCTCGCACACACTACTGCCCTCCTGATCATTGTGATCCTGCAAATGTGATTTATCTGGTGGGTACACTAGCACGGACTGCAGTCGCAGGCGCATCGTGTCTGACACGGTACCGGTGGGAGCTGCCGCTCCATGGAGGTCAGTTCAAAGTCGCACCGCAGCCGTAATGCACTGCACACGGACCCGGTGGAAATCCGCCTGAAGTATCAAGTCAGCAGTCAGTAGTGCAACTCCGGTCCTCGGGGGCCGGCATCCAACAGGTAAAAGGGGTTTCCCTGTGGTAGCACACCCTGTGACCTGTGCAGAGCTTCAGATCAAGCTCTTGTGGCAGGAGAGACAGTTAGCAACTAAAGCTCAGAAAAGAAACCAACAACACCACCTGGGGATTAAGGCCCCAGGACCAGACTACTTCGATTCACTCATCTTTCTCAAGGCTGCTTAAGGTCTGAACAACAAAGAGGGTGGATTATTGCAAAAATATTATTTATTGAACAACTGAAAGGCTTTCACATTGTCATTCATCCTCAAATAGAAGTGAAACCCATATTTATAATACTTACATTTTTCCGCGGACCACCAAGATCCATAAACAAACTGGGACTGTAGGTACTCTTCATCTTTTTTGTGATTTTTTTTTTATTCTTTTTTTTTAACCAACTCCTGCCTCGTAAAATTTGATCCACAGAGGGTCCGTAGCGGGTCCATACAGGTGACAGTGAGACCCCACGTGGTGGTGCTGGAAAAAAAAACTGCACCTTCTGTTTATCAGACTTGATCTGTATCTCCCGCGGTTTGACAGTCTGCCTTTCCCACGCTCAGCTGAGTGTTGGGCGAAGGTCAATTCGCGCTCTGACTGTCAGGCAGATCTGTGGACTTGAAGGCGGATCAGCCATGAAGTCCACTGCTATCTGGCGAGTGCCAGGGTGTGCCGGCGCCACCAACAGTGGCAGCTGGCACACCTGCAACCTCCTGACCACACTGTAGGTTAGACTCGCTCAGCAAACTGCTGCTAATAGTGATGAAATACAGTTTCCTGTTCCTTGACAGACAGCTGGTTGAACTGAAAAATCATTTTCAGAGTGACTCTTATAGAATAATGAAGATGCTGCCTCCCTGCTGCCTGCGTCAGACACGTTTCACCAGCTGGATGCATTATGCGCGCAGAGCAGGCTTTATGGACTCTGAAATGACTGTTTGTGCAACTCATCAAATTGAAAGTGGACGGGGGACATCAGTTTCTGTCCATTATTGAAGTGTTGGACTCGTGACAAAGATGTTTTCCCAACATGGCCTGTTTACTGCGCATTCAGGAAACACTGCCTGTTACACGTTGTGCTGCAGAACACCTGTTTCCAGGTGTAAACTGGGTTAAATCCAACAGCAGAGCTACGGTGCTCACAGAGAGACTGAACAGCATCTCCTGCTCATCTTTAAAAAAGACCTCATGGAGAAACTGGACTGATGAAACAATAAATGCGGCAAGCCACCGTCCTCCCTTTAAACTGAGAGCTGCAGTGCGCACAGGTAAACAGTGATGTGGTTGTGTCTTTTACTCTGCTGCTATGCTGAGTTGGGTTGCGGGGGAGCTGCCTAAGCAAGTTAGACCAGAATTCCTTCCAATTCCCCATTTAGCAGCATTTTTAGAGAAACCTTAAGGCCGGCTTCTTTAATGAAAATGGCACCGCATCTTGTTCCTGGTTTTGTCCTGTTCTCCTCTCCATTACCTTTAGAACTACAGTTTCCTCATGTTCTGAGTGTGTCTGAGTGGACTGCAAAACATAATTCTCTGCTATTTGATCAGTTCTTGAATATTGTCATTAGTAACATTAACACAAACATTGGGGCTGAGAAATCAAGAAGCTGCTGCAAGCAGTGAGAACATTTTATCAGTGGAATCCAAGATGTGAGCAGAATGAAGGTTTATAGGCTACCTCCTTTTATTTTCTCTGAGAGTAGCAAGGTCTTGATAGCTGGTGTTGTCTTCAAAGTCAGCAAGGTGGCTGTGCAGGTCAAAGAGAGCAGGAACAACCAGGGACATGGACACGATGTCACTCTGAAGGGTTTGTGTATGATCAGCAAAAAGCAGCAGAAATTCATGCAATGACTTCAGCTTTTGCCACTCAATAGGGGTTGTCCCAACCCAAGTTATTTGTTATTTGACAGCCTGAGTCTTTTACTTTGAGGAGTACACTACATGGCATCTTTTCCATGCTGACATTATGGTACCTTAATTACAAAAAAGGAACACAAATTAACAAACATATAAAAATGGTTTCGATCAAACCATAAAAATGTTAACAGATTAAAAGGAAGAAAGAAGAAGCAACTCAAGAAACATACAACTCTAACTTCAGTCATGCAATCACAGACTATCATATAAATGAAACTTGAAGAAATGGCTCACCGGAGTTCATCAACTTCAGGCTCAGAATCACTACATTATGGGAAAATTTTCTAAGTCCTCAGAAGTAATCTCTTCCTCTGATTTGGTTTGTTTAAATGCTGCCACCATATCACCTCTGTTGTCTGTTACCACTGATCTTCTCATGTGGAACTGCACATTTCACAATTGCATACATTGATCCGCACACGCTTTCATTGATTGTGGTGTGTGTACTGTGGGTGGGATACCTGTTAAAGACCCAACAATAGGTGCCCTTGTGTATTTTGCTCAACACAAAAGTAGCATGAAATAATAGCCAGTCATTCTTTCTGGTCCACAAACAAATGTCAATAGATGCCCTCTTGGCAGCAGCTGATTGCTTCCTGGACTCTTCCTGGACTCTTAATGAACTCTTCCTGGGCTCTTAATGAACTCTTCCTGAACTCTTCCTGGACACTTCCTGGACTCTTCCTAAACCCTTCCTAAACCCTTCCTGAACTCTTCCTGAACTCTTCCTGGACACTTCCTGGACTCTTCCTAAACCCTTCCTGAAATCTTCCTGAACTCTTCCTGGACACTTCCTGGACTCTTCCTAAACCCTTCCTGAAATCTTCCTGAACTCTTCCTGGACACTTCCTGGACTCTTCCTAAACCCTTCCTGAACTCTTCCTGAACTCTTCCTGGACTCTTCCTGGACACTTCCTGGACTCTTCCTGAACTCTTCCAGTACTCTTCCTGAACTCTTCCTGAACTCTTCCTGGATTCTTCCTAGACTCTTGGTGAACTCTTTCTGGACTCTTCCTGGATTCTTCCTGGACTCTTCCTGAACTCTTCCTGGACACTTCCTGGACTCTTCCTGAACTCTTCCTGGACTCTCTTATCATCAATACAAGATCTTGTTGAAAAATGTGTGCAACACTGGATGAAAATAAATTTTCGAAGGTTGCAGAAGCTTACCAAAACAATGTCACAGTGAATGTGTGACTCAATCACAGCTAAAAGTTTACCTCTTTCAGTGGCCATTTATTCATTTTGTTGTTGTTTT
This sequence comes from Atherinomorus stipes, assembly GCA_023101725.1. NCBI lineage: Eukaryota > Metazoa > Chordata > Actinopteri > Atheriniformes > Atherinidae > Atherinomorus > Atherinomorus stipes. The sequence goes on from JALJCO010009847.1 coordinate 86,016, forward strand.
GTTTTTTGTTTGTTTGTTTGTTTGTTTGTTTGTTTGTTTGTTTGTTTGTTTTTTTGGGGGGGGGGGGCAGTGTACGTGCTGTTGTGGAATGCATCGCAAAAACTAGGTTAATATGCACAATAAGTTCTTATTCAGTCACAGCTTCGCAAATAAATTTAGTCTTTATCTTTAAAATCTTTGTGTCCTAAGGAAGCAAATGACTCAGAAGTGTAGCAGCTCATGAGCTTTAAAGCAGATAAAGTCACAGATGGCTGGATTATATTATAATTCCTGTTTTGTTGCTTAAAATAAAGCACTCAAAAATTATCCTGGAGGTTACTTAGATAAGTCAAAACATCAATTCTTTTCTGTATATAAAAAGGAAAAGAAAAACACCAAACAGAGTTTTTGTCATTTAATTAAAAAATGTCGAATGATACAAATGTATATACACAATATGCTGCAGACTTTAATTAGATAGGCCCATTCAGAATTTACTTCATGGTCCCAGGACAAAAAAACAAAAAACAAAACACAAAATCATTCATTAATGTCAAATCTCTATCTGACCCTTTACTGGTGTTGGCAACACTTGATAAGTCAAACCAGTCACTTTTTTTCTGCCATGAAAATTCAGAGCCCCATAATACAAATTTCACTGACACAATGAGAACTAAAAGGGTTTTACACTCACAAACACATAGCACAGCAGCTACAGGTAGAATTACTGCTGCTCTGGTTATTTCCTTTCAAGTCCAAGAGTATCCGCTGATAAAGAGCAACGACTTATATATTCTATAAACAGCTTCAGCAGCTTTAGTGATAACAAATGTAGTTTGTGAGAGAGTTTAAGAAAGGTCAGCAGTCTTGAGGGAGATGGTGATAATTAACGTCAAGGTTTTTTATGTTCTCAAGTTTGATACCTCTTCTCAAGATAGTGCTTCTGGACATTGAATCAGCGCTTTAGTTCAGGATGTCTAAACAAAATGTAGGTGTGTTGTTGCTCTGCCTTTCCACCATCCCAGTACTGGTCAGAAATAATGATCCTCTTTCAGCCACTTGAGGACAGTGATAATAATGCTCCGTCTTCCCCAGCATCTTTCTGAACACTTTCTGCACCAAGGAGGAAGTAGACACAAAGTTCACGGGCTTACTTCAATAATCTTTATCACTGTACTTCAAACAAGAACTGATTTTGACAAAACAAATCTTTACAGGTGCATACTTTATGTCATTCTGTCACACATATCTGTGTTATATTTTCATGGTAACTTTCAACAAATATTCAGCTGGAAAGCTGAGACTGGGTTTGTCCATAAGAGCAGTACTTTGTACAAATTGCCCAGACTGGGAACTGTCTGCAGAAGGTTCCCGCTCTGCTTGTAAGAACAATGGCGGAACTATACTTTTTAGACACAAAAATAGAAAGACAGAATTGCTGTACATGTTTAGATGAAGGAATAATGCTACATGGTCCATTTTCCTTTGAAGTGCACTGCTCTTCCCATGTGTTTGGAGGTTCCTCAGCAGGATTATCTGTAGTGCTTAGTGTTCATTGTTAAGGAGATGAAGGAACAACAACAGAAGGCTGAAGGCAGCGTGAAGCTTTAGGCTGCAAGGCGAGGATGAGTTTGGGAGACTGCTGGAGGGCAGGGTGGCATGGCCCACCAGAAGTTCATTTCCCAGGTCCTGGGACATAGAAGCAGAGAGATCAGCTTATGAACAGTTTTCTTTCCTTTATTTTCAAATCTTTCAACCATTTAAATACCAGAGCGGGTTATTACATTACAAACAGCCCTTGAACTTTCACAGGGAAATCTGGGCAGAAACCTGAAGACCAGAATCTAATTTCTTGTTCCAGTTTGGTTCATTATTAATTCATGCGTTTTTACTCTTAAATATATGTTAAGCCATTTTCCTCTTTTTAAATATCTATTTTCTAGAGAAACAAATCAGTTGTTGGTGTCAAAGCTTGGACTCCGGAGCAGCTGCATATGCGTATTCAAACAGATGTGATTTTTGAGTAAGTTAACATCACAAATCAAATTAACCTCAGTTGACCATTGCATATCTTGAATAATAGTAAAATCTATCATTATTGTAGTGTTTGGATTTTAGCTTAAAGGGATCTGTTTCATGTCTAATTATGCATATTGTGCAAATTTTTCTACTCTTTGACATTCATCAAATATTATTTTCCTTGTGATGTCCATTGCTCTAGTGCATATTATCTGCTTATGATTAAATTAATAAATCTTTTTGGCTAGTCTGCAAATAAAGTCTTTATTTGCATTTTACTTGGACAGTAAAGCTAATGCACTGTGGGAAAAAGGAAATCAAAGAAGTTGGCTTTATATTTAGCTTAAAAATTACTTTTAGAACAGGGGCAAGGCTGAGGTGGTGTCTACAGCTAATAAAACCTCTGAAGTGTAATAAATACTTAAATAACCCTGTGTTTGCCTTTTGAAATGGTCATTGTGTTATTTTAAGTGATCAGAGTCAAAAATTACTGCCATGTCATTCCAAGAAACATGGCGAACAGCCACATTGGACCTTGACGGGATATTGCTTCCTGTTTCTCACAGCTTCCAAACAGTAAATATGCCACACAATAAAGCAACTTAACTGTTCCAGTGAATTTTTATGTATGTAATTTATGTTTTGAATTATATGTTACCTCAGAGCCACTTATCATCATGCAACAATGATGGCATAGTTTTTGCATTTTTCAGTCTATATACAGCAATGCTTTTGCAGCATGGAATACTGTACATGGATAAAAATTAAAGTGGACCCATAAATAATGAGAGTAATATTGACTTTCTGTGAGGACAATCTGAGGTTCCAATATAGTTTCTATATGTTTTTCTTCCTGATGCTCCATATCTATCAGATGTGTTAAATTATCTGGCCAATGTGTATTTCATATTTGACATCTCGTTACATCTCCCTATGTTAATTCATCACAGACCACTGAGAATGGATTGGTTTAACAGTAGCACCACAATATTCTCCATTGTCTCTTTTGAAATAGATGCCAACATTAGTTGAGGTGTGTCAGAAATGGTTCAGTTTCAAATGCATCACTGTGTGAGGTAGCTTTATGTCTGCCGCAAATGAAAGCTTTCTGCTGAGCTAAAAGTCATTGAGGCTGTTTGCTCAGCAGATAGTCGCCGTGTGCAGCTGTTTTTTGGTGAGTTTTCTGCCTCATGAGGCCTTGAGGTGAAAATCAAACACGTCTGATATTTTTTGCCTCGTGAGGCAAAAAATCAAAGTGTGTGCTCAACTTGAGCTGTCTGCTGAGGGCAGAAGTTCCAGCGACCTATCAAAACGTGTCCGCAGATCACATGATTTCAAGATGGCAGCCCTCTGGAGCCTTGTGTTCATAAAGCTCCCCTTGGCAAAGCAAAGCTGTTCAACACAATAAAGCAACCAGATCACCATTCTGTTTGCCATGATACTGGACAGGACAAGTTAGTAAATAAAAAAAAAAATAAAAAAAGATGGCAGCCCTCTGAGAACACATTAGAAGACTTGATTGATATTTTGCAAAAAGATCCAAAGACTGAAGGCAGAAAAGTTTTGAGGATCTTTTTGTTAGAGACTGAATTGTGTTATCATATTTAATTTTTATTTATTTTGTCTTTTTATTAAATAAATTGTATGCGGCACACTGTACTATTCCCACCACCAACTGGTATAATCATACCAGTTGGTGGTGGTAATGCACCTTTAAGTTCGCCAACTGCCATAAAACTCGAAAGAAGAAGAAGTAATGTAAGAAAAATGAATGAAACTTAGACAGAGATGGATAATTGGATGGATGTTTTCTAAGCTATATGAGCAGGTATAGTCTGGCCCCATTTCCACAAATTAATCCTTTAAAATGTCACGGACTACGTCACCACGAGCTGCCATCTTGAAATCATGTGATCTTTGGACACGTTTTGATTGGTCGTAGACCTTCTGACCTCAGCAGACAGCTCAAGTTGAGCGCACACAGTGAATTTTTCGCCTCGCAAGGCAAAAAATATCAAACGTTTTTGATTTTCACCTCAAGGCCTCATGAAGCAGAGAACTCACCGAAAAAAATAAGGCACACACGGCAAGCTATCTGCAGAGCAAACAGCCTCGAATGATTTTTAGCTCAGCAGAAGGTCTCATGTGTGGCAGGAATTAGTAACCATGACAATATATTTGCACACCTGTGTTGGTATTACTGTATCCAAACTGTTCTTTGTGGTGTCTATGGTTTCTGGTGGAGAAGTGCTGCTCCTGTTTTCTCTCCTGCCATGGCTTGGAGTGCTGGACTGCCTGAGAGTTGGCTGCTGGTTTGATTCACTTCCAAAGGTTGTGAGGGCATTCTCTGAAACATCACATGTGAGAAGAAAGAAAAAAAACTTAATCGACACACTAGACAACATTTAAGAGTAATATACTGCTAAAAGTCTTTCAGTTGAGTTACATTCATATGTTATTTATTCACAAGGGATGAATTCAGACATTAATTGTAAATTTTGCATTAGAACTTTTTTTTTCTATCCCCTGCCAGTTTAGATCAGGTCAACAGAGGAAGAAAGGGGGAAAAAAGAATGAATGCTCAGTATTCTCTTTAAGTGTCTTCACTGCACCTGCCTCTGCGCTTCGACCTCATTAACTCTTAGACCATTCGCACTGGCCAAAGGACTCTGAGACCTCTCTCTGTGTCTTTTCTAGGCAGGAGGCCCGAGGACAGACTGGCCAAAGATTCACCTCGCCTCATACACCAGGCAAAGATAATCGCTGTGTGTACAGGTTCTGTGATAGATAGATCAGTATAGACTCATTGAGGTCAGCAATAAGGTCATTAATTATTTACTCTTCAGAGAAGAGGTCACAAGAGGCCTGAGAGGAAGGAGTGTTGAGGTGAGAATTAGCATGTAAAGGAGATGCAGCAGCAGAACAAAGGCTGCAATGAACTGAAAAATGGCAGTGTGTGACTTCTGAGATAAGGAAAATATTACACGGTGATAGGAAATGATCTCATGTTCTCACCTGAAATCCACTTTATTGTTTTGATTTTGATTTTATGATTTCACATACATGTATGTTTATTAATTATGGTTGGGACTTGATTAAAACAATTAATTTAATAATTAGAGGCTTTGTAATTAATTAATCTTGATTAATCTTATTTTAATTGCATTACAAAAATTGCCCCAAAAAGTAATATTTTCTTTACTTACATGGATTTAAGTGGACGAATAAAGTCCAAGAATAGACAAAGACATTAAAATTGTAAAATCCAGCTCTATTACAGTTTTTCTCAACTGCTTAAACACTAAATCCCATTCTCAAAGCCAATTTTTTAGAAGCCTAAACCGAGGTATCAAATCCGCCCCCTTGTGATCAAAACCTAAAGCATGTTTCACATCACTAGACACTGTTTGCAAACACATTTGCATTGTGATGCACTTGCTGTGTAAAATGGTGAACACATGCTGCACACTTTGATCGCAACTAAGGCACACGTGTCAACAGATGAACACAGTGACTCAAAATTGATTTCACCTTTGGCTGATGATGAGGGAACCAATATAAACCAGTTGAGGAAGCTGTGGGAGGTCAAGATTTTGCAATGGATAGAGGAAATCAGAGAGGAAGGCCCCGTCCCAATACCCGCACTTCCACCCTTGCGCCCTAAAATGTGTGCTCCCGTTGGGGGGTTAATGTGTGTGGGGGTCCCAATTCTCCAGGGGTGGTCTGGGGGGGAAGTCCGTCACGCCCCTTTTGGCCCTAAAACCAAACTTTAGTGAAATCCTCAACTATGCAGACTTCACCGAAGCATATTGCCCATAATTCATTGCTGCATGTGATGTTTTGAACCATAAAGGGGGAAAATGTCCATGTTTGGGGATGAGTTCCTGAAGAAAAATGCAATTTTAAATATAATAATTGAAAAATTTAATTGTTTATGTTGTAGGTGAAATATTTTTTGAAATTTTCCATTTTATTTAAAAAAAATTTAAAAATAAAAATAAAAAAAATTAAAAAAAAAAAAAGAGTAATTATATTAATAAAAAAAGTTAAATAATTTTTTTTTAAAAAAAATTTTTATAAATATAGGTAAGTTCGGTAGAGAGGGTTTTTAAAAAAAAAAAGGTGTTTATCTGAAATAGTTTAATTTTATTTTTATTTATTTTATTTTATATTTCCATTCCACTACTCAAGAGAAGAGAATACTATTCGGGGTGGGATCAAAAAAAAAAAAAATATAAAAAAAAAAAAAAAAAAAAAAAAAAAAAAAAAAAAAAAATAAAAAAAAAAAAAAATAATAAAAAAAAAAAAAAAAAAAAAAAAAAAAAAAAAAAAAAAAAAAAAAAAAAAAAATAAAAAAAAAAAAAAAAAAAAAAAAGTTATTATAGTAATATTTTAAAAATTTGAAAAAAATGGGGGTATAAGGGTGTAATATCCCAAAAAAAAACAAAAAATTTATATATGTTTTTATGGAGATGTGGAAAATATATGTTAAAGAGAAAAAGTACAAAGAGAAAAATTAATATATATTATATAATTATTTAAAAAATATAAATTATTTAAATTTTAATTGTGAAAATTTACATACATATTAAATAAAATTAATTTATAAATTTATTTAATTTTAAATTTTGGGATTTAAAAAATATAAATTTAAAAGAAAGATGAAATGAAATTTAATAATTTAATTTAAAAATAGCCTATCAAAGGGAAAAGGAATAAGGGGAGATGGGAAGAAATGAATGAAAAAGGGGGTAAAAGGAGACCAATATTTTCCTATTCCTCCTTTTCCCACCTGCAACCTCCACACACTAAATCTTAATTCTGCAAAGCGCACAGTCAAAGAGGGAAAGGGGGTAGGGGGGGGAGGGGGAGAAGAGTATGCATAAGAGGTGGTCGAGGATGGGGACGTAAGGGAGCAAAATCAGGTCCGACGCAGAGCCTTCATTTTAGGTGAAATCTGTGCAGCTGTCATGGACCATGTTACAGTATTACCTCCACCAAGGAGGTTATGTTTTTGGTGGCGTTGGTTTATTTATTTGTCTGTCAGCAACTTTACAGAAAAAGTTCTGGAAGGATTGACCAAAAATTTTCACCAGTCATGAGCCTCAGCCCAAGGACGAACCCATTACATTTTGGTGGTGATCCAGATCACCTTCTGGATCCAGGAATGTTTTGAAGGATTCTTTATCATTGCGAGAGCTGCTTGGCGGAGGTCTGCGCTCTCTGAGTGCTTTTCTAGAACTTTATGTTATGAGTTCTCTGTGTTGTGACATGATGCATTTGGCCTGATGTAAACAGAAAAAGATTTTGACAGCATGATGTTCTGAGAATTCTGTTTTCCTTTATTCCTTCTATTGTTTTCCTGATTGCTCTGTTGTGTACTACATTTTGCTGTGCTTGGGGCATGATGTGAAAATAGTGTTGCTTTTTGAGACCAGGTGATGCTGTTTTGAGTCAATAACTTCCTTTTGCAGCAAGAGGCAGATGTTTGAGTTATGGGATTAGTGTTTAAAGTTGTGAAAAAGTGAGAGGACATTTCAAAAATAGTGTTTTAGCAATTAAGAAAAAATGTATTGTGCCCAAATGCATTTAATTGTATTTCAAATTTTAAAAAGATAAAGAAAAAGAATAAAAAATCAGGCCAAAACTGAGCAGACCTTAAGTTAAAGTTCACCATATTAAGTACTTTATCTCACTTTTAAACTGCCTGTCTTCTACTTAAAGCTAGGGTTGGCAATGTTGGAAAAACGGTTTGAGCAAGCGACAGTTTAAAAAAACATACCACCCGAAACCACACCTTCAGAGCGCGGGGACGTGTGTGCTGATGTTTTACAAGCAGGCTAACGATATCAGCCGAGTGGATAGCTCGTTAGCTTGATAGTAAACAGCTGACAAACCACGTTTTTAACAGCTTTAATCCACTCACCTCCAACTCCTTCTGCAGTTTAAAAAGTCCATATTGCAAACATCAACGCCTTCAAGATGTAATTCTTTTCTGTTGTTTTGGTTTGGTTTGTTTTTTTGGCGCAGCAGCAGTTAGCGGTCTGTTAGCTATATTAGTTTACAGTGTAGTGCACAGAGGGGCACAGGGGGGGCGGGGGGTGGGGGGGGGAGAGGGGAGAGACAGAGACAAGACATAAAGACATTGATTCGTTCTTTCTATAAGTTGCGAATAACCAATTCCTGCCTTTCGGTGCGAATGGCAGGGGTTGGTCAGAGTTTTTACAGAACTGCAGCTCTCACAGAGGTCTGACTTTTTCCTTCCTTTTTATGAATCCATGATGTATTTCCTACTGTCAGGATGGTAGGACCATTTCACCCAGTATAACAAAAAGTGTTTCTGAGCAGGATTACCAACTTTGGCTTCAAAAGTCTACAACATGTTAGATTACTTTTATTTTTTTTTAAATGTTTCTGTCCACACTTTTCATTAAGAGGCATAAATATATGACGATCGGTGGCAGCTTTGAGTTTTATTTTCAATCTGACTCATGAGCAGAGGTGAACATCTATTGCTGTGTCTGCAGCTGATCCTTCCTGCAGCCTCTAGTGTGTCTTTTGAGATAGGGGAGGGTGCTGTGGCAGAAGGAAGGAAATAAACGATAGGCTACGTTCTTGGTCTCTAAAAATCTCCAATAAAACCAAAAAATGTCGGTAGACTGTTTGCCAGTTGCTTTATTTAAAAAACAAGTCATGAGTGGTCTGAAAGCTCACTTAATATAGCAACAACGTAGCAAAGTTTTGCCGTGTACATCAGCGTGATTAAGTGTACAAGAAAAATTTTAACACTTTTATTTTGCTGTTATTAATTCATCATAATTAACATGTAAATGTCCCACCCCAATACATATATATATATATATATATATATATATATATATATATATATATATATATATATATATGCTGATATCATATTGAAATTTTAAAAAGCAGTATCGATCTATTTTACTAGAGTTTGTAACAGAACAATGAAATCTCACACTTTGCAAGTAAAATAGATTGATACTGTGTTTTTAAACACTGATTTGATATTGGCATATGAAAATATCGCGATATTTTAGTGTCAATATTTTTTCCCACCCCTTTTTTTCAATGTGTTGGAAATGGATAACAAAACTCCTATTTGCAATAACTGCTCATTTTTTCAGCGTTAATATTGGTATTGAAATCGGTTATCGGCCACATGAGTTTTAAAATATCGGCATATCGGATATTGACCATAGACTGTATATAATTACTGGACGTAGCTTCCGGTCTCTTCTGAATAGAGAAATGTGAAGCCAGTTGGGCGTGTCTTACCGTCGCCACTCTTGCCGTGTAAGAAAAACCAAAAAACACGTACGTCGTCACTCCAGGAAAATCCTAAAATGGGCACAGCGCGGCCGCGGGGCAAATGATTGACAGCTGACGTACTGTGGGCTAAACGCTAACTGAGCTAACACGAAACTAAGAGGAGCTAACAAAGATAAGCCCCCTAAGCGGCATGGTTAAGGTAAGACATGCTTAGACTTGCAATTCGCTGACTAAACACCGCCGTTGTGCGACTCTGTAACAAACTGAGACCTTATTAAGAGCAAAGAAGGAGCTAACTCGGAGCCTCCGGTCGGCAGGCGGAGCTTCCGGTCTGTCATAAGGACACGCCACTTAATTATGTGTAATTTGAAGAATAAATAACATCTAAACGAATGAGTTATAAAAAAATTCACCCCCCTCACAGTTGACATGAAGGTAAACTTGACCTAATAAACCTAAAATGATTTTTTGAACCAGGCTGTAAACCTGTTTATTTCTGCTGTGAAGTTGGCGTTTTTAACATGGGAGTCTATGGGGATTTGCTCGCTCTTGGAGCCAGCCCCTAGTGGATGAAGGGAGGATTACACTATTTCCAACAAGCTAGCGAGCTTCACTGTTCTGAGGCGGAGTTTGCCCCTTGATATTGACCAAAATTCCAATATTGTGCATTGTGTGTGTCGTTGCTTGTAATACCGTTACCTACTCTATGCCTTAAGAATGGGTTTAAGGCTACCAGGAAAGTTAATCCAATTAGTGTAATTTCTTTTTTATTTTTTTATTTTCTGTTTTGTTTTTGGGTCTCACTACCTGTAGCAGGACCAAAAACAAAACAAACAACAACAAAAAAAAACAAACGGGCAAAAAAAAACAAACAACAACAAAAACAACAGTTTTCTGTAGTCATAAAGGTACCATGAGCTGGTGTCCTTTTACTATAAGATTTTCTGGTAAAATGTGCTTTAAAGAATAATGACTGCACCAGCTGGCAATGATTAAATAAGGAAGACATTCATATTACCTGAGTCACATGGAAGAGGTTCAATCTTTCAAATGGACGCTGTGGAGCTAAATCATTGCAGCTCACATACTGTATGGTATGACCTTCATGGGGACACTCTCAGTCATTTTCATTTGTTGCACTAAAACACATGCAACATTCGAGACTCCTGCTGCTTAAACTGAGCTAATGGAAGACTTTAGAGCAGGCTGACTTGGAAGCAACCATTTCAACAACAACATTAAAAATAAAAGCAATATCTAATGCTTCACTTTCTCTTTAAGATCATTTTAAATGTTTTCCATTTTAAAAACAAAGTGAAGGCAAGCCTGACATTTTCTATTTTTCAAGAAGTAAATCTTGATATGGGGCCACTGTAATTAAGTATTACAAGGGAAAACAATGAACAAGGGTCTTTCTTTAATATTTTCAATGTCTATGATGAAAGGTTATGAATACAGACTGCTTTTCATGAAGCTATACTGTATGTAAAATTCAACCATGAATAGTTGAATTGAATAATGTGGATCATCTCATTAAAATACAGTGTTCTGATCACAGACATAGATATAGATGGACAAATCTTCTGCCCACATCACCCATTGGTTTCTGAATAGCTAAAAGTGAAGCTCGTTGGGCGGTTCCCACTGTCGCCATTTTAGCCATGTGTTATCACTCCCGGAAAATACAAAAATTGGCAAAGAGAGGGAGCTGAGCAAATGAATGACAACCAACATAGTCTGAGCTACTCCCAGCACAGCAGTTGGGGACTGGAGAGGAGGAGCGCACTATGTGATCCAAGTTAAAAATGTGACATTGGCAAAAAGGACAAACATAAAGAAATAAATATCAGGTTTAATGACCCTTAAACTACAGTGATGCAAATGTTCTGAATTGTTTGTTTAGAATACATCTGTGTTAAATAGGGATGTTTGCTGTGTTGAATGTTAGGAGCCGGTCACACTTGGAGTATATCCTTGGTCCAAACAGTGGGGGGTAACGTGCTTCATGTTAAAACATCAGTGTGACCAATGGCCGCGGTGCAGTGCCCAGACCCACCTGCAGAGGTGGTCTGCAATGGTTTCTTGGTTCAGAACGATTGCGCAATTCACCCACGCAAATACGGTCACATGACATGGTGGCACAGTGGCACGTTTCCAAATTGCAAGTGTGAGCGGAGGCCATTTGTAATAGACTTTTGACCTTGGTGAGAGCTGCAGGCCTGTAAAAACTCTGACTAATCCCTGCCATCCACACCACATGCCAGGGACTGGTCATTCGCACTGTATAGAAAGAGCCAGTCAGATGCCTTTATGTCTCATCTGTGTCCCTCCCTGCTCTACCCTCCACACGTGCACCGCTCTATGTGCTACTCACTGTATACAAACATTGTTAAGAGACTGCTCACTGCTGCTGCCCCAAAAAACAAACAAACAAAAATAAACAGATATGAATCAAGTCGTGGAGGTGTTGTCGTTTGCACTGTGAACTTTTTACAGAGCAAGAGTTGAAAGTGAGCGAATTATTACTTTTAGAAATGTGGTTCTCAAGCTGTTTACTAGCAAGCTAACAAGCTATCCACTCGGTTATCTTCACCAACCTGCTAGTGAACCATCGGTGAGCACATCCCTTCACTCTGGAGGCGTGGCTAAGGGCGGGTGTTTTGCAGTGTGTTTTTTCAAAATGTAGCTTGCTTGAACCATTTTTCCAGGATCATCAACCCCAGCTTTAAATAATGAAAACTAAATATGCTGCCCTTAACTGCTCATTTTGACACATGCTGCATGTCTGCAGTCCTGCATTTGGGCTTTTGCCCCTCATCCAGAAGCTGCAGCCATTTGTGCGTAAAGCTAACAGTCAATACCTGCTTTAGACGTGTTAAATATAGGCATATATATTTCTCTAAATCATATTGCATGGGCAAAGTACATTCATCAGCATAACTTTTTTGCGCATTCTGGCAGAAATGCCCATGATGCATAGTCAAAGGCAGATGCGGTTAGATTGCAGGTAATAATTTTCCTGTTCAACAGGAGCAATACTTGTTGTGCCCTGTTTGTGAATTTGCTCCAACAGGTTTTTGCGTTTGCAAGTTTAGCCATGTTTAAATATACTCAAACCTTTCGTTAATCAGGGCCACTGATTACGGTGATAACGGCATATTTCTATTGGCTGCCAATTTTTAATCATTTACCAAACTGTTCTAAATTTTTCAAGCAATATTGTTTGACACTAACATTGGAAAAAATATGTAAATAACCAGTGTTTGTATGATATTTGAAACAAAGACCATGATCTGCAGTCACAGTGCTGCTTGCTTTTATTCAAATAATAAATAGCTGGACACCCAGGCAGAAACAATGGAATCAAAACAATGGAGTCCATGTGAGAGAAATACTAATATTGACAGAGGATGGAGTAAGCATGTAAAAAGAGATCACTGTTGACACTACAAAAGGCACAAAATGTTTCATTTAAATATATCACTCTCCTGTTGGAGCCAAGCTGTGAAACATCTGTCTTACTGAATCTGGGCAGCTCTGTCCTATCACTGGTGCCAGCAATGGAGCTGACTTTGGTTTCCATATTAAGTCTGTGAAATGTTCCTTGTTACAGCTTATCAATGCAAATTATTCTGATTAGTCAATGTGTTTCATTTAAATGGAATTGCTTCACTGGGCAGATATTGGTGTAAAAGGAAATGAAACCAAAGAGATCAGAACCCGCCATCATTTTATTTGTGAAACAATGTTTCTTTTCTTACTCTAAAGCTATCTGCTCTTTTATGTTCCTGTTTAGCTGAGCTTACTTTAACCTGTCAGATGAAACAAAGTTGCTCCATATGCAGCAAAACATATTAAAAGCCTTAAGTCTCTCTCCTTTATATATTTATTCATTCATTAACTTTTTTTTTTTACTTCGTCTGCAACAATGGGGAAGAAAATAGTAACATTTATGCCACACATGGTGCAACATCTTCAAAACCTTAGTGTTTTGTGTAAAGCGAACAGACTTACAAAGCCACAGACTTATGCAGATTCAGGCCCGCTGACAGGGGGGTACAAATGGGTCTGTTGTCCCGGGCTTAGAATAGGGGGAGCCTAGATCGAGGTCCTCATTAATTTGGTTTTCAGACCCCTCTAGGAGCATAATCCACAAACAAAGCAAGTAGCGAAAAATCTCCATCAATTAAAGGATAACGTTAGAGCAAGTTGCATATACATTTTGAGGCCCTGTTGCAGGTTCCTCACATAAAAAATGTGACGGGGGATGCCAGGGTTTGATTTGATTATGGTCCATACTCCGTATAACTGTGTAATGGTCTGAACAATGCAAGGTTTAAGTAATTGTGTAATTCTCTTGAAATTAGTAAGATTGCTGACTGTACTTGCAACACCACTTTGATGATGGATCACCAGAAGAATATCAAGGGATCATATACACTTAAAGGATAAGTTTCTTTTTTTTTTCAACCTGGACCTTATTTCTAGGAGTATATACGTGCATTTACTCACCGGTAAAGTTTCTGCATCACTTTGAGTCCTTGGGAAGATATTAGGTTGAGTCGCTTTTCCGTGAACGTCATGTATCATGGCGGAGACGGGGCAGCCACTATATTAGACATTTTCTGCAGTAAAACTCCTTCCTTTTATCAATGCTTCAAGTAGAAAGAACGAACAAATGAGTACTATTGTCCTGTGAGTTCAGAGTTTTGCAAATTGTGTTTTTGTTGTTTTCTGGGCAGCGAGCTGCTCGTCTCAGCTGCATTACGGAAGTACGCATCGTGAATGCGCTACCCCGAAAAGTGTGTAGTACACCCTGATAACTAACAGAAAGCTAAATCTGGACTCACAGGACAATAGTACTAGTTTGTTCGTTCATTCAATTTAAAGTATTGGCGAAAATCAAGGAGTTTTGCTGCAGAAAATGTCTTATATAGTGTCTTATATGTCTTAATCTCCACAATGATACTGGACGTTCACCAAAAAGTGACTTAACGTTATATCTTCCCAAGGACTCAAAGTGATGCAGAAACTTAAATGCAAATGAAACTAGTAAATGCACGTATATTCTCCTAGATATAAGGTCCAGGTTGAAAAAAAAGAAACTTATCCTTTAACTCACAGCACAGAATGATACAGGGAGAGCCACACAGCATGGTGAGAAATATTTGAACGAAGCCCAGCCCACTACAGCAAGCGCTACAACAGGCTAATTACAAGCAGAAGCTTGACAGTGGGAAAAACAGTGAACAATATTTACAGGGTAGGCAAAATAATTGATCTGAAAATTTGTTCCGCTTTTATTTTTTTCTTTAAAGAATGATCTCTTCTTCTTGACTTTTTTTCCTTTTTTTAAAGACAAATGGTTTCAGCTTGTTCTTACCTTGACAGTTTCGGCTGTCACTTCAGCCTTCATCAGAAGTGGTCGGACTTCCTGGTGTGACGTGTCTATGTAGACAGCTGACCGGGAATTCCGACGTGACGTGTCAGGAGAACAGCTGACCGGGCACGGCAACTTACAATGAAGTGCTCGTGCCCGGTCTCGTCTGTCCTCCTCCGGCCCCCCGCTGCTGGTGACTGATGATGGAGTCCCAGGTGTGTGGGAGCTGGTATGCCCCCTCGTCCCTGTTTATGCTGTTCGCTTCTCGTCGCCGTATTTCAATTGCCTCCTTTATCCATCTCTTGAATTTATTGGTTTCCGTGGTGATGATTTTGCTACTGTCCCAGTCCATGATGTGGTTATTTCTTCTGCAATGATCCGTTATAGCTGATTTCTTATTTTCTTGTTCTGCTGTTTGTTTTTTTGTCCTTGTGAATTTTTCTTTCATTTCTTTGTCGCACTCTTTTCGGTGTTCTGCTTTTCGTGTTATGAATGTCCGTTATGTTAT
>JALJCO010009848.1:0-43742 GCA_023101725.1 Atherinomorus stipes
CTCACCTCTGTGTCTCCTCTTACCTCTGTGTCTCCTCTGACCTCTGTGTCTCCTCTGACCTCTGTGTCTCCTGACTCTCTGCGTCTCCTCTGACCTCTGTGTCTCCTCTGACCTCGGCGTCTCCTCTGACCTCGGCGTCTCCTCTGACCTCGGCGTCTCCTCTGACCTCTGTGTCTCCTCTGACCTCTGTGTCTCCTCTGACCTCGGTGTCTCCTCTGACCTCGGTGTCTCCTCTGACCTCTGTGTCTCCTCTGACCTCGGTGTCTCCTCTGACCTCGGCGTCTCCTCTGACCTCGGTGTCTCCTCTGACCTCGGTGTCTCCTCTGATCTCGGCGTCTCCTCTGACCTCGGTGTCTCCTCTGACCTCTGTGTCTCCTCTGACCTCTGTGTCTCCTCTGACCTCTGTGTCTCCTCTGACCTCGGCGTCTCCTCTGACCTCGGTGTCTCCTCTGACCTCGGTGTCTCCTCTGACCTCGGCGTCTCCTCTGACCTCGGTGTCTCCTCTGACCTCGGTGTGTCTCCTCTGACCTCGGCGTCTCCTCTGACCTCTGTGTCTCCTCTGACCTCTGTGTCTCCTCTGACCTCGGTGTCTCCTCTGACCTCGGTGTCTCCTCTGACCTCTGTGTCTCCTCTGACCTCGGTGTCTCCTCTCACCGCTGTGTCTCCTCTGACCTCGGTGTCTCCTCTGACCTCTGTGTCTCCTCTGACCTCGGTGTCTCCTCTGACTTCGGTGTCTCCTCTGACCTCTGTGTCTCCTCTGACCTCGGTGTCTCCTCTGACTTCGGTGTCTCCTCTGACCTCGGCGTCTCCTCTGACCTCTGTGTCTCCTCTGACCTCGGCGTCTCCTCTGACCTCTGTGTCTCCTCTGACCTCGGCGTCTCCTCTGACCTCTGTGTCTCCTCTGACCTCGGCGTCTCCTCTGACCTCTGTGTCTCCTCTGACCTCGGTGTCTCCTCTGACCTCGGTGTCTCCTCTGACTTCGGTGTCTCCTCTGACCTCTGTGTCTCCTCTGACCTCGGTGTCTCCTCTGACTTCGGTGTCTCCTCTGACCTCGGCGTCTCCTCTGACCTTTGTGTCTCCTCTGACCTCGGCGTCTCCTCTGACCTCTGTGTCTCCTCTGACCTCGGCATCTCCTCTGACCTCGGTGTCTCCTCTGACCTCGGTGTCTCCTCTGACCTCTGTGTCTCCTCTGACCTCGGCGTCTCCTCTGACCTCTGTGTCTCCTCTGACCTCGGCATCTCCTCTGACCTCGGTGTCTCCTCTGACCTCGGTGTCTCCTCTGACCTCTGTGTCCCCTCTGACCTTGGCGTCTCCTTTGACCTCTGTGTCCCCTCTGACCTCTGTGTCCCCTCTGACCTCAGTGTCTCCTCTGACCTCGGTGTCTCCTCTGACCTCTGTGTCCCCTCTGACCTCGGCGTCTCCTCTGACCTCGGCGTCTCCTCTGACCTCGGCGTCTCCTCTGACTTCGGTGTGTCTCCTCTGACCTCTGTGTCCCCTCTGACCTCTGTGTCCCCTCTGACCTCGGCGTCTCCTCTGACCTCTGTGTCCCCTCTGACCTCTGTGTCTCCTCTGACCTCGGTGTCTCCTCTGACCTCGCTTCTTTCCTCTGACCTCGGTGTCTCCTCTGACCTAGGTGTCTCCTCTGACCTCTGTGTCTCCTCTGACCTCGGCGTCTCCTCTGACCTCTGTGTCTCCTCTGACCTCGGTGTCTCCTCTGACCTCGGTGTCTCCTCTGACTTCGGTGTCTCCTCTGACCTCTGTGTCTCCTCTGACCTCGGTGTCTCCTCTGACTTCGGTGTCTCCTCTGACCTCGGCGTCTCCTCTGACCTTTGTGTCTCCTCTGACCTCGGCGTCTCCTCTGACCTCTGTGTCTCCTCTGACCTCGGCATCTCCTCTGACCTCGGTGTCTCCTCTGACCTCGGTGTCTCCTCTGACCTCTGTGTCTCCTCTGACCTCGGCGTCTCCTCTGACCTCTGTGTCTCCTCTGACCTCTGTGTCTCCTCTGACCTCGGCATCTCCTCTGACCTCGGTGTCTCCTCTGACCTCGGTGTCTCCTCTGACCTCTGTGTCCCCTCTGACCTTGGCGTCTCCTCTGACCTCTGTGTCCCCTCTGACCTCTGTGTCCCCTCTGACCTCAGTGTCTCCTCTGACCTCGGTGTCTCCTCTGACCTCTGTGTCCCCTCTGACCTCGGCGTCTCCTCTGACCTCGGCGTCTCCTCTGACCTCGGCGTCTCCTCTGACCTCGGCGTCTCCTCTGACTTCGGTGTCTCCTCTGACCTCTGTGTCCCCTCTGACCTCTGTGTCCCCTCTGACCTCGGCGTCTCCTCTGACCTCTGTGTCCCCTCTGACCTCTGTGTCTCCTCTGACCTCGGTGTCTCCTCTGACCTCGCTTCTTTCCTCTGACCTCGGTGTCTCCTCTGACCTCGGTGTCTCCTCTGACCTCTGTGTCTCCTCTGACCTCGGTGTCTCCTCTGACCTCTGTGTCTCCTCTTACTTCGGCGTCTCCTCTGACCTCTTCGTCTCCCCTGACCTCGGTGTCTCCTCTGACCTCGGCGTCTCCTCTGACCTCGGCGTCTCCTCTGACCTCGGTGTCTCCTCTGACCTCGGCGTCTCCTCTGACCTCGGCGTCTCCTCTGACCTCTGTGTCTCCTCTGACCTCGGTGTCTCCTCTTACTTCGGCGTCTCCTCTGACCTCGGTGTCTCCTCTGACCTCGGTGTCTCCTCTTACCTCGGTGTCTCCTCTCACCTCTGTGTCTCCTCTTACCTCTGTGTCTCCTCTGACCTCGGCGTCTCCTCTTACTTCGGCGTCTCCTCTCACCTCTGTGTCCCCTCTGACCTCGGTGTCTCCTCTGACCTCTGTGTCTCCTCTGATCTCGGTGTCTCCTCTTACCTCGGCGTCTCCTCTGGTCCAGGTTCCTCAGTGGTGTGTGGAGTTCGCTCTGTCCTACGAGTTCTCCCACGGCCTGGTGTGCTGCTCCCAGCCGTCCTCCGTGGCGGCGGTCAGCCTGGCCCTCCGTGTGGCTGATGAGATGGACCTCAGCCTGGGCCTGGAGGTGGGCTACAAGGTGTCCCACGATGAAGGCTGCACACCCGACACTCTGCTCAGGTCAGACATCACCAGCAATGTATGCTGGCTAAAACTGTCATGTTTTCTCTGGTCCATATAAATGGAGTCCTGTTGTTGGTTAGTTTGATTTTTCCCCTTTAAATGAGAAAAAACAAAGATCAGAAATTGTTACTGAACCAACAGTAAGATGTTTAAATGACTTCAGACAACATTGAAGATGAAATGCTATCTTATAAAGTGATACTTGTGATGAAGGGTTTCCACAGGAGGAAGAGGATTATCTAAGTCAGTGTGTGTGGGAGGGGGGGGGGGGGGGGGGGGGGATTCCAGAGAAAGTTCCTCATCCTCCACAATTGTCTCTGAAAAGGCTGAAAGTAAATGGATGGATGGATGAACGGATGGATGCCTACTCTCTTCTCCTCAAAGTGATCAGACTGCAGTGTGGGGTGCTGAGAGGGGTGTAATGGGGGGGGGGGGGGGGGACATATCAGACTCTGGGTGGAGCGCATACAGCTCCATAACAGGCTGCTCCGTTTGATCTCGTTGATCGGAGTCCGATTATCCATCAATGTTTACAAGATCCATGTGAGTGCTGCTTAGCTCAGCGCTAACTGTTAGCCTATGATTTGTTCGCTAAATTACTTGCTTGTCAGGAGTCTATGTGGTACTTCTGTCCTCCAGCGTCCCGCTCTCCTCCAGATTAAAGCGTCCCGCTCTCCTCCAGATTAAAGCGTACCACTCTCCTCCAGATTAAAGCGTCCCACTTTCCTCCAGATTAAAGCATCCTGCTCTCCTCCAGATTAAAGCATCCTGCTCTCCTCCAGATTAAAGCATCCCGCTCTCTTCCAGATTAAAGCGTCCCGCTCTCCTCCAGATTAAAGCGTCCCACTCTCCTCCAGATTAAACCGTCCCGCTCTACTCCAGATTAAAGTGTCCCGCTCTCCTCCAGATTAAAGCGTCCCGCTCTCTTCCAGATTAAAGCGTCCCGCTCTCCTCCAGATTAAAGCGTCCCGCTCTCTTCCAGATTAAAGCGTCCCGCTCTCCTCCAGATTAAAGCGTCCCACTCTCCTCCAGATTAAAGCGTCCCACTCTCCTCCAGATTAAAGCGTCCCACTCTCCTCCAGATTAAACCGTCCCGCTCTCCTCCAGATTAAAGCGTCCCGCTCTCTTCCAGATTAAAGCGTCCCGCTCTCCTCCAGATTAAAGCGTCCCGCTCTCTTCCAGATTAAAGCGTCCCGCTCTCCTCCAGATTAAAGCGTCCCACTCTCCTCCAGATTAAAGCGTCCTGCTCTCCTCCAGATTAAAGCGTCCCGCTGTCCTCCAGATTAAAGCGTCCCGCTCTCCTCCAGATTAAAGCGTCCCGCTGTCCTCCAGATTAAAGCGTCCCGCTGTCCTCCATATTAAAGCGTCCCGCTGTCCTCCAGATTAAAGCATCCCGCTCTCCTCCAGATTAAAACATCCCGCTGTCCTCCAGATTAAAGCGTCCCGCTCTCCTCCAGATTAAAACATCCAGCTCTCCTCCAGATTCAAGCGTCCCGCTGTCCTCCAGATTAAAGCATCCAGCTCTCCTCCAGATTAAAGCATCCCGCTCTCTTTTAGATTAAAGCGTCTAGTTGTCCTCCAGATTATAACATCCCGCTGTCCTCCAGATTAAAACATCCCGCTGTCCTCCAGATTAAAACATCCCGCTGTCCTCCAGATTAAAACATCCCGCTGTCCTCCAGATTATAACATCCCGCTGTCCTGCAGATTAAAACATCCCGCTGTCCTCCAGATTAAAACATCCCGCTGTCCTCCAGATTTAAACATCCCGCTGTCCTCCAGATTTAAACATCCCGCTCTCCTCCAGATTAAAACATCCAGCTGTCCTCCAGATTAAAGCGTCCCGCTGTCCTCCAGATTAAAGCGTCCCGCTGTCCTCCAGATTAAAGCGTCCCGCTGTCCTCCAGATTAAAGCGTCCCACTGTCCTCCAGATTAAAGCATCCCGCTGTCCTCCAGATTAAAGCATCCCGCTGTCCTCCAGATTAAAGTGTCCCGCTGTCCTCCAGATTAAAGCGTCCCGCTGTCCTCCAGATTAAAACATCCCGCTGTCCTCCAGATAAAAGCGTCCCGCTCTCCTCCAGATTAAAGCGTCCCACTCTACTCCAGATTAAAGCGTCCCGCTGTCCTCCAGATAAAAGCGTCCCGCTCTCCTCCAGATTAAAGCGTCCCACTCTACTCCAGATTAAAGCGTCCCACTGTCCTCCAGATTAAAGCGTCCCGCTGTCCTCCAGATTAAAGCGTCCCGCTCTACTCCAGATTAAAGCATCCAGCTGTCCTCCAGATTAAAGCATCCCGCTTTCCTCCAGATTAAAGCGTCCCACTGTCCTCCGCTGCGTCTCCAGGTTCGTCAGTGACTCTCTGCTGCTGGAGGAGATGATGTCGGACCCCCTGCTGCACCAGTACGGCCTGGTGGTCCTGGACGAGCTGCAGGAGCGCACCGTCCCCACCGACGTGCTGCTGGGCCTGCTGTGTGACGTCTGCCGCCAGAGGCCCCACAACTTCCACGTGGTCCTCCTGTCCCACCCCACGCTGGCCCCCCGCCTCTCCGCCTTCCTGGGCCCCTCCGTGCCCCACCTCTCCCTGGACCAGCCCCCCGGGAGAGACAGGAAGCAGATGGAGATCCTGTACAGAGAGGTTTTGTCGGGGAAGGAGCCGGGGGCTGCTGCCTGTCACATGGTGCTGGACCTGCACCGGAGAGGAGAGCCGGGAGACGTGCTGGTGTTCCTGGCCAGCCCACAGGTACTTCACACCTGTTCATAGTACTCAGGTACTTCACACCTGTACATAGTACTCAGGTACTTCACACCTGTACATAGTACTCAGGTACTTCACACCTGAACAGAGTACTCAGGTACTTCACACCTGTACATAGTACTCAGGTATTTCACACCTGTACATAGTACTCAGGTACTTCACACCTGAACAGAGTACTCAGGTACTTCACACCTGAACATAGTACTCAGGTACTTCACACCTGTACATAGTACTCAGGTACTTCACACCTGAACAGAGTACTCAGGTACTTCACACCTGTACATAGTACTCAGGTACTTCACACCTGTACATAGTACTCAGGTACTTCACACCTGTACAAAGTACTCAGGTACTTCACACCTGAACAGAGTACTCAGGTACTTCACACCTGTACATAGTACTCAGGTACTTCACACCTGTACATAGTACTCAGGTACTTCACACCTGAACAGAGTACTCAGGTACTTCACACCTGTACATAGTACTCAGGTACTTCACACCTGAACAGAGTACTCAGGTACTTCACACCTGAACATAGTACACAGGTACTTCACACCTGAACAAAGTACTCAGGTACTTCACACCTGAACAGAGTACTCAGGTACTTCACACCTGAACAGAGTACTCAGGTACTTCACACCTGAACAGAGTACACAGGTACTTCACACCTGAACATAGTACTCAGGTACTTCACACCTGTACATAGTACATAGGTACTTCACACCTGTACATAGTACATGTACTTCACACCTGTACATAGTACTCAGGTACTTCACACCTGTTCATAGTACTCAGGTACTTCACACCTGAACAGAGTACTCAGGTACTTCACACCTGTACATAGTACTCAGGTACTTCACACCTGAACAGAGTACTCAGGTACTTCACACCTGTACATAGTACTCAGGTACTTCACACCTGAACAGAGTACTCAGGTACTTCACACCTGTACATAGTACTCAGGTACTTCACACCTGTACATAGTACTCAGGTACATCACACCTGTACATAGTACTCAGGTACTTCACACCTGTACATAGTACTCAGGTACTTCACACCTGTTTATAGTACTCAGGTACTTCACACCTGTACATAGTACTCAGGTACTTCACACCTGTTCATAGTACTCAGGTACTTCACACCTGTTCTTAGTACTCAGGTACTTCACACCTGTTCATAGTACTCACATACTTCACACCTGTTCATAGTACTCAGGTACTTCACACCTGTTCATAGTACTCTGGTACTTCACACCTGTACATAGTACTCAGGTACTTCACACCTGTACATAGTACTCAGGTACATCACACCTGTACATAGTACTCAGGTACTTCACACCTGTTCATAGTACTCGTGTACTTCACACCTGTTCATAGTACACAGGTACTTTACACCTGTACAAAGTACTCAGGTACTTCACACCTGTACATAGTACTCAGGTACTTCACACCTGTACATAGTACTCAGGTACTTCACACCTGTAAATAGTACTCAGGTACTTCACACCTGTCCATAGTACTCACGTACTTCACACCTGTTCATAGTACTCAGGTACTTCACACCTGTACATAGTACTCAGGTACTTCACACCTGTACATAGTACTCAGGTACTTCACACCTGTTCATAGTACTCAGGTACTTCACACCTGTACATAGTACTCAGGTACTTCACACCTGTTCATAGTACTCAGGTACTTCACACCTGTACATAGTACTCACGTACTTCACACCTGTACATATTACTCAGGTACTTCACACATGTTCATAGTACTCAGGTATTTCAAACCTGTTCATAGTACTCAGGTACTTTACACTCTGTACATAGTACTCAGGTACTTCACACCTGTTCATAGTACTCAGGTACTTCACACCTGTTCATTGTACTCTAGTACTTCACACCTGTTCATAGTACTCAGGTACTTCACACCTGTTCATAGTACTCAGGTATTTCACACCTGTTCATAGTACTGAGGTACTTCACATTTGTACATAGTACTCAGGTTTTTCACACCTGTTCATAAGTACTCAGGTACTTCACACCTGTTCATAGTACTCAGGTTTTTCACACCTGTTCATAGTACTCACGTACTTCTCACCTGTTCATAGTACTCAGATATTTCACAGCTGTTCATTGTACTCAGGTACTTCACACCTGTACATAGTACTCAGGTACTTCACACCTGTTCATAGTACTCAGGTACTTCACACCTGTTCATAGTACTCAGGTATTTCACACCTGTTCATAGTACTCAGGTACTTCACACCTGTTCATAGTACTCTGGTACTTCACACCTGTACATAGTACTCAGGTACTTCACACCTGTACATAGTACTCAGGTACATCACACCTGTACATAGTACTCAGGTACTTCACACCTGTTCATAGTACTCAGGTACTTCACACCTGTTCATAGTACACAGGTACTTTACACCTGTACAAAGTACTCAGGTACTTCACACCTGTACATAGTACTCAGGTACTTCACACCTGTACATAGTACTCAGGTACTTCACACCTGTAAATAGTACTCAGGTACTTCACACCTGTCCATAGTACTCACGTACTTCACACCTGTTCATAGTACTCAGGTACTTCACACCTGTACATAGTACTCAGGTACTTCACACCTGTACATAGTACTCAGGTACTTCACACCTGTTCATAGTACTCAGGTACTTCACACCTGTACATAGTACTCAGGTACTTCACACCTGTTCATAGTACTCAGGTACTTCACACCTGTACATAGTACTCACGTACTTCACACCTGTACATATTACTCAGGTACTTCACACATGTTCATAGTACTCAGGTATTTCAAACCTGTTCATAGTACTCAGATACTTTACACCTGTACATAGTACTCAGGTACTTCACACCTGTTCATAGTACTCAGGTACTTCACACCTGTTCATTGTACTCTGGTACTTCACACCTGTTCATAGTACTCAGGTACTTCACACCTGTTCATAGTACTCAGGTATTTCACACCTGTTCATAGTACTGAGGTACTTCACACCTGTACATAGTACTCAGGTTTTTCACACCTGTTCATAAGTACTCAGGTACTTCACACCTGTTCATAGTACTCAGGTTTTTCACACCTGTTCATAGTACTCCACGTACTTCTCACCTGTTCATAGTACTCAGATATTTCACAGCTGTTCATTGTACTCAGGTACTTCACACCTGTACATAGTACTCAGGTACTTCACACCTGTTCATAGTACTCAGGTACTTCACACCTGTTCATAGTACTCAGGTATTTCACACCTGTTCATAGTACTGAGGTACTTCACACCTGTACATAGTACTCAGGTTTTTCACACCTGTTCATAAGTACTCACGTACTTCTCACCTGTTCATAGTACTCAGATATTTCACAGTTGTTCATTGTACTCAGGTACTTCACACCTGTTCATAGTACTCAGGTTTTTCACACCTGTTCATAGTACTCACGTACTTCTCACCTGTTCATAGTACTCAGATATTTCACAGCTGTTCATAGTACTGAGGTACTTCACACCTGTTCATAGTACTCAGGTATTTCACACCTGTTCATAAGTACTCAGGTACTTCACACCTGTTCATAGTACTCAGGTTTTTCACACCTGTTCATAGTACTCACGTACTTCTCACCTGTTCATAGTACTCAGATATTTCACAGCTGTTCATTGTACTCAGGTACTTCACACCTGTACATAGTACTCAGGTCTTTCACACCTGTCCATAGTACTCAGGCACTTCACACCTGTTTATAGTACTCAGGTACTTCACACATGTCCATAGTACTCAGGTACTTCACACCTGTACATAGTACTCACATACTTCACACCTGTTCATAGTACTCAGGTATTTCACACCTGTTCATAGTACTCAGGTATTTCACACCTGTTCATAGTATCCAGGTACTTCACACCTGTACATAGTACTCACAAACTTCACACCTGTTCATAGTACTCAGGTACTTCACACATGTTCATAGTACTCAGGTATTTCAAACCTGTTCATAGTACTCAGGTACTTTACACCTGTACATAGTACTCAGGTACTTCACACCTGTTCATAGTACTCAGGTACTTCACACCTGTTCATTGTACTCTGGTACTTCACACCTGTTCATAGTACTCAGGTACTTCACACCTGTTCATAGTACTCAGGTATTTCACACCTGTTCATAGTACTGAGGTACTTCACACCTGTACATAGTACTCAGGTTTTTCACACCTGTTCATAGTACTGAGGTACTTCACACCTGTACATAGTACTCAGGTTTTTCACACCTGTTCATAAGTACTCACGTACTTCTCACCTGTTCATAGTACTCAGATATTTCACAGCTGTTCATTGTACTCAGGTACTTCACACCTGTTCATAGTACTCAGGTTTTTCACACCTGTTCATAGTACTCACGTACTTCTCACCTGTTCATAGTACTCAGATATTTCACAGCTGTTCATAGTACTGAGGTACTTCACACCTGTTCATAGTACTCAGGTATTTCACACCTGTTCATAAGTACTCAGGTACTTCACACCTGTTCATAGTACTCAGGTTTTTCACACCTGTTCATAGTACTCACGTACTTCTCACCTGTTCATAGTACTCAGATATTTCACAGCTGTTCATTGTACTCAGGTACTTCACACCTGTACATAGTACTCAGGTCTTTCACACCTGTCCATAGTACTCAGGCACTTCACACCTGTTTATAGTACTCAGGTACTTCACACATGTCCATAGTACTCAGGTACTTCACACCTGTACATAGTACTCACATACTTCACACCTGTTCATAGTACTCAGGTATTTCACACCTGTTCATAGTACTCAGGTATTTCACACCTGTTCATAGTATCCAGGTACTTCACACCTGTACATAGTACTCACATACTTCACACCTGTTCATAGTACTCAGGTATTTCACACCTGTTCATAGTACTCAGGTATTTCACACCTGTTCATAGTATCCAGGCACTTCACACCTGTTTATAGTACTCAGGTACTTCACGCATGTCCATAGTACTCAGGTACTTCACACCTGTACATAGTACTCACATACTTCACACCTGTCCATAGTACTCAGGTACTTCACACCTGTTCATAGTACTTAGGTTCTTCACACCTGTTCATAGTACTCAGGTACTTCCCACCTGTTCATAGTACTCAGGTACTTCACATCTGTTTAAAGTACTCAGGTACTTTACACCTGTTCATAGTACTCAGGTACTTCACACCTGTCCATAGTACTCAGGTACTTCACACCTGTACATAGTACTCACGTACTTCACACCTATTCATAGTACTCAGGTACTTCACACCTGTTCATAGTACTCAGGTACTTCACAGCTGTTCATAGTACTCAGGTACTTCACACCTGTTCATAGTACTCACGTACTTCACATCTGTACATACTCAGGTACTTTTAACCTGTTCATTTTACCCCGGTACTTCACACCTGTACATAGTACTCACGTACTTCACACCTGTCCATAGTACTCAGGTACTTCACACCTGTCCATAGTACTCAGGTACTTCACACCTGTTCATAGTACTTAGGTACTTCACACCTGTTCATAGTATATAGGTACTTCACACCTGTTCATTGTACTCCGGTACTTCACACCTGTTCATTGTACTCCGGTACTTCACACCTGTTCATAGTACTCAGGTACTTCACACCTGTTCATAGTACTCAGGTACTTCACACCTATTCATAAGTACTCAGATACTTCACACCTGTCCATTGTACTCAGGTACTTCACACCTGTTTATTGTATCAGATACTACCATATACCAGATACTAGCAGTTATTAGATACTAGCAGAAATCAGATACTAGCTTGTATTAGATACTACCATATACCAGATACTAGCAGGTATTAGATACTAGCATATATCAGATACTAGCAGGTATTAGATACTAGCATATATCAGATACTAGCAGGTATTAGATACTAGCATATATCAGATACTAGCAGGTATTAGATACTAGAATATATCAGATACTAGCAGGTATTAGATACTAGAATATATCAGATACTAGCAGGTATTAGATACTAGCATATATCAGATACTAGCAGGTATTGGATACTAGCAGGTATTAGATACTAGCATATATCAGATACTAGCAGGTATTAGATACTAGCATATATCAGATACTAGCAGGTATTAGATACTACCAGATATCAGATACTAGCAGGTATTAGATACTAGCATATATCAGATACTAGCAGGTATTAGATACTTGCATATATCAGATACTAGCAGGTATTAGATACTAGCATATATCAGATACTAGCAGGTATTAGATACTACCAGATATCAGATACTAGCAGGTATTAGATACTACCAGATATCAGATACTAGCAGGTATTAGATACTACCATATATCAGATACTAGCAGGTATTAGATACTACCATATATCAGATACTAGCAGGTATCAGATACTACCATATATCAGATACTAGCAGGTATTAGATACTACCATATATCAGATACTAGCAGGTATTAGATACTACCATATATCAGATACTAGCAGGTATCAGATACTACCATATATCAAATACATATTATCAGCAGCTTCAAAGCAAGTCAGTCTGTAGCAGCAGCAGCTGCACCGTAGTCACATGACTCTGAAAGGAATGCTGGGAAATGAAGTTCTTCCACAGTAACAGGAACTTTAATACATTGCAGCTTGCAGATTTGTTGCTCCCCAACAAAATCTCGTGAGATTTTGGTTTGTCAAAATATTAGTCCAAAAACTGATACCGATATAACATTTTAATGTCAATTTCCGCTGGTATCGGACATCCATACATCAGATGTAAATTCTTTTTATGATATATTGCGTGTTTTTTTCATGTTTTTGTGAATCTTTGTGGAATATTTGGCATGAGGTTATTACTGCCTAGACTAGAGTGTTAGAAAAAAAAAAAGCAAACTAAAAAGCAAAAGTACAAAGAAGGAAACTTTTGGGCTTTTTGGACTCAAAGCTGTCCAGCTAGTGAAAGTAGGGGGAGCACAGTGGTGTCTGCGCATCACATAGACTGGCAATAGACAGATAAAACAGGCATGAGAGCAGAGATGGTTGGTGGGTGTTTCTTACGTCTCATTACTTTCACAGCTGCTGTACAGTAATGGAGATATTTAAAGTTTTTAATTAATCTCCCTTGTGGGGCAGGGAACCCAGTTTCATCACTCTGAGACTGAAGGCATGTGGTGTTTGCTCCCTGAGGCTGGGTTTATATGGAAGAGTCCTGTCTACATGGTCTAAGCAGCATAAGTGTGTGTGAGGTCATGACTGTGTTGTGTGTGTTATTGTGTCCGGTTTCTGACAGCAACTCGTCTTTGTGTGTGTTGAACAAAGGAAAACTGGTCAGACTGACGTGCTGCGCTGGAGTTTCGCCTCTTTTGTCTTCCAGAGGAGCGAATCTCAGCATGAGAGGCTGCAGCCGCCCGATGGCCCAGTTCTCACACCCCGTCTCAGATTAAAGGGATAGTACACCCGCAGAATGATGCTCCTTCATCTTCTCCTCACGCTCGTGCTGAGCAAGACTCTGGAGCACTTTTTTAATATCTCAAATGCAGCCGGAGATCCGGGGGGTTTCATTATCTACCGACTTTCATGTGAGTTCACTGGCGCTCGAAACAAAAAGGTCCTTAAAAGTCCACAAAAACTTGTCAGTATTCCTCCATACTGCTCGTCCAATGTAATCCAAGTGTCCAAGAGTGGGTAGCGTCCAGAATTTACTGGAAACAACATCATTTACTAGATTTTTAGAGTCTAAACAGTAGAACATCGCACTTCCCCAATGCCGAGTTCTTCCGTTGTGCCACTCCTAGTGGTGGTTACGGGACTGCCGAGTTCTTCCGTTGTGCGACTCCTAGTGGTGGTTACATGACTGCCGAGTTCTTGCCTTGTGCGACTCCTAGTGGTGGTTATTTGACTGTCGAGTTCCTCCCCTGTGCTACACCTAGTGGTGGTTACGTGACTGCCGAGTTTTTCCCTGTTGCACCTCCTAGTGGTGGTTACGTGACTGCCGAGTTCTAGCCTGGTGCGACTCCTAGTGGTGGATATGTGACTGCGGAGTCCCTCCCTGGTGAGACTACTACTGGTGGTTACATAGTGGATATGTGAACGTTGAGTTCCTCCCTGGTGTGACTACTAGTGGTGGATACGTGGTGGATCCGTGATTGCTGAGTTCCTCCCGGGTGCAACTACTTGTTGTGGATACGAGGTGAATACGTGAATGCTGAGTTCCTGCCTGGTGCGACTGCTAGTGGTGAATACGTGGTGATACGTGACTGCCGAGTCCTTCCCTGGGGCGACTCCTAGTGGTGGTTATGTGACTGCTGACTTCCTCCCCTGGTGCGACTACTAATGGTGGATACGTGACTGCCGAGTTCCTCCCTCGTGCGACTCCTAGTGGTGGATACGTGACTGCCGAGTTCCTCCCTCGTGCGACTCCTAGTGGTGGATACGTGACTGCCGAGTCCTTCTCAGGTATGACTCGTAGTGGTGAATATGTGACTGCAGAGTTCCTCCCTGGTGCAACTCCTAGTGGTGATTACATGACTGCCGAGTTCTCCCGTTGTGCTACTCCAAGTGGTGGTTACGTGACTGCCGAGTTCCTCCCTGGTGCAACTCCTAGTGGTGATTACATGACTGCCGAGTTCCTCCCTGGTGCGAATCCTAGTGGTGGTTACGTGACTGCCGAGTTCCTCCCTGGTGCGAATCCTAGTGGTGGTTACATGACTGCCGAGTTCTCCCGTTGTGCTACTCCAAGTGGTGGTTATTTGACTGTCGAGTTCCTCCCTTGTGCGACTCCTAGTGGTGGTTACATGACTGTCGAGTTCCTCCCTTGTGCTACTCCTAGTGGTGGTTACATGACTGTCGAGTTCCTCCCTTGTGCTACTCCTAGTGGTGGTTACATGACTGTCGAGTTCCTCCCTTGTGCTACTCCTAGTGGTGGTTACATGACTGTCGAGTTCCTCCCTTGTGCTACTCCTAGTGGTGGTTACATGACTGTCGAGTTCCTCCCTTGTGCTACTCCTAGTGGTGGTTACATGACTGCCGAGTTCTCCCG
The DNA here is from genome assembly GCA_023101725.1 of Atherinomorus stipes. Taxonomy (NCBI): domain Eukaryota; kingdom Metazoa; phylum Chordata; class Actinopteri; order Atheriniformes; family Atherinidae; genus Atherinomorus; species Atherinomorus stipes. The sequence goes on from JALJCO010009848.1 coordinate 14,955, forward strand.
TTGTGCTACTCCAAGTGGTGGTTACGTGACTGCCGAGTTCTTCCGTTGTGCTACTCCAAGTGGTGGTTACGTGACTGCCGAGTTCTTCCGTTGTGCTACTCCTAGTGGTGGTTATTTGACTGTCGAGTTCCTCCCTTGTGCTACTCCTAGTGGTGGTTACATGACTGTCGAGTTCCTCCCTTGTGCTACTCCTAGTGGTGGTTACATGACTGTCGAGTTCCTCCCTTGTGCTACTCCTAGTGGTGGTTACGTGACTGTCGAGTTCCTCCCTTGTGCTACTCCTAGTGGTGGTTACGTGACTGTCGAGTTCCTCCCTTGTGCTACTCCTAGTGGTGGTTACATGACTGTCGAGTTCCTCCCTTGTGCTACTCCTAGTGGTGGTTACGTGACTGTCGAGTTCCTCCCTTGTGCTACTCCTAGTGGTGGTTACATGACTGTCGAGTTCCTCCCTTGTGCTACTCCTAGTGGTGGTTACATGACTGTCGAGTTCCTCCCTTGTGCTACTCCTAGTGGTGGTTACGTGACTGCCGAGTTCTTCCGTTGTGCTACTCCTAGTGGTTGTTACATGACTGCCGAGTTCTTCCGTTGTGCAACTCCTAGTGGTGGATACGTGACTGCCGAGTTCTTCTGTTGTGCTACTCCTAGTGGTGGTTACATGACTGCCGAGTTCTTCCGTTGTGCAACTCCTAGTGGTGGATACGTGACTGCCGAGTTCTTCTGTTGTGCTACTCCTAGTGGTGGATACGTGACTGCCGAGTTCTTCCGTTGTGCGACTCCTAGTGGTGGTTACATGACTGCCGAGTCCTTTCCTGGTACTGCTCCTAGTGGTTGATACGTGACTGCCTAGTTCTTGCCTGGTGCGACTCCTAGTGGTGGTTATGTGACTGTCGAGTTCCTCCCTTGTGCTACTCCTAGTGGTGGTTACGTGACTGCCGAGTTCTAGCCTGGTGCGACTCCTAGTAGTGGATACGAGACTGCCGAGTTCCTTCCTGGTGTGACTTCTAGTGGTGGATTCGTGACTGCCGAGTCCTTCCCTGGCATGACGAAAACGAAAATAGCGGATGTCCCTTCAATCTTCAGTAGAAATTTATATTCTTTGGAGATAGATGCTGCTTCAGCTTTGTTCTGATACCTTTTGTAGCGTCAAATATACACTTAGTTTTCATTATTATTGACATTCATTTTATGTCAACGGTCTGACTACTTTTTTTTTTCGTTGTCGTACATTCTTTCAGGTTTTGTGATTGTTGCTACAATGGTTGCTAAAGATGTTATTAACAAAGAACCGGAAGAAAGGGATAAACAGGACATGTGCAGTGTTTCGGTGGCTGGCAGTAACTTTTTTCATTTCATATACAGATGCATTTCTCAATAAACATAAAGAATTCATATAGGCGACATAATCAATGCACACTGTCGTATCGCAATCAAGTTTTTTTCAGGCATTTGACAGTCTTTATATCTGATATATGGAAAGGGGGCAGAGAGTGGGGGATGCTGTGGGTCCCAGGCTGGGAATTGTACCAAAACCAGCTGAAGCCTCTGATTGCTGAAGCAGCTTCCCAACTGGTTGAGCTAAACACACCTCAAGTGTTTCAACCAGTAGACCTATGGCTAAGGTGCCCCCTCTCCACTCACTGGGACAAACAACAATCGGTGACAGGCACTATGCGACGTCTCGGGAGATGACAGCTGTCAACACTGACAGCAAATGCGGGTTCAGACAGAGATCATGACAAGATAAATAAAAATCATTAATAAAAACTTTGCTCACGAGTCTGAAACTGGAAGTAGAAATGAAGCCTGTGAATCTCTGGAATGTGACCCGTGTCGCTCCCTAAGTTTCTTGCACAAACTACTGCACGGGTGCCGGTGTTGTGTCGAAAACTGCTTAAACAGCCACGGGAGCGGAGTAGAGTCTGGTTGCAGCTTGGAAACCAGAGGCGTGTCGTTACCGAAGTTACTACACCTAAACTACACCACAGCTGTAGTACACTACAGCTACACTACACTACTGCTATACTACACAACACCAATACTACACCACACCTATACTACACTACAGCTACACTACACCACACCTATACTACACCATACCTGTACTACACCACAACTACTCTGAACGAGAGCTACGCTACACCACACCCATACTACACCAAACCTGTACTACACCACAGCTATACTACACCACAACTACTCTGAACGAGAGCTATACAACACCACACCTGTACTACACCTACACCACAGCTATACTACACCACACCTATACTACACCACAGATATAGCTGACCTCTTATGTACCATTACCAAAGCACAAAAACTAGCACGTTTGATAGCGCTAGCTAATAGCTAACGTTAGGGATGTTAACGATAACTTCATGTTTATTTCCAGCAAAGTGACATGTTGCCTCAAATACATGCTGTCTTTCCTTAGAACAGATGTAGACATCCTTCCACCTAATTTCATCCACCTTCAGTTGATGTTGTGGTCTGCCGCATAACTTTATCCAAAGCAGACACTTTTCTGGTTTGAGATGTGGCTTGGGAAAGGACAAAAATTACACCCCGTCTCCCCGCCTCTCAGGATACCTAGTGTTGGAGTTGCATGTACCCAATGCTCACCATTTGACCATTTTAAACTAAAAAAAACCCATAAAGACATAAAAATGAACAAAAACAGACTTACTTCAATGCACTTCAATGCACTTCGTTGCATTCTCTGTGAGCATTCTCTGCTCAAGCAGAGAATCCGCATGTATTGGGTTAGCTGTGCACACTGTGAATGCTTCATCGCATTTGGGGGCGTGGTTTAGCCATAGGTCAGTTGTTAAATATCTTTTTTCAGTCGACTTCCTTCTCTTCAGTCCGAGTCGCCGTCATTTCTCCTCCTGCCGCCGCCAGGGCTGACAGGCAGCGTGTGAGATATGCTCAGCGAGCGTAATATCAGGTGTGCACAAACGACCCAAAAGTACGTATGACTTTGGAGGAATGGTTTCCAGTAAATTCTGGACGCTACCCACTCAGGACACTTGGATTACATTGGACGAGCAGAATGGAGGAATATTGACACGTTTTTGTGGACTTTTATGGACATTTTTGGTTCATTCGCCGCTGAACTCCATTATATGAAAGTTGCTGGACTCCAGCTGCATTTGAGATATTAAAAAAGTGCTCCAGAGTCTTGCTCAGCATGAGGAAGAGGAGAAGATGAAGGAGCATCATTCTGTGGACGCACTATCCCTTTAAGACCAGATCCCTGCAGATCCAGGATTCTAGTCCCGGCTGGTGAACTCACTGACCTGTCGTCATCTCTCCTTCTTTCCTGCAGGAGATCGAGGAGTGTGTGGCTCTGCTGGAGAAGGAGTGTGTGTCTCTGAGTCCTCAGCTCGGACCCCTGCGGTTCGTCCCCCTCCACGCCGGGCTGGGGGGGCAGACCCAGCGGGTGTACGAGTCCGAGCGCGAGGCGGAGGGCGACGGCTCTGAGGAGAGCTCTGGAGGAGTGAGGAGGAAGGTGGTGCTGACGGACGCGCTGGCAGAGGCGTCCTTCTCCCTGCAGGACGTCCGCTACGTCATCGACACGGGCCTCCAGCTCAGGACGGTGAGTGCATCCTGGACGGAGACCAGGAGACCAGGTCTGGAATGGAACCATCGACCTGCCGTCCAGTTTACCGGACAAACGTTTTCTCCTGCAACAGGTTTACAACCCCCAGATCAGAGCCAACTCTCAGGTCCTGAGGAGCATCAGCAAACACCAGGCCGACATGAGAGCTGAGAGAGTCAACAGTCGTCTCCCCGGTAGGTCACAGGGTTGCTGCTGTTTCCATGGTAACCGACTGATGCAGTGTTCTATCAGGAGTAAAATATGTGCTGAGATTGATCCAGCTTTTCTCCTTGTTGTACGAAGGTCTGTGTCTCCGTCTCTACCCCCAGCCGCTGTATGATGAAGGGATGGGGGAGGTGCGCTGTCCAGGAGTGATGGAGGAGAACCTCAGCCACCTGGTGCTGCTGCTGAAAAGACTGGATATCGCAGACATGGGACAGTGCAAGTTCCTAGACAGACCAGGTAGCTCTCCCACCGTGCAGTCAGAGAGAGACCAGACAAATCCGGCTGGAAGCAGAGGTTTGTCAGTCTGTCAGTCAGACTGACATTGATGATGAAGCACCGCAATGAAACGCAGCTGATGGATTATCACCAAAGCCGGAGACAGAAGGAGGAAAAAGGATTGTGATTTATGAGAAGGTTCTATTCATTTCTACCTAGCAAGACATGTGAAGCCGACCCAGGAGTCGACCCAGGAGTCTGGAAAATTGCAGTCCCCCCCTCATCCACTAGGGGAGCCGAAATAATTACTTTAGCAGCAGAATGAAACGTGTTAAAGGCAGAAATAAGCACGTTCATAGTTTAAATAAACATGTTACGGTAGAAATAAATACGTTCATAGTTGAAATAAACATGTTTACGGTAGAAATAAAGACGTTCATAGTAGAAATAAACATGTTTACGGTAGAAATTAAGACGTTCATAGTAGAAACAAACATGCTTACGGTAGAAATAAACACATTCATAGTTTAAATAAACATGTTTAAGGTAAAAATAAACATGTTTATGGTAGAAATAAAGACGTTCATAGTTGAAATAAACATGTTTACGGTAGAAATAAAGAAGTTCATAGTAGAAATAAACATGTTTACAGTAGAAACGAAAACGTTCATAGTAGAAATAAACATGCTTACGGTAGAAATAAACACATTCATAGTTTAAATAAACATGTTTACGGTAGAAATAAACACATTCATAGTTTAAATAAACATGTTTACTGTAGAAATAAACACGTTCATTGTAGAAATAAACATGTTTACAGTAGAAATGCACGTTCATAGTAAAAATATACATGTTAACGGTAGAAATAAACACATTTACAGCAGAAATAAACATGTTTACAGTAGAAATAAACTTATGTACAGCAAAAATAAACTTGTTAACGGTAGAAATAAACATGTTAACGTAGAAATAAACACATTTACGGCAGAAATAAACACGTTCATAGTAGAAATAAATATGTTAATGGTAGAAATAAACATTCATAGTAGAAATAAACATGTCAACGGTAGAAATAAACACGTTCATAGTAGAAATAAACACGTTAACGGTAGAAATGAACACGTTCATAGTAGAAATAAATATGTTCACAGTAGAAATAAACATGTTAACGGTAGAAATAAACACGTTCATAGTAGAAATAAACATGTTTACGGTAGAAATAAACACATTCATAGTAGAAATAAACATGTTCATAGTAGAAATAAACATGTTCATAGTAAAAATAAACATATTCATAGTAGAAATAAATATGTTAATGGTAAAAATAATAATATTCATAGTGGAAATAAACATGTCAACGGTAGAAATAAACACATTTACAGCAGAAATAAACATGTTTACGGTAGAAATAAAGACGTTCATAATAGAGATAAATATGTTAATGGTAGAAATAAACATATTCATAGTAGAAATAAACATGTTTACGGTAGAAATAAACACGTTCATAGTAGAAATAAACATGTTTACAGTAGAAATACACATTCATAGTAAAAATATACATGTTAACGGTAGAAATAAACACATTTACAGCAGAAATAAACATGTTTACAGTAGAAATAAACTTATGTACAGCAAAAATAAACTTAACGGTAGAAATAAACATGTTAACGTAGAAATAAACACATTTACAGCAGAAATAAACATGTTAACGGCAGAAATAAACACGTTAACGGTAGAAATAAACATGTTAACGGTAGAAATAAACACGTTCATAGTTGAAATAAACATGCTTACGGTAGAAATAGAGAAGTTCATAGTAGAAATAAACATGTTTACAGTAGAAATGAAGACGTTCATAGTAGAAATAAACATGCTTACGGTAGAAGTAAACACATTCATAGTTGAAATAAACATGTTTACGGTAGTAATAAACATGTTCATAGTAGAAATAAACATGTTTACAGTAGAAATTAACACATTTACAACAGGAATAAACATGTTTACCATCGAAATTAACATGCTTACAACAGGAATAAACATGTTTACCATCTGAATTAACATGCTTACAACAGGAATAAACATGTTTACGGTAGAAATAAACACGCTCATAGTAGAAATAAACATGTTTACAGTAGAAATTAACATGCTTACAACAGGAATAAACATGTTTACCATCGAAATTAACATGCTTACAACAGGAATAAACATGTTTACCATCTGAATTAAAATGCTTACAACAGGAATAAACATGTTTACGGTAGAAATAAACACGCTCATAGTAGAAATAAACATGTTTACAGTAGAAATTAATACATTTACAACAGGAATAAACATGTTTACCATCGAAATTAACATGCTTACAACAGGAATAAACATGTTTACCATCGAAATTAACATGCTTACAACAGGAATAAACATGTTTACAGTAGAAATAAAAATGTTTTAATATGTTTTTGGTTCCATTTCATTTAACCCTTAAATCTCCACCAGATCTATCACATTATCATGTCTCAGGAACGGTAGTGTGAACTTCTGTGATGGACAGTTTCCCCTGTAGCTGATATACAGAAGTTTTCCAGCATTTCTATCCGTCCAGCAGATTTACAATCCAGCCACTAGATGTGGTGTTTATTCAGAGACTCTTATGTGGTAAATCCACGATGATCCATGATAACACCATTATTTATCCCATATTCCTCATAAAATACTCACCATCACTACTATGTTGCTAAGAGACCTCTATTTAGACCTGGAAATGATAAAGAAGACACTTTCTGTCCAACTTCCCACCAATCACAGAGCTTAAATTGAGTGTACCGTCCAATCAGGAGCATATATATATATATATATATATTTTCCACACAGACACTACACACACACACCCAGAAGAGTGTTGTGAAACATTTCACTGATAGTTTATATGTTTTTAATTTTATTTTGTAATAAGATTTTTGCTTTGCGTCATATACAGCGTGTGTTCTTTAATCACGTTATGCTGTACATATAATACATATATATAATACACATATATATAAGCTGGTATATATCATATAAATAGACATGTCTTTAATCACGTTATGCTGTACATATAATACATATATATAATACACATATATATAAGCTGGTATATATCATATAAATAGACATGTCTTTAATCACGTTATGCTGTACATATAATACATATATAATACACACATATATAAGCTGGTATATATCATATTAATAGACATGTCTGGTATTTTATAATGAAAATAATGTGATTGTAGTTTTCTGACATCATCTGAAATGTGTGTGTGTGTGTGTGTGTTTTCTGTCTCACGGCATTCGTCCTCCACCTCTCCCCCGTCCAGCCCCCGAGGCTCTGATGCAGGCCTTGGAGGACCTGGACTACCTTGCAGCTCTGGATGATGATGGCAACCTGTCGGAGGTGGGCATCATCATGTCGGAGCTGCCCCTGGAGCCCCCGCTGGCCAAAGCGCTGATCGCTGCCTGTGAGTACGACTGTGTGGACGAGCTGCTCACCATCGCTGCCATGCTCACAGGTAATCCACCAACCACGGCTCCTCCTGGTTTCTGGGATCAGCACGAGCATTTTTACTGACGCATGTCGTTGCAGCTCCGGCCTGCTTCACGGCTGCAGACGGCAGCAGAGAGGAGGCTGCTCTGGCTCTCTGGAGACCTCTGATGCACCCAGAGGGAGATCACATGACCCTCATCAACATATACAACGCCTTCCTGGAGCGTACGTATGGAGATGATGATGACATGATGATGATGATGATGATGATGATGGAGATGAGGATGCTGATGAAGATGATGAGATAATGAAGTGATGAGATGATTAAGTTGATGAGATGAGATGACTGAGATTGTGAGATTATGAAATGATGATTGATGCGTATGATGAGATGATGAAGATGATGAAATAATGAGATGATGCGATGATGAAGATGATTAGGGTGATGCAGATGATGATGAAAATGATGAGATGATGATATGGGGATGATAATGTGGATGAGGTGATGAGGTAATGAGATGATGAAGGGTGATAAGATGATGAAGGGTGATGAGGATAATGAAGATGATGAGATGATGGGGATGATGATGATAATGAGATGATGGAGATGATTAAATGAAGAAGATGATGATGATGATGGGTGTGTGGTGTGTTGCAGACAATCAGGACGAGGCGTGGTGCGTCGCCAACTTCCTCAGCCACTCTGCCTTACGATTGGCCGTTGTGATCAGGGCGGAGCTTCTGGAGGTCATGCAGCGCATCGAGCTCCCCGTCTCTCCTCCTGCGTTCGGTTGCCAAGACAACTGCACAAACATCAAGCGTGCTCTCATCTCAGGCTTCTTCCTCAAAGTGAGTGCTCCTCCTTGTGTTCATCTCCTCCTCTTCCTCCTCCTCTCTTAACTCCTCCTCTTCCTCCTCCTCTCTAAACTCCTCCTCTTCCTCCTCCTCCTCCTCTCTTAACTCCTCCTCTTCCTCCTCCTCCTCCTCTCCTCTCTTAACTCCTCCTCTCCTCCTCTTCCTCCTCTCCTCTCTTAACTCCTCCTCTCCTCCTCTTCCTCCTCTCCTCTCTTAACTCCTCCTCTCCTCCTCTTCCTCCTCGTCCTCCTCTCCTCCTCCTCCTCTCCTAACCCCTTCTCTCCTCCTCTCCTCTCTTAACTCCTCCTCTCCTCCTCCTCTCCTCCTGCTCCCCCCTCAGGTTGCTCATGACGTGGACGGTTCTGGGAACTACCTCCTGCTGACTCACCGCCATGTGGCCCACCTGCACCCCTTCTCCTCGTACGGCTGCCGCCGGCCCCGCCCCGCCCCTCCCGCCTGGGTCCTGTACCACGAGTTCACCGTGTCCTGTGACAACTGCATCCGCGTGGCGTCTGAAGTCCACCCTCACATGTGAGTCGGTGCTTTCCACCTCATAATCCTGACATGTCACTGTTACTGTATGTGACACCGTAGCAAGTAAATGTCTGTAAATAAGGACGGATCACCACAAATAAGCAACTCAAAGCTGCTTGGAGCTCACAGGGGGGGTCCGACTGATGTTTGGTAACAAACATTGGTGAAATTAATGCAAAATTACGGTGTGTTCAGAGCAGGCGCGATTTGGGCAGCATTATCAGCCCAGTTTAACGTCCCGATGTCCCGATGAGGGGCAGCATTATCAGCCCAGTTTAACGTCCCAATGTCCCGATGCGGGTCAGCATTATCAGTCCAGTTTAACGTCCCAATGTCCCGATGCGGGGCAGCATTATCAGCCCAGTTTAACGTCCCGATGTCCCGATGCGGGGCAGCATTATCAGTCCAGTTTAACGTCCCGATGTCCCGATGCGGGGCAGCATTATCAGCCCAGTTTAACGTCCCGATGTCCCGATGCGGGGTGGCATTATCAGCCCAGTTTAACGTCCCGATGTCCCGATGCGGGGCAGCATTATCAGCCCAGTTTAACGTCCCGATGTCCCGATGCAGGGCAGCATTATCAGTCCAGTTTAACGTCCCGATGTCCCGATGCGGGGGCAGCATTATCAGCCCAGTTTAACGTCCCGATGTCCCGATGCAGGGCAGCATTATCAGTCCAGTTTAACGTCCCGATGTCCCGATGCGGGGCAGCATTATCAGCCCAGTTTAACGTCCCGATGTCCCGATGCGGGGCTGCATTATCAGCCCAGTTTAACGTCCCGCTGTCCCGATGCGGGGCAGCATTATCAGCCCAGTTTAACGTCCCGATGTCCCGATGCGGGGCGGCATTATCAGCCCAGTTTAACGTCCCGATGTCCCGATGCGGGGCAGCATTATCAGCCCAGTTTAACGTCCCGATGTCCCGATGCGAGGCAGCATTATCAGTCCAGTTTAACGTCCCGATGTCCCGATGCGGGGCAGCATTATCAGCCCAGTTTAACGTCCCGATGTCCCGATGCGAGGCAGCATTATCAGTCCAGTTTAACGTCCCGATGTCCCGATGCGGGGCAGCATTATCAGCCCAGTTTAACGTCCCGATGTCCCGATGCAGGGCAGCATTATCAGTCCAGTTTAACGTCCCGATGTCCCAATGCGGGGCAGCATTATCAGTCCAGTTTAACGTCCCGATGTCCCCATGCGGGGCAGCATTATCAGTCCAGTTTAACGTCCCGATGTCGATGCGGGGCAGCATTATCAGCCCAGTTTAACGTCCCGATGTCGATGCGGGGCAGCATTATCAGCCCAGTTCAACGTCCCGATGTCCGATGCGGGGCAGCATTATCAGTCCAGTTTAACGTCGATGTCCCCATGCGGGGCAGCATTATCAGTCCAGTTTAACGTCCCGATGTCCCCATGCGGGGCAGCATTATCAGTCCAGTTTAACGTCCCGATGTCCCCATGCGGGGCAGCATTATCAGCCCAGTTTAACGTCCCGATGTGCCGATGCGGGGCAGCATTATCAGCCCAGTTTAACGTCCCGATGCGGGGCAGCATTATCAGCCCAGTTTAACGTCCCGATGTCCGATGCGGGGCAGCATTATCAGTCCAGTTTAACGTCCCGATGTCGATGTGGGGCAGCAATATCAGTCCAGTTTAATGTCGATGTCGATGCGGGGGCAGCATTATCAGCCCAGTTTAACGTCCCGATGCGGGGCAGCATTATCAGTCCAGTCTAACGTCCCGATGCGGGGCAGCATTATCAGTCCAGTTAAACGTCCCGATGTCACAATGCGGGGCAGCATTATCAGCCCAGTTTAACGTCCCGATGTCCCGATGCGGGGCAGCATTATCAGTCCAGTTGAACATCCCGCTGTCCCGATGCGGGGCAGCATTATCAGCCCAGTTTAACGTCCCGATGTCCCGATGCGGGGCAGCATTATCAGTCCAGTTTAACGTCCCGATGTCCCGATGTCCCGATGCGGGGCAGCATTATCAGTCCAGTTTAACGTCCCGATGTCCCGATGTCCCGATGCGGGGCAGCATTATCAGTCCAGTTAAGCGTCGATGCGGGGCAGCATTATCAGCCCAGTTTAACGTCCCGATGTCCCGATGCGGGGCAGCATTATCAGTCCAGTTTAGCGTCCCGATGTCGATGCGGGGCAGCATTATCAGCCCAGTTTAACGCCCCGATGTACCGATGCGGGGCAGCATTATCAGCCCAGTTTAACGTCGATGTCGATGCGGGGCAGCATTATCAGCCCAGTTTAACGTCCCGATGTCCCAATGCGGGGCAGCATTATCAGCCCAGTTTAACATCCCGATGTCCCGATGCGGGGCAGCATTATCAGCCCAGTTTAACGTCCCGATGTCGATGTCCTGATGCGGGGCAGCATTATCAGTCCAGTTTAACGTCGATGTCGATGCGGGGCAACATTATCAGCCCAGTTTAACTTGCCGATGTCGATGCGCGGGCAGCATTATCAGCCCGGTTTAATGTCGATGTCGATGCAGGGCGGCATTATCAGCCCAGTTTAACGTCCCCATGTCGATGCGGGGCAGCATTATCAGTCCAGTTTAGCGTCCCCATGTCGATGCGGGGCAGCATTATCAGCCCAGTTTAACGTCGATGTCCCAATGTCGATGCGCGGGCAGCATTATCAGCCCAGTTTAACGTCCCGATGTCCGATGCGGGGCAGCATTATCAGCCCAGTTTAACGTCCCGATGTCGATGCGGGGCAGCATTATCAGCCCAGTTTAATGTCCGATGTCGACGCGGGGCAGCATTATCAGCCCAGTTTAACGTCGATGTCCCAATGTCGATGCGGGGCAGCATTATCAGCCCAGTTTAACGTCCCGATGTCCCAATGTCGACGTGCGGGCAGCATTATCAGCCCAATTTAACGTCCCGATGTCGATGCGGGGCAGCATTATCAGTCCAGTTTAACGTCCCGATGTCCCGATGCGGGGCAGCATTATCAGTCCAGTTTAACGTCCCGATGTCCCGATGCGGGGCAGCATTATCAGTCCAGTTTAACGTCCCGATGTCCCGATGTCCCGATGTCCCGATGCGGGGCAGCATTATCAGTCCAGTTTAACGTCCCGATGCGGAGCAGCATTATCAGCCCAGTTTAACGTCCCGATGTCCCGATGTCCCGATGCGGAGCAGCATTATCAGCCCATTTTAACGTCCCGATGTCCCGATGCGGGGCAGCATTATCAGCCCAGTTTAACGTCCCGATGTCCCGATGCGGGGCAGCATTATCAGTCCAGTTTAACGTCCCGATGCGGGGCAGCATTATCAGCCCAGTTTAACGCCCCGATGTCCCGATGCGGAGCAGCATTATCAGTCCAGTTTAACGTCCCAATGCGGGGCAGCATTATCAGCCCAGTTTAACGCCCCGATGTCCCGATGCGGGGCAGCATTATCAGCCCAGTTTAACGTCCCGATGCGGGGCAGCATTATCAGCCCAGTTTAACGCCCCGATGTCCCGATGTGGGGCAGCATTATCAGCCCAGTTTAACATCCCGCTGTCCCGATGCGGGGCAGCATTATCAGCCCAGTTTAACGTCCCGATGTCCCGATGCGGGGCAGCATTATCAGCCCAGTTTAACGTCCCGATGGTAAATGGACTGTACTTATATAGCGCTTTTCCAGTCATACTAACTGCTCAAAGCGCTTTACACTACATATCACATTCACCCAGTCGCACACACAATCACACAAACATTCATACCCCGACGGGCACATCGGGAGGCAACTTAGGGTTCAGCGTCTTGCCCAAGGACACTTCGGCATGTAGTCTGGGGAAGCCTGGAATCGATCCCACAACCCTCCGGTTGAAAGACAACTGCTCTTCCACCTGAGCTACAGCCGCCCATGTCCGCCGATGTCCCGATGCGGGGCAGCATTATCAGTCCAGTTTAACGTCCCAATGCCCCGATGTCCCCATGCGGGGTAGCATTACCAGCCCAGTTTAACGTCCCGACGTCCCGATGCGGGGCAGCATGATCAGTCCAGTTTAACGTCCCGATGCGGGGCAGCATTATCAGTCCAGTTTAACGTCCCGATGTCCCGATGCGGGGCAGCATTATCAGCCCAGTTTAACGTCCCGATGTCCCGATGCAGGAAGCATTATCAGTCCAGTTTAATGTCCCGATGTCCCGATGCGGGGCAGCATTATCAGCCCAGTTTAACGTCCCCATGTCCCGATGCGGGGCAGCATTATCAGCCCAGTTTAACGTCCCCATGTCGATGCGGGGCAGCATTATCAGTCAGTTTAACGTCCCGCTGTCCCGATGCGGGGCAGCATTATCAGCCCAGTTTAGCGTCCCGATGTCCTGATGCGGGGCAGCATTATCAGTCAGTTTAGCGTCGATGTCCCGATGCCGGGCAGCATTATCAGCCCAGTTTAACGTCCCGATGTCAGGCGGGGCAGCATTATCAGCCCAGTTTAGCGTCGATGTGGGGCAGCATTATCAGTCAGTTTCGCGTCCCCATGTCCCGATGTCGATCGCGGGGCAGCATTATCAGCCCAGTTTAATGTCCCGATGTCGATGCGGGGCAGCATTATCAGTCCAGTTTAACGTCGATGTCGATGCGAGGCAACATTATCAGCCCAGTTTAACGTCCGATGTCCGATGCGGGGCAGCATTATCGGCCCAGTTACACGTCCCGATGTTCCGATGCGGGGCAGCATTATCAGCCCAGTTTAGCGTCCGATGTCCCGATGCGGGGCAGCATTATCAGCCCAGTTTAGCGTCCCGATGTCCCGATGCGGGGCAGCATTATCAGTCCAGTTTAGCGTCCGATGCGGGGCAGCATTATTTGCCCAGTTTAACGTCGATGCAGGGCGGCATTATCAGTCCAGTTTAGCGTCCCGATGTCCCGATGCAGGGCAGCATTATCAGTCAGTTAAGCGTCCTGATGTCCCGATGCGGGGCGGCATTATCAGCCCAGTTTCGCGTCCCCCATGTCGATGCGGGGCAGCTTTATCAGCCCAGTTTAACGTCCCGATGTCCCGATGCGGGGCAGCATTATCAGTCCAGTTTAACGTCCGATGCCCCGATGTCCTGATGCGGGGTAGCATTACCGGCCCAGTTTAACGTCGCGTCGATGCGGGGCAGCATTATCAGTCCAGTTAAACGTCCCGATGCGGGGCAGCATTATCAGTCCAGTGTAACGTCCCGATGCGGGGCAGCATTATCAGCCCAGTTTAACGTCCTGATGTCGATGCGGGGGCAGCATTATCAGCCCAGTTTAACGTCCTGATGTCCCGATGCGGGGCAGCATTATCAGCCCAGTTTAACATCCCGATGCGGGGCAGCATTATCAGCCCAGTTTAACCTCCCGATGCGGGGCAGCATTATCAGCCCAGTTTAACATCCCGATGCGGGGCAGCATTATCAGCCCAGTTTAACATCCCGATGCGGGGCAGCATTATCAGCCCAGTTTAACGTCCCGATGCGGGGCAGCATTATCAGCACAGTTTAACGTCCCGATGTCCCGATGCACGGCAGCATTATTAGTCCAGTAAAACGTCCCGATGTCCCGATGGCCCGATGCGGGGCAGCATTATCAGCCCAGTTTAACGTCCCGATGTCCCGATGCGGGGCAGCATTATCAGCCCAGTTTAACGTCGATGTCCTGATGCTGGGCAGCATTATCAGTCCGGTTTAACGTCCCCGATGTCCCGATGCGGGGCAGCATTATCAGTCAGTTTAACGTCCCGATGCCCCGATGTTCCGATGTGGAGCAGCATTATCAGCCCAGTTTAATGTCCCGATGTCCCGATGCGGGGCAGCATTATCAGCCCAGTTTAACCTCGATGCGGGGCAGCATTATCAGCCCAGTTTAACATCCCGATGCGGGGCAGCATTATTAGCCCAGTTTAACCTCCCGATGCGGGGCAGCATTATCAGCCCAGTTTAACATCCCGATGTCCCGATGCGGGGCAGCATTATCAGCCCAGTTTAGCGTCCCGATGTCCGTTGCGGGACAGCATTATCAGTCCAGTTTAACGTCCCCATGTCCCGATGTGGGGCAGCATTATCAGCCCAGTTTAACGTCCCCATGTCCCGATGCGGGGCAGCATTGTCAGTCCAGTTTAACGTCCAGATGTCCCGATGCGGGGCAGCATTATCAGTCCAGTTTAACGTCCCGATGTCCCGATGCGAGGCAGCATTATCAGCCCAGTTTAACGTCCCGATGTCCCGATGCGGGGCAGCATTATCAGCCCAGTTTAACGTCCCGATGTCCCGATGCGGGGCAGCATTATCAGTCCAGTTTAACGTCCCGATGCGGGGCAGCATTATCAGCCCAGTTTAACGTCCCAATGTCCCGATGCGGGGCAGCATTATCAGTCCAGTTTAACGTCCCGATGTCCCGATGCGGGGCAGCATTATCAGCCCAGTCTAACATCCCGATGTCCCGATGCGGGGCAGCATTATCAGCCCAGTTTAACGTCCAGATGTACCGATGCGGGGCAGCATTATCAGCCCAGTTTAACATCCCGATGCGGGGCAGCATTATCAGCCCAGTTTAACGTCCTGATGTCCCGATGCGGGGCAGCATTATCAGCCCAGTTTAACGTCCTGATGTCCCGATGCGGGGCAGCATTATCAGCCCAGTTTAACATCCCGATGCGGGGCAGCATTATCAGCCCAGTTTAACCTCCCGATGCGGGGCAGCATTATCAGCCCAGTTTAACATCCCGATGCGGGGCAGCATTATCAGCCCAGTTTAACATCCCCGATCCGGGCAGCATTATCAGCCCAGTTTAACGTCCCGATGCGGGGCAGCATTATCAGCACAGTTTAACGTCCCGATGTCCCGATGCACGGCAGCATTATTAGTCCAGTAAAACGTCCCGATGTCCCGATGGCCCGATGCGGGGCAGCATTATCAGCCCAGTTTAACGTCCCGATGTCCCGATGCGGGGCAGCATTATCAGCCCAGTTTAACGTCCCGATGTCCTGATGCTGGGCAGCATTATCAGTCCGGTTTAACGTCCCGATGTCCCGATGCGGGGCAGCATTATCAGCCCAGTTTAACGTCCCGATGTCCTGATGCTGGGCAGCATTATCAGTCCGGTTTAACGTCCCGATGTCCCGATGCGGGGCAGCATTATCAGTCCAGTTTAACGTCCCGATGCCCCGATGTTCCGATGTGGGGCAGCATTATCAGCCCAGTTTAATGTCCCGATGTCCCGATGCGGGGCAGCATTATCAGCCCAGTTTAACCTCCCGATGCGGGGCAGCATTATCAGCCCAGTTTAACATCCCGATGCGGGGCAGCATTATTAGCCCAGTTTAACCTCCCGATGCGGGGCAGCATTATCAGCCCAGTTTAACATCCCGATGTCCCGATGCGGGGCAGCATTATCAGCCCAGTTTAACGTCCCGATGTCCCGTTGCGGGACAGCATTATCAGTCCAGTTTAACGTCCCCATGTCCCGATGTGGGGCAGCATTATCAGCCCAGTTTAACGTCCCCATGTCCCGATGCGGGGCAGCATTGTCAGTCCAGTTTAACGTCCAGATGTCCCGATGCGGGGCAGCATTATCAGTCCAGTTTAACGTCCCGATGTCCCGATGCGAGGCAGCATTATCAGCCCAGTTTAACGTCCCGATGTCCCGATGCGGGGCAGCATTATCAGCCCAGTTTAACGTCCCGATGTCGATGCGGGGGGCAGCATTATCAGTCCAGTTTAACGTCCCGATGCGGGGCAGCATTATCAGCCCAGTTTAACGTCCCAATGTCCCGATGCGGGGCAGCATTATCAGTCCAGTTTAACGTCCCGATGTCCCGATGCGGGGCAGCATTATCAGCCCAGTCTAACATCCCGATGTCCCGATGCGGGGCAGCATTATCAGCCCAGTTTAACGTCCAGATGTACCGATGCGGGGCAGCATTATCAGCCCAGTTTAACGTCCCGATGTCCCAATGTCCCGATGCGGGGCAGCATTATCAGCCCAATTTAACGTCCCGATGTCCCGATGCGGGGCAGCATTATCAGTCCAGTTTAACGTCCCGATGTCCCGATGCGGGGCAGCATTATCAGCCCAGTTTAACGTCCCGATGTCCCGATGTGGGGCAGCATTATCAGTCCAGTTTAACGTCCCGATGTCCCGATGCGGGGCAGCATTATCAGCCCAGTTTAACATCCCGATGTCCCGATGCGGGGCAGCATTATCAGCCCAGTTTAACGTCCCGATGTCCCGATACTGGGCAGCATTATCAGTCCAGTTTAACGTCCCGATGTCCCAATGTGGGGCAGCATTATCAGTCCAGTTTAACATCCCGATGTCCCGATGCGGGGCAGCATTATCAGCCCAGTTTAACGTCCCGATGTCCCGATGCGGGGCAGCATTATCAGCCCAGTTTAACGTCCCGATGTCCCGATGCGGGGCAGCATTATCAGTCCAGTTTAACGTCCCGATGCGGGGCAGCATTATCAGTCCAGTTTAACGTCCCGATGTCCCGATGCGGGGCAGCATTATCAGCCCAGTTTAACGTCCCGATGTCCCGATGCGGGGCAGCATTATCAGCCCAGTTTAACGTCCCGATGTCCCGATGCGGGGCAGCATTATCAGCCCAGTTTAACGTCCCGATGGTAAATGGACTGTACTTATATAGCACTTTTCCAGTCATACTAACTGCTCAAAGCGCTTTACACTACATATCACATTCACCCAGTCGCACACACAATCACACAAACATTCATACCCCGATGGGCACATCGGGAGGCAACTTAGGGTTCAGCGTCTTGCCCAAGGACACTTCGGCATGTAGTCTGGGGAAGCCTGGAATCGATCCCACAACCCTCCGGTTGAAAGACAACTGCTCTTCCACCTGAGCTACAGCCGCCCATGTCCGCCGATGTCCCGATGCGGGGCAGCATTATCAGTCCAGTTTAACGTCCCAATGCCCCGATGTCCCGATGCGGGGTAGCATTACCAGCCCAGTTTAACGTCCCGACGTCCCGATGCGGGGCAGCATGATCAGTCCAGTTTAACGTCCCGATGCGGGGCAGCATTATCAGTCCAGTTTAACGTCCCGATGTCCCGATGCGGGGCAGCATTATCAGCCCAGTTTAACATCCCGATGTCCCGATGCGGGGCAGCATTATCAGCCCAGTTTAACGTCCAGATGTACCGATGCGGGGCAGCATTATCAGCCCAGTTTAACGTCCCGATGTCCCAATGTCCCGATGCGGGGCAGCATTATCAGCCCAATTTAACGTCCCGATGTCCCGATGCGGGGCAGCATTATCAGTCCAGTTTAACGTCCCGATGTCCCGATGCGGGGCAGCATTATCAGCCCAGTTTAACGTCCCGATGTCCCGATGTGGGGCAGCATTATCAGTCCAGTTTAACGTCCCGATGTCCCGATGCGGGGCAGCATTATCAGCCCAGTTTAACATCCCGATGTCCCGATGCGGGGCAGCATTATCAGCCCAGTTTAACGTCCCGATGTCCCGATACTGGGCAGCATTATCAGTCCAGTTTAACGTCCCGATGTCCCGATGTGGGGCAGCATTATCAGTCCAGTTTAACGTCCCGATGTCCCGATGTGGGGCAGCATTATCAGCCCAGTTTAACGTCCCGATGTCCCGATGCGGGGCAGCATTATCAGCCCAGTTTAACGTCCCGATGTCCCGATGCGGGGCAGCATTATCAGTCCAGTTTAACGTCCCGATGCGGGGCAGCATTATCAGCCCAGTTTAACGTCCCGATGTCCCGATGCGGGGCAGCATTATCAGTCCAGTTTAACGTCCCGATGTCCCGATGCGGGGCAGCATTATCAGCCCAGTTTAACATCCCGATGTCCCGATGCGGGGCAGCATTATCAGCCCAGTTTAACGTCCCGATGTCCCGATGCGGGGCAGCATTATCAGCCCAGTTTAACGTCCCGATGGTAAATGGACTGTACTTATATAGCGCTTTTCCAGTCATACTAACTGCTCAAAGCGCTTTACACTACATATCACATTCACCCAGTCGCACACACAATCACACAAACATTCATACCCCGACGGGCACATCGGGAGGCAACTTAGGGTTCAGCGTCTTGCCCAAGGACACTCCAGCATGTAGTCTGGGGAAGCCTGGAATCGATCCCACAACCCTCCGGTTGAAAGACAACTGCTCTTCCACCTGAGCTACAGCCGCCCATGTCCGCCGATGTCCCGATGCGGGGCAGCATTATCAGTCCAGTTTAACGTCCCAATGCCCCGATGTCCCGATGCGGGGTAGCATTACCAGCCCAGTTTAACGTCCCGACGTCCCGATGCGGGGCAGCATGATCAGTCCAGTTTAACGTCCCGATGCGGGGCAGCATTATCAGTCCAGTTTAACGTCCCGATGCGGGGCAGCATTATCAGTCCAGTTTAACGTCCCGATGTCCCGATGCGGGGCAGCATTATCAGCCCAGTTTAACGTCCCGATGCCCCGATGCCGGAAGCATTATCAGTCCAGTTTAATGTCCAGATGTCCCGATGCGGGGCAGCATTATCAGCCCAGTTTAACGTCCCGATGTCCCGATGCGGGGCAGCATTATCAGCCCAGTTTAACGTCCCGATGTCCCGATGTGGGGCAGCATTATCAGTCCAGTTTAACGTCCCGCTGTCCCGATGCGGGGCAGCATTATCAGCCCAGTTTAACGTCCCGATGTCCTGATGCGGGGCAGCATTATCAGTCCAGTTTAACGTCCCGATGTCCCGATGCCGGGCAGCATTATCAGCCCAGTTTAACGTCCCGATGTCCCGACGCGGGGCAGCATTATCAGCCCAGTTTAACGTCCCGATGCGGGGCAGCATTATCAGTCCAGTTTAACGTCCCAATGTCCCGATGCGGGGCAGCATTATCAGCCCAGTTTTACATCGCCCTGGTCCCGATGTCCCGATGCGGGGCAGCATTATCAGTCCAGTTTAATGTCCCGATGCGAGGCAACATTTTCAGCCCAGTTTAACGTCCCGATGTCCCGATGCGGGGCAGCATTATCAGCTCAGTTACACGTCCCGATGTCCCGATGCGGGGCAGCATTATCAGCCCAGTTTAACGTCCCGATGCGGGGCAGCATTATCAGCCCAGTTACACGTCCCGATGTCCCGATGCGGGGCAGCATTATCAGCCCAGTTGAACATCCCGATGTCCTGATGCGGGGCAGCATTATCAGTCCAGTTTAACGTCCCGATGCGGGGCAGCGGTATCAGCCCAGTTTAACGTCCCGATGCAGGGCGGCATTATCAGTCCAGTTTAACGTCCCGATGTCCCGATGCAGGGCAGCATTATCAGTCCAGTTAAACGTCCCGATGTCCCGATGCGGGGCAGCATTATCAGCCCAGTTTAACGTCCCGATGTCCCGATGCGGGGCAGCATTATCAGTCCAGTTTAACGTCCCGATGTCCCGATGCGGGGCAGCATTATCAGCCCAGTTACACGTCCCGATGTCCCGATGTGGGGCAGCATTATCAGCCCAGTTTAACGTCCCGATGTCCCAATGCGGGGCAGCATTATCAGTCCAGTGTAACGTCCCGATGCGGGGCAGCATTATCAGCCCAGTTTAACGTCCCGATGCAGGGCGGCATTATCAGTCCAGTTTAACGTCCCGATGTCCCGATGCAGGGCAGCATTATCAGTCCAGTTTAACGTCCCGATGTCCCGATGCGGGGCAGCTTTATCAGCCCAGTTTAACGTCCCGATGTCCCGATGCGGGGCAGCATTATCAGTCCAGTTTAATTTCCCGATGCCCCGATGTCCTGATGCGGGGTAGCATTACCAGCCCAGTTTAACGTCCCAATGCGGGGCAGCAATATCAGCCCAGTTAAACGTCCCGATGCGGGGCAGCATTATCAGTCCAGTTTAACGTCCCGATGCGGGGCAGCATTATCAGCCCAGTTTAACGTCCTGATGTCCCGATGCGGGGCAGCATTATCAGCACAGTTTAACCTCCCGATGCGGGGCAGCATTATCAGCCCAGTTTAACATCCCGATGCGGGGCAGCATTATCAGCCCAGTTTAACTTCTCGATGCGGGGCAGCATTATCAGCCCAGTTTAACATCCCGATGACGAGGGGCAGCATTATCAGCCCAGTTTAACGTCCGATCGATGCGGGGCAGCATTATCAGCCCAGTTTAACGTCCCGATGTCCCGATGCGGGGCAGCATTATCAGTCCAGTTTAACGTCCCGATGCGGGGCAGCATTATCAGCACAGTTTAACGTCCCGATGTCGATGCGGGGCAGCATTATTAGTCCAGTTTAACGTCCCGATTTCCCGATTTCGCCGATTTCCCGATGTCCCGATGTCCCGATGCGGGGCAGCATTATCAGCCCAGTTTAACATCCCGATGTCGATGCGGGGCAGCATTATCAGCCCAGTTTAACGTCCCGATGTCCTGATGCTGGGCAGCATTATCAGTCCAGTTTAACGTCCCGATGTCCCGATGCGGGGCAGCATTATCAGCCCAGTTTAACGTCCCGATGTCCCGATGCGGGGCAGCATTATCAGTCCAGTTTAACGTCCCGATGCCCCGATGTCCCGATGCGGGGCAGCATTATCAGCCCAGTTTAACGTCCCGATGTCCCGATGCGGGGCAGCATTATCAGTCCAGTTTAACGTCCCGATGCCCCGATGTCCTGATGCTGGGCAGCATTATCAGTCCAGTTTAACGTCCCGATGTCCCGATGCGGGGCAGCATTATCAGCCCAGTTTAACGTCCCGATGTCCCGATGCGGGGCAGCATTATCAGCCCAGTTTAACGTCCCGATGCGGGGCAGCATTATCAGCCCAGTTTAACGTCCCGATGTCCCGATGCGGGGCAGCATTATCAGTCCAGTTTAACGTCCCGATGCGGGGCAGCATTATCAGCACAGTTTAACGTCCCGATGTCCCGATGCGGGGCAGCATTATTAGTCCAGTTTAACGTCCCGATTTCCCGATTTCCCCGATGTCCCGATGTCCCGATGCGGGGCAGCATTATCAGCCCAGTTTAACATCCCGATGTCCCGATGCGGGGCAGCATTATCAGCCCAGTTTAACGTCCCGATGTCCTGATGCTGGGCAGCATTATCAGTCCAGTTTAACGTCCCGATGTCCCGATGCGGGGCAGCATTATCAGCCCAGTTTAACGTCCCGATGTCCCGATGCGGGGCAGCATTATCAGTCCAGTTTAACGTCCCGATGTCCCGATGCGGGGCAGCATTATCAGTCCAGTTTAACGTCCCGATGCGGGGCAGCATAATCAGCCCAGTTTAACATCCCGATGTCCCGATGCGGGGCAGCATTATCAGTCCAGTTTAACGTCCCGATGCGGGGCAGCATTATCAGCACAGTTTAACGTCCCGATGTCCCGATGCGGGGCAGCATTATTAGTCCAGTTTAACGTCCCGATTTCCCGATTTCCCGATGTCCCGATGTCCCGATGCGGGGCAGCATTATCAGCCCAGTTTAACATCCCGATGTCCCGATGCGGGGCAGCATTATCAGCCCAGTTTAACGTCCCGATGTCCTGATGCTGGGCATCATTATCAGTCCAGTTTAACGTCCCGATGTCCCGATGCGGGGCAGCATTATCAGCCCAGTTTAACGTCCCGATGTCCCGATGCGGGGCAGCATTATCAGCCCAGTTTAACGTCCCGATGTCCTGATGCGGGGCAGCATTATCAGCCCAGTTTAATGTCCCGATGTCCCGATGCGGGGCAGCATTATTAGCCCAGTTTAACCTCCCGATGCGGGGCAGCATTATCAGCCCAGTTAAACATCCCGATGCGGGGCAGCATTATTAGCCCAGTTTAACCTCCCGATGCGGGGCAGCATTATCAGCCCAGTTTAACATCCCGATGTCCCGATGCGGGGCAGCATTATCAGCCCAGTTTAACGTCCCGATGCGGGGCAGCATTATCAGCCCAGTTTAACGTCCCGATGTCCCGATGCGGGGCAGCATTATCAGCCCAGTTTAACGTCCCGATGTCCCGATGCGGGGCAGCATTATCAGTCCAGTTTGACGTCCCGATGCGGGGCAGCATTATCAGCCCAGTTTAACGTCCCGATGTCCCGATGCGGGGCAGCATTATCAGTCCAGTTTGACGTCCCGATGCGGGGCAGCATTATCAGCCCAGTTTAACGTCCCTATGTCCCGATGCGGGGCAGCATTATCAGCCCAGTTTAACCTCCTGATGCGGGGCAGCATTATCAGCCCAGTTTAACATCCCGATGCGGGGCAGCATTATCAGTCCAGTTTAACGTCCCGATGTCCCGATGCGGGGCAGCATTATCAGCCCAGTTTAACGTCCCGATGCGGGGCAGCATTATCAGCCCAGTTTAACGTCCCGATGTCCCGATGCGGGGCAGCATTATCAGCCCAGTTTAACGTCCCGATGTCCCGATGCGGGGCAGCATTATCAGTCCAGTTTAACGTCCCGATGCGGGGCAGCATTATCAGCCCAGTTTACCGTCCCGATGCGGGGCAGCATTATTAGTCCAGTTTAACGTCCCGATGTACCGATGCGGGGCAGCATTATCAGCCCAGTTTAACGTCCCGATGTCCCGATGCGGGGCAGCATTATCAGCCCAGTTTAACGTCCCGATGTCCTGATGCTGGGCAGCATTATCAGTCCAGTTTAACGTCCCGATGTCCCGATGCGGGGCAGCATTATCAGCCCAGTTTAACGTCCCGATGTCCCGATGCGGGGCAGCATTATCAGTCCAGTTTAACGTCCCGATGCCCCGATGTTCCGATGTGGGGCAGCATTATCAGCCCAGTTTAATGTCCCGATGTCCCGATGCGGGGCAGCATTATCAGCCCAGTTTAACCTCCCGATGCGGGGCAGCATTATCAGCCCAGTTTAACATCCCGATGCGGGGCAGCATTATCAGCCCAGTTTAACCTCCCGATGCGGGGCAGCATTATCAGTCCAGTTTAACGTCCCGACGCGGGGCAGCATTATCAGTCCAGTTTAACATCCCGATGTCCCGATGCGGGGCAGCATTATCAGCCCAGTTTAACGTCCCCATGTCCCGATGCGGGGCAGCATTATCAGCCCAGTTTAACATCCCGATTCGGGGCAGCATTATCAGCCCAGTTTAACATCCCGATGCGGGGCAGCATTATCAGTCCAGTTTAATGTCCCGTGCCCGATGTCCCGATGCGGGGCAGCATTATCAGCCCAGTTTAACATCCTGATGCGGGGCAGCATTATCGGCCCAGTTTAACATCCTGATGCGGGGCAGTGTTATCAGTCCAGTTTAATGTCCCGATGCCCCGATGTCCCGATGCGGGGCAGCATTATCAGCCCAGTTTAACGTCCCGATGTGGGGCAGCATTATCAGTCCAGTTTAACGTCCCGATGCGGGGCAGCATTATCAGTCCAGTTTGACGTCCCGATGGGGGGCAGCATTATCAGCCCAGTTTAACGTCCCGATGTCCCGATGCGGGGCAGCATTATCAGTCCAGTTTGACGTCCCGATGTGGGGCAGCATAATCAGCCCAGTTTAATGTCCCGATGTCCCGATGCGGGGCAGCATTATTAGCCCAGTTTAACATCCCGATGTCCCGATGCGGGGCAGCATTATCAGCCCAGTTTAACCTCCCGATGCGGGGCAGCATTATCAGCCCAGTTTAACGTCCCGATGTCCCGATGCGGGGCGGCATTATCAGTCCAGTTTAACGTCCCGATGTCCCGATGCGGGGCAGCATTATCAGCCCAGTTTAACGTCCCGATGTCCCGATGCGGGGCAGCATTATCAGCCCAGTTTAACATCCCGATGCGGGGGCAGCATTATCAGCCCAGTTTAACATCCCGATGCGGGGCAGCATTATCAGTCCAGTTTAACATCCCCATGCGGGGCAGCATTATCAGCCCAGTTTAATGTCCCGATGTCCCGATGCGGGGCAGCATTATCAGCCCAGTTTAACATCCCGATTCGGGGCAGCATTATCAGCCCAGTTTAACATCCCGATGCGGGGCAGCATTATCAGTCCAGTTTAATGTCCCGATGCCCCGATGTCCCGATGCGGGGCAGCATTATCAGCCCAGTTTAACATCCTGATGCGGGGCAGCATTATCGGCCCAGTTTAACATCCCGATGCGGGGCAGCGTTATCAGTCCAGTTTAATGTCCCGATGCCCCGATGTCCCGATGCGGGGCAGCATTATCAGCCCAGTTTAACGTCCCGATGTGGGGCAGCATTATCAGTCCAGTTTAACATCCCGATGCGGGGCAGCATTATCAGTCCAGTTTGACGTCCCGATGGGGGGCAGCATAATCAGCCCAGTTTAATGTCCCGATGTCCCAATGCGGGGCAGCATTATCAGCCCAGTTTAACATCCCGATGTCCCGATGCGGGGCAGCATTATCAGCCCAGTTTAACCTCCCGATGCGGGGCAGCATTATCAGCCCAGTTTAACGTCCCGATGTCCCGATGCGGGGCGGCATTATCAGTCCAGTTTAACGTCCCGATGTCCCGATGCGGGGCAGCATTATCAGCCCAGTTTAACGTCCCGATGTCCCGATGCGGGGCAGCATTATCAGCCCAGTTTAACATCCCGATGCGGGGCAGCATTATCAGCCCAGTTTAACATCCCGATGCGGGGCAGCATTATCAGTCCAGTTTAACATCCCCATGCGGGGCAGCATTATCAGCCCAGTTTAATGTCCCGATGCCCCGATGTCCCGATGCGGGGCAGCATTATCAGTCCAGTTTAACATCCCGATGCGGGGCAGCATGATCAGCCCAGTTTAATGTCCCGATGCCCCGATGCCCCGATGTCCCGATGCGGGGCAGCATTATCAGCCCAGTTTAACATCCCGATGCGGGGCAGCATTATCAGTCCAGTTTAATGTCCCGATGCCCCGATGTCCCGATGCGGGCAGCATTATCAGCCCAGTTTAACGTCGGTGTCGATGCGGGGCAGCATTATCAGTCCAGTTTAATGTCGATGCCCGATGTTCCGATGCGGGGCAGCATTATCAGCCCAGTTTAACATCCCGATGTCCCGATGCGGGGCAGCATTATCAGCCCAGTTTAACGTCCCGATGCGGGGCAGCATTATCAGCCCAGTTTAACATCCCGATGTCCCGATGCGGGGCAGCATTATCAGTCCAGTTTAACGTCCCGACGCGGGGCAGCATTATCAGTCCAGTTTAACGTCCCGATGCGGGGCAGCATTATCAGCCCAGTTTAACGTCCCGATTGTCCTGATGCGGGGCAGCATTATCAGCCCAGTTTAACATCCCGATGCGGGGCAGCATTATCAGTCAATTTTAATGTCCCGATGCCCCGATGTCCTGATGCGGGGCAGCATTATCAGCCCAGTTTAACATCCTGATGCGGGGCAGCATTATCAGCCCAGTTTAACATCCCGATGCGGGATAGCATTATCAGTCCAGTTTAATGTCCCGATGCCCCGATGTCCCGATGCGGGGCAGCATTATCAGCCCAGTTTAACGTCCCGATGTCCCGATGTGGGGCAGCATTATCAGTCCAGTTTGACGTCCCGATGGGGGGCAGCATTATCAGCCCAGTTTAACGTCCCGATGTCCCGATGCGGGGCAGCATTATCAGTCCAGTTTGACGTCCCGTCCCGATGGGGGCAGCATAATCAGCCCAGTTTAATGTCCCGATGTCCCGATGCGGGGCAGCATTATCAGCCCAGTTTAACATCCCGATGCGGGGCAGCATTATCAGCCCAGTTTAACCTCCAGATGCGGGGCAGCATTATCAGCCCAGTTTAACGTCCCGATGTCCCGATGCGGGGGCAGCATTATCAGCCCAGTTTAACGTCCCGATGTCCCGATGCGGGGCAGCATTATCAGCCCAGTTTAACATCCCGATGCGGGCGGCATTATCAGCCCAGTTTAACATCCCGATGCGGGGCAGCATTATCAGCCCAGTTTAACATCCCGATGTGGGGAGCGGGCGCATTATCAGTCCAGTTTAATGTCGGGCCCCGATGCCCCGATGTCCCGATGCGGGGCAGCATTATCAGCCCAGTTTAACATCCCGATGCGGGGCAGCATTATCAGTCCAGTTTAATGTCCCGATGCCCCGATGTCCCGATGCGGGGCAGCATTATCAGCCCAGTTTAACGTCCCGATGCGGGGCAGCATTATCAGTCCAGTTTAATGTCCCGATGCCCCGATGCCCCGATGTCCCGATGCGGGGCAGCATTATCAGCCCAGTTTAATGTCCCGATGCGGGGCAGCATTATCAGTCCAGTTTAACGTCCCGATGCGGGGCAGCATTATCAGTCCAGTTTAACATCCCGATGCGGGGCAGCATTATCAGTCCAGTTTAACGTCGACTGTCCCGATGTGGGGCAGTATTATCAGCCCAGTTTAAGCCCGATCCCGATGCGGGGCAGCATTATCAGCCCAGTTTAACGTCCCGATGTCCCGATGCGGGGCAGTATTATCAGCCCAGTTTAACGTCCCGATGGGGGGCAGCATGATCAGCCCAGTTTAATGTCCCGATGCGGGGCAGCATTATCAGTCCAGTTTAACGTCCCGATGCGGGGCAGCATTATCAGTCCAGTTTGACGTCCCGATGCGGGGCAGCATTATCAGCCCAGTTTAACGTCCCGATGGGGGGCAGCATGATCAGCCCAGTTTAACGTCCCGATGTGGGGCAGTATTATCAGCCCAGTTTAACATCCCGATGCGGGGCAGCATTATCAGCCCAGTTTAACGTCGATGGGGGGCAGCATGATCAGCCCAGTTTAACGCTCGATGCGGGGCAGTATTATCAGCCCAGTTTAGCGTCGTGCCGATGGGGCAGCATGATCAGCCCAGTTTAACGTCCGATGGCGGGGCAGCATTATCAGCCCAGTTTAACATCCCGATGTGGGGCAGCATTATCAGTCCAGTTTAACATCCCGATGCGGGGCAGCATGATCAGCCCAGTTTAATGTCCCGATGCCCCGATGCCCCGACGCCCTTGTGCAAGCGGGCAGCATTATCAGCCCAGTTTAACATCCCGATGCGCAGGCGGCATTATCAGTCCAGTTTAATGTCGATGCGATGTCCCGATTGGGCAGCATTATCAGCCCAGTTTAACGTCGATGCGGGGCAGCATTATCAGTCCAGTTTAATGTCGCTGCCCCGATGTCGATGCGGGGCATTTTTTTGCATTATCAGCCCAGTTTAGCGTCCCGGCGCGGGCAGCATTATCAGTCCAGTTTAATGTCCCGATGCCCGATGCAGTCCGATGTCGATGCGGGGGCAGCATTATCAGCCCAGTTTAATGTCCGCTCGCGGGGCAGCATTATCAGTTCAGTTTCACGTCCGATGGGGGGCAGCATTATCAGCTCAGTTTGGCGTGCGATCGAAGCGGGGGCAGCATTATCAGCCCAGTTTCCCGCCCCGATGTCCTGATGCGGGGTAGCATTATCAGTCCAGTTTGACGTCCCGATGCGGGGCAGCATTATCAGCCCAGTTTAACGTCCCGATGTCCCGATGCGGGGCAGCATTATCAGCCCAGTTTAACGTCCCGATGTCCCGATGCGGGGCAGCATTATCAGCCCAGTTTAACCTCCCGATGCGGGGCAGCATTATCAGCCCAGTTTAACATCCCGATGCGGGGCAGCATTATCAGCCCAGTTTAACGTCCCGATGGGGGGCAGCATGATCAGCCCAGTTTAACGTCCTGATGCGGGGCAGCATTATCAGCCCTGTTTAACGTCCCGATGCGGGGCAGCATTATCAGCCCAGTTTAACATCCCGATGCGGGGCAGCATTATCAGCCCAGTTTAACGTCCGATGGGGGGGGGAGGGGCAGCATGATCAGCCCAGTTTAACGTTCGGTGTGCCGATGCGGGGCGGCATTATCAGCCCAGTTTAACG
>JALJCO010009849.1:0-48539 GCA_023101725.1 Atherinomorus stipes
AGATCCAAAAACGGCAAACGGCAGTTGCCTTTTCTAGAAACAGCAAATGCCGTTTCGGCAGCGGCACTTGCCGTTTTCTCAGTGGTCTGCCTTTTCCCAGCAGCACGCCCCGCCCCTGTGTTTTGCTACTGTGGACAGATGGAGATGGAAACTTTATTTTATTTAACTTAACATGCTATAATCTACCATTTTTAGCACATTAGGCCTATTTCATAAAGGTTTTTTTTTCGTGTTTTTATCCATGCTGTTGTTAATAGTTCCGATGATTTTGTAGCCTAATTGAAATTCTGGTAAACTCCTTTTATTTCCTCCAGGATCTTTCTCGCTGTGGGGTTCTGCCTGCTCATTCTGGGGGTTCCCGGGGATCGGACTTTTGTCTAGGCGGTTGGGGGTCTCGCGCTGCAGCCTCGCAGGGATGGTGTTGACCCGACCTGCCCCGATCTTGGTGTTTCTGGTGTAGTGACTGCTTATGTGGACATGTGTGGACTGGTCAATCTTTCGCCGTTCTTATACAGTGATGGCCGCTGTGAAATAGGCAAGTCGCTCTGTCCCAGCGGCGATTGCCGTTTTAAAAGGGGAGTTGCCGCGTGTGGAAATAGGCAAGTCGCTCTGTCCTAGCGGCGGTGCCGTTTTGAGGAGACGGCAGTTGCCGCTGTGAAATAGGCAAGTCGCTCTGTCCTAAAAGCGGCGATTGCTGGGCAGCGAGTTGCCCCTGTGAAATAGGCAAGTCGCTCGTGTCCAAGCGGGCGATTGCCGTTTAAACGGAGTTGCCCTGGAAATAGGCAAGCCTGTCCAGCGGCGATGCCGTTAACGGAGTCCCGGAAATAGGCAAGTCGCTCGCAGGGGATGCCGTTTTAAACGGCAGTTGCCGCTGTGAAAAGGCAAGTCGCTCTGTCCTGGCGGCGATTGCCGTTTTTAAACGGCAGTTGCCTTGTGAGAAGGGCAAGTCGCTCTGTTCTAGCGGGGATTGCCGTTGTGGAACGGCAGTTGCCGCTGTGGACTGGAGCAAGTCGCTCAGTCCTGTGCGGCGATTGCCGTTTTTAAACGGCAGTTGCCTCTGTGAAATCGGCAAGTCGCTCTGTCCCAGCGGCTTTTGCTTTTATGGAGTGAGGTTGGGCACTGTTTTTTGCCCCCACATTTTACAGACTGCAGATGAAACATTAGGCCTAGTGTCATTATAGGCTCCTGCTACCTGCTTATGCCAGGAGGGGTCGCATCTTTTCAGAAACTTACAGTAAAAGCATGGCTGCTGTTATTTGTCAACAAGAAAACTATTTGTATTTTTTCACACGGACTAGACTGGAATAGCAGTCAGGCTAAGATTAAATAGCAGCATATTTGCTTCAATGCAGAAGTTAAGTTTTTCCTAGGTAGAAATTTAGAAATTGGCTACCAATTAGCTAGTTCATTTGGGACAAAATCGTGGACATAAAGATGTGATGAGAGGGAGAAAATCATGGACATAAGGATGTGATGAGAATTAAGTTAAGCTTACCCCAGAGGAATAAGAAATCCAAGTCCACCCCAATACTGCATTACAAAAAACAACATTGACAGGAAACAGATCATTTTACCTGCTGGAAACTTGGTTGTACAGGGCCTCACAAGCTACCCATGCAGGCCTACTTATTTTGTATTTCCTCTCTTATGAGTGATTCTACAATTAGGGGTACATTAGAAGTCTAAGGAATGCTCTTTAATCATGTAGTCAAGTTTAGTGTGTAAACATATGTGTTCATTAGTATAGATGATTTTGGTGATATCCCTGTCATTTAAATCATGGTATATAGTCTAATTACTAATGCAAAGTGTGACTACATGACATCTTCTACAATAGCAATAGTTGATTACTATAGTTTCAGATCAGTTATTCCCTGATCATAATTAGCTGATTAGATTAAAAAACAATGCCCAACTCACTCATAAAAGCAAAAGCCGCTATAGGACAGAGCAAACTTGCCTCATTTCACAGAGGCAACTGCCGTTTAAAAACGGTAATCGCCGCTGGGACGGAGCGGCTTGCTCATTTCATAGAGGCAACTGCCGTTTAAAAACGGCAATCGCCGCGCGGGACAGAAGTGAATTGCCTATTTCGCAGCGGCAACTGGCCGTTTAAAACGGCAATCGCCGCTGGGACAGAGTGACTTGCCTATTTCACAGCGGCAACTGCCGTTTAAAACGGCATCGGCCACTAGGACAGAGCGACTTGCCTATTTCACAGAGGCAACTGCCGCTTTAAAACGGCAATCGCACGCCATGGACATCTACTTGCCTATTTCACAGGAGGCAACTGCCGTTTAAAAACGGCAATCGCCGCTAGGACAGAGCGACTTGCCTATTTCATAGCGGCCATCACTGTATAAGAACGGCGAAAGATTGACCAGTCCACACATGTCCACATAAGCAGTCACTACACCAGAAACACCAAGATCGGGGCAGGTCGGGTCAACACCATCACTGCGAGGCTGCAGCGCGAGACCCCCAACCGCCAGGACAAAAGTCCGATCCCCAGGAACCTTTAGAATGAGCAGGCAGAACTCCACAGCGAGAAAGATCCTGGAGGAAATAAAAGGGAGTTTACCAGAATTTCAATTAGGCTACAAAATCATCGGAACTATTAACAACAGCATGGATAAAAACACGAAAAAAACCTTAATGAAATAGGCCTAATGTGCTAAAAATGGTAGATTATAGCATGTTAAGTTTAATGAAATAAAGTTACCATCTCCATCTGTCCACAGTAGCAAAACACAGGGGCAGGGCGTGTTGCTGGGAAAAGCAGACCACTGAGAAAACGGCAAGTGCCGCTGTCCGAAACGGCATTTGCCGTTTCTAGAAAAGGCAACTGCCGTTTGCCGTTTTTGGATCTTGGCGCTGCTGTAAAAACTGCTGGGTTATTTTGCTAACCCAATTGCTGGGTTAGGGACTTTTTGTGTTAGGTTGGGTATGTTTGACCAAAGGTTGGGTCAAACACTTTGACCCAGCGTGTTGGGTTGGAAAATTTGAAAAGAGCCTTGTCGTCCCTCTCTTCAGTCCGCCATCTTTAACAAGACAATGACCTGATCAGACGACACTGAACCGCTTGAAATATGGCACGGTAAGAAAGTCTTTTATCTGTATGAAGATGTGGAGCTGAGAATGAATTAACGTGAGCTAATTTTAGACATTTATCTCCACACACTAATATCTTTTTAACTGTTAGCTTTAGCTAGCAATCACAACTGCTTATGGGTACCAAGACACCATGCTAGCTTCTAATCATTGGCATTTGACTTCTCATTTTTTTAATTAATTGGTTACTTTAAAGCTAAGCAAGACTCTTTCTACAATTGAAGGGAAATTTTATTTCGTTAATTTCTCCCTCATTTCTATTTACAATTGTTTAAATGCTCTCCTAAATCCAGGTCATGTTCGAGTAGTTTTTACTGCTTCCAGCCCGTCAGAAGATGGCAGGAGCAGCCCAGTCAGTGAACAGAGGAAGCTAATACTGTCAGACTGGAGGGTAAACGGTGGCTTCAGCTGGGTAGGTCCGGACCTCAGTACGATTGGGCGGGGATTTCTGAAAAAATGTCGGACCTTTCGTCGCTTCGGTTCGCGGTCGAACTGCACTTACTGAAGCGGACCAAACCGCCTGGTTAAAGCATTGTAGTTAAACAACTCCCCGGTAGGCGACGCTCCGTAATACAACCGCTGATGAAGGTGAAAAGCAGGGAAGAAGAAAAGCCGGACTTCGTGATTTAAGCGGAAATCTTTCTGCTTCTAATTATTTGCCCACTCCATCTTTGTTTTCACATGTTCCAGTTGTTTTTCGTTGTTGTTTTGACCTCAGCTTCTTCAAAACGCGCTGTTTGCTCGATTTTCCCGCCGAACCAAAAGAGCAATACGTAACTTCCCCCTACTTCTTCTTCTGCTGCTTTATTGCGGCGGAGTCCGACAGACGTCACTTCCATTAGGTGCGCTGGATAGTCTGTTTGCAAGTGAACCGAGACCCCCGGTTTTCAGGCGGACCAGAGTCCGGTTCTTAGGTGCGCAGCAGAGTATGGTTGGTGTTCAGACTGCAGCAAACGAAGCGGACTATCCGTGGAGTCTGACCACGGTCCGTTTAAACGGACCAAACGGGCAGTGTGGACGCAGCCGAAATACTGTTCACTAAATAGACTGTTCGCTGAGCCATTACCGGTGACATAGGTACACAGATGCCCATAAATACTTGTTTGTTGGTTTGTTTTGATGGTTATTTTCAGTTACATTTACACTGGTATGTGTGGAAATAGAGGGAGGTTAAGCTAGCTTCGGTTGCTAATACTAGCATGTCGCTATGTTAGCTTCATAGTTTTACTCTGGTTAACGTGATGTAACAATGGTTTACATGATGTTTTTCACGTGATATATAAAAGTTACTGAGTGTAGTAGACGTCATCAACAGGCTTTTTTCCCCGTTTGTCTTGACTACAGGCACTATGGTCCTTGCTAAAAGGGAGTACTCTGTCAGGCTAAGGAGCAGAAACGGACTATAGGCACCTAATCACTCATTGTACTGTTCTGTTTTATTTACAGCTTCAAAAGCTTCATCGGTCACTGTGGAACAGCACCTTTCCCAAGTTTAACTACAGCCGAGGACGTCCCAGGGTAAGAAACAGAGACAGTAATGGTCTGAGATTGAACTGAACTGATCCGAGTTAACTGTGACATGATGTGATCATGTGTGTTGCCCCGGATGTTGTCTGACCAGGCAGAGACTCAGATGAAAGTGAGATGGCCAGTATGCTGTGAAAGGTCCAAAGCGTTTCCACTGGAGAAGAGGTCACTGAAAGGGACGGTGAGTGAAACAACCTCATGAAATATTTTAACCTCCAAAGATAAAACAAGCTGAAATATTTGCCATGAGATCCACTTAAGCGTCCTGCTGGGCTTCCATCTGTCTGATATACTGTTGTAAAAATCCTAAAGTACTAAATTGTTTACACCAGTGCATTTGGTCTAACATTTTACTTTATGCTTCATGTGCATTTGTAGGAAGTTTGACAAATATTTAACTTTCACAGATATTGTGACGTGGCTCTACAGTGGCTGTTGGTGCTCCTCCTAGCTGCATCCTACAGAGTCAGAAAGACAACTGATGCTCCAGGTGACGTCCAGCTTGTGAGTAGAAATATACCGTAAATCCTCTAAAAGTGACCGGGGTTTTTATTAGTTTCCGGGCACCTAGGACTGGGGATGTTATGCTCGAGCCCGTCTGCTCGACTCCGCCTCGATCTTATGAACCAGAAGTCTCGCTACCGCTGTTTTGGTGGAAGTGTCAGCATGCCGAAAGCCACGTGACCACACAAACCGAGGCCTCGTTACGTCATCCGCGAGTGTCGAGCTGAAATCTCGAAGAGACTGGGTTTATTAATCTGTCAGTGCTTAATACAGGTTCCAATCGCTTGGGAATTTGTTGAAAAATACGTAATTTATCACAGAGGATCATTCTAGTCTAGTCATTCTGACTAGTAAACAGACTAATTTAGCGCAAACAAGTGTAAAAACAGTAGTATGCCTGAATAAAAAAAATAGCATATATAAGAAACAATCTGACCAATAAAGTAACCTGCTGTGATGTTTAGTTTTTGTGATGAGGATAAGGGAAATGAAAGTGGAGCTGTTTCTGTTAAATGCTGCTCTTAAAACTCAGATGATGTCACTTTCAGAAGTGAAGGCATATTTTATTTTTAATTTTTCATTAAAGTGTAAAAAACAAATAGCAGGATTTTATTTTAAAGTATTTACTTTATTTATGGTTATTTTTTCATTCAAACAAGATGGCAAAAAACAGATAGATTTGATGTTAAATTTTAGTGAACTTGTAAATAAAACATTTGTATTTTTTTCTACTACTGTGCCAAGAAAAAAAAAAACCTGACTTGTGTACTGAGGTACATACCGAGCCGTGATTTTTGTGTACCGTTAAAACCCCTAGTTTGAAACCAGTAAAATGTACTGGGCTCATTTCTTGAAAATTGCTGCATAAAAAACTTAAAACAGTGCAGTACAATCACCTCTTTTGTGTTTCTCTCGCATGTCATGAATCCAATCGATAAGCGCTATCTCCAAGTCCTGGCTTACTTTTTCCCTCCACTCGGCTTTTCTCAATTCTGGAGTCCGGACAGGTTGTTCTGTTGCTTTTTCCAATACCTGATTTGTCTTAGGTCACAACATCAAAGTGTTTTGCAGCTTTCGCTCCAGAATGTTTGAGTGCATACTGCAGGACGGGTTCTTTCATTTCACACTAAACTTTCTTCTCTGTTTATCGTGCCGGTAGTCACCATGTTGCTGCTGTGTATTGCTGTTTAGATTCCTTGCTCTGCAGGAAGAGGGTGTACAGCGTTTCTGCCTTCGTGTCAGCTAGCTAGGGGCAGGCACAGCAAAACAGCAGCTCATTGTTGCCAACTTAGAGACTTTATCGCTATATTTAGCGACTTTTCAGACCTCTCTAGTGACTTATTTTCAAAAAAGTGACTAGTGACTAATGACCACGCCCCCTCATCCAGATTATTTCCCATGATGTCTTGTGGCACAATTAGGTCTTCTTTGCACCATGACTCAAATGTGCATGTCACCCCTTCAGTGCCCTTGTAAATGAGCAATGAAGCATACCAAACAATATATATATATATACAGTATATGAAGCTTTTGTTTTTAAATAGTACCTTGCATCAGTCATCTGGCGCGGTGATGTCATTTAGCAGTCTCCATTGACGTGGGCCAGCCAATAGTGACTTCTCCCCCTGAAGAGAAGATGATTGAGCAATTGCCTCTCATTGGAAAAAAAAAAAAAAAAAAAAAAAAAAAAAAAGGAGGCTTGTACCTGGAGGGACGGAAACTATTTACTTGTCTCAATGCTATCCACAGAAATTAACGGAGGGACAGTTTGTACAGAATAGAGGATGTACTGTAAACATGGGACACCAGTGATTGTTGGTTTCAAGATTTTTTATGCCCCTCTTTGTTTTCATGCTTCTTTGCAGATTGGAGCAGACATGGTGAAATGCCTCATCCAAGGATGTTCTTATTGTGGCTGAGGAGTGTCAAGCTGCCCAATTATAACTGGTAACAAATAGGACAGCCATTGAACACCCATCTCATTCAAGTGCAGTTGAGGGGTGTTGTGGAACATTACACGCTACTATCGGCTAAGTACCATCTTTTTAAATAATTAATTTGAATTATCTTTTTGTTTTTCATTTTGTTACAAACATTGGCAAACTTTTTTGCCTTATCCAATAAAAGCCTGACTGAAACATTATGTGTGTTATTATTATGACATAATTCCAGATTTAGAGTAGAATGTCATTTTAACCCAATTGTAAGTAGTTTAATAACCCAAATTTTGGGTTTATTTTTTTAATCCACTTTTGGGTAGCTTTAACTATAAAGTTGGGTCATTTTAACCCAATTGTAAGTAGTTTAATAACCCAAATTTTGGGTTAATTTTTTAATCCACTTTTGGGTAGCTTTAACTATAAAGTTTATGCTGGGAAACCCTCCAATGTGGCTGAATTACAACAATTCTGCAAAGATGAGTGGGCCAAAATTCCTCCACAGCGCTGTAGAAGATTCATTGCCAGTTTTCACAAATGCTTGTTTGCAGTTGTTGCTGCTAAGGGTGGCCCAACCAGTTATTAGGTTTAGGAAGGTATCACTTTTTCACACAGGGCCATTTAAAGTTGTTTACTATAAAAATCTCCATTTAAAAACTGCATTTTGTGTTTACTTGTGTTATCTTTGTCTCACATTTAAATTTGGTTGATGATCTGAAACATTTAAGTGTGACAAACATGCAAAAAAGTAAGAAATCAGGAAAGGGGCAAACACTTTTTCACACAGCTGTACGTTCTATATATATATATATATATATATATATATATATATATATATATATATATATGTGTGTATACAGCGTGCATGTACTGTACTGTAAAAGCAGATTCTTCACAAAGGAAGAAAATCTATACTCTTGCAAAGAGAAAAAAAAAGGGGGCTGAGCTTTTCCAATGATTTACAGCTTCCTTGTGCAAGTAGTGGACTGATGTTTCAACAGTTGAAACGTTAGTCCACTACTTGCACAACAAGCTGCAAATTATCAGTGAAGCTCCAGCCCTTTTCTTGCTTTTTTGCAAGTTTGCTGTCCCTCAGCTGTGAAGCTCTTTTTGTACTACCATCTTCATATTTGGTGTAATCAAGTTGAATTGTTGAAAATGTCAGTGAATCTGAGAATAAAGTCAAATTTTTTTTCTTCCATTGTCAAGATAACGGATTGTGTTCAGTCCATTTGCAATTTCTTGCTACAAGTAGGTTAATCTTACCGTCAAAATCAATTTTCCCATCTTTGTTTGTGTCTGATTCTCCAAACATCTCATCAATATCTTCCTCTACAACAGGTTCTCCAGTAAGATGGAGGATATCTCCGAATTCTTCCCGATCAATGAAACCATCTCCATTCCTGTGGATGTAAAGCAATATCATTTTTTGTTTGCTTTCTATTTTTCTTATATCACCCAACAAACACATCAGTCTTTCAAATTTACAAAGTTCAGGGCAATTTCCTCAGTACTTTCATATTCTAGTAGCCATAACTAGCAAATTAATGGGTAATTTTGCAGAGTTTGATGTGAAGTTCTGCACTGGTCACAAGGTGTGTTACCACAGGGAAACTCCTAATACCTGCAGGATGCCGGCCCTCGAGGACCGGAGTTGCCCCTCCCTGATATACGGTCTCTGATTAAAATACAAAGGTTACAGAGTTTTCTCTGTTGTTGGCTCCACACTGTGAAAGTGCCTTCCCTCCACATCAGGACCTCACCAACAGCAGACATTTTTAGAACTCATTAAAAAACATTTATACAGATTTTTTTTCTTTTTCTTTTTTTTACATTGAAGTCTTTGTATAGTTTTCTGGTATTATATCTGCTTTGTGTTGTTACTGTTTTTATAAATCACATAATTGTACAGCACATTGGTCAACATCTGTTCATTTAAACATGCTTGTAAGTAGACTTGAATTGACCACTAAGTACCCTGCAGTGTTTACATTTAGCTCTGTGTTGTTGTTGAGTTTCTTACTTGTCAAAAATCCGGAAACATTCTGAAAGCTCTTCTTCGCTCTTTCCAGCCTGATCCTCCTTTAGCTGCTGCACCATCATGACCAAGAACTCCTCAAAGTCGATTGTACCGCTGCCTGAGGAGAGATGAGGTGAAGTGAGGGAGAGAAAGGTGCATGCGCAGCAAGTCCCATCTCTTCCATAGTTTTTATACTTTATGTACTTCCTGAAATAATTTTCTAAAACTCAGTTTCTTTATTGCATTTAGTTTTACTCAAGGTAGTTTGAGACAATATGGAACTGCATTTTCTCTACTTGTCTGGTGAGTTTAAAGCGCAGGTGTCTCATTTATAAAACTGTGTGCAGGGTCCTTACTGAAAGTGTATGTATGCCCAAGGCTCAAAGTTTGAGTGCACCAAAAATATTTAGATTTATAAAACCTGTGTGTGTGCGCAGATGCAAACAATTTCCCCTTTATAAATCACACTCTTTTTGGAAGTTTGCACAGGTGAATTTGGCCCTGGCCTCTACATAAACACATTCTACCATAAATTGTCAATGCAAAATACCTTATGGATATTTAAATAAACCAGCTGATCTGTGGAATTTTATACTTAATTGTGGCAACTGAGAAGATAAGAACAGCAATTTTGAGGTCAGTAGCTACATTCATCATAAGATATCCTTCTCTAAAGCCTGAAAGATAAGCAGCATTTCTTCATTTGTCGCTGCAAAGACCTCAAAAAATTGGAAGTATAATGGCTATTTTGCAGGATTAAGTTTGAGATGCAATACAATTATTTTTGATTACATAATATTCTCACCATCCTCATCCACCTCCTCAATGATGGCATCCAATTCCTCTCTTGATGGGTTCTGGCCCAGCATCCTCATCACGGTTCCCAACTCCTTGGTGCTGATGTCACCACCTCCATCGGTGTCAAACATATCAAAGGCAGCTTTGAACTCTGAGTTTAAAAAACAGACAAGAAGTAGAAATTCAGATGAAGAGAAAGCAGCAAACCAAAAGCTTGTTACATCACACATGCTGATGTTTTGTGGTCAATAATAACAAATTTGTTGGGGAGAAACAAAACAGGAGCCACAAAACACAGTCACTCAGATTAAATGACTTGATATTGATTTCTCAGTTCCAATCAATACAGCACCATGTTCACCTGGAAACTT
The DNA here is from genome assembly GCA_023101725.1 of Atherinomorus stipes. Lineage (NCBI taxonomy): Eukaryota > Metazoa > Chordata > Actinopteri > Atheriniformes > Atherinidae > Atherinomorus > Atherinomorus stipes. The sequence continues at coordinate 10,269 of JALJCO010009849.1, forward strand.
TAACAAGGCTTATGCAGAAACTAACTCATGCAGCAGAGAGATAAACACACCTGCAATCATCTCCTCAGTTAGGAAGGAGCGGGCATCACTTTGGGCATCAGTGGGCTGAAGGTGAGGAGGAAAGAGGGTGAGAAGGACAGCATGAGTTATTTGTAAAATTATAAAAGGTATTTCTGGAAAAATTCTGAAGAAACTTTTTGGGTTGACAATGCAGCTCCTGCCTTCTGAGATATACTTTGGCTGCTACATTTATTATGAGGAATCCATCAGTTTAAAAACATCAAGCAGCTGTTTCTCTGACGGACGAAGAGCAGGTCCTGATGAGTGTTAAGGATGGGCTATACACAGACAGAATATCTGATGTGGGGAGACACCTGTACTTGTATACAGTAGAACATATGTGTGGGTGTAAGGGTGTGTGTGTGTGTGGTTGGTTCATTAAATTAATCTTGATACTGTGCATCTCATTTGACTGATTCTGGGTGGTGTGTGTGTGATTCTGATGTGACACAACTAGACATTACTATTCGTACCCTGAATGAATGAATGAATGTTCGAGTGTGGAGGCTCTAGGGCATTTTCTGAGCTTTAATATAAACTTAAACTCTGACTGTAACAAATATTGTTAAGATATCAAAACGATCTTTAACACAGCAAATGTTGGATCTTATGTGTTTAAATTCTGAATGAAGTTTCGATGGTAAAAGTATGACTATGGGAGCCGAAGTCACGCCCATCTACGTCCATCTCATGGGACCTTAGAAACTAAAAAATATGAATGGAAGTCAATGGGGCGAAAATAATTAACTTCTGGTTCCAGTTGTTCTCTGCCCTGGACTCCAGATACAGTGGGTACAGAAAGTATTGAGACCCCTTTAAACTTTTTACTCTTTGTTTCATTGCAGCCATTTGCTAAAATCCAAAAAGTTTATTTTATTTCTCATTAATTCACTCAGCACCCCATCTTGACAGAAAAAAACAGAAATGTAGAAATTTCTGCAAATTTATTAGAAAAGAAAAACTGAAATATCATGTGGTCAAACACTGCGACCCTGAACTGGATAAGCGGCACAGAAAATGACTGACTGACTATGTGGTCAAAAGTATTCAGACCCTTTGCAGTGACACTCATATTTAACTCATAGGCTGTCCATTTCTTCTGATCCTCCTTGATATGGTTCTACTCCTTCATTGGAGTCCAGCTGTGTTTAATTAAACTGATAGGACTTGATGAGGAAAGGCACACACCTGTCTATATAAGACCTTACAGCTCACAGTGCATGTCAGAGCAAATGAGAATCATGAGGTGGAAGGAACTGTCCAACGAGCTCAGAGACAGAATTGTGGCGAGACACAGATCTGGACAAGGTTACAAAAGAATTTCTGCAGCACTAAAGGTTCCTTAGAGCACCGTAACCTTCATAATCCTTAAATGGAAGAAGTTTGGGACGACCAGAACTCTTCCTAGACCCGGCTGTCCAGCCAAACTGAGCAATCGTGGGAGAAGAGCCTTGGTGAGAGAGGTAAAGAAGAACCCATAGATCACTGTGGCTGATTTCCAGAGATGCATTAGGGAGATGGAGAAAGTTCCACAGTCAACTATCACTGCAGCCTCCACCAGCCGCGACTTTATGGTAGAGTCAGTGCAAGACATGTGAAAGCCCACATAGCTTGCCAAAAAACACATGAAGGACTGTGAGAAATAAGATTCTCTGGTCTGATGAGACCAAGATGAAACTTTTTGGAGTTAACTCCAAGGGGTATGTGTGGAGAAAACCAGCACTGCTCATCACCTGTCCAATATGACCCCAACAGTGAAACATGGTGATGGCAGCATCATGCTATGGTGATGTTTTTTATTTGCAGGGACAGGACGACTGGTTGCAGTTGAAGGAAAGATGAATGCAACCAAGTACAGAGATATTCTGGAAGAAAACCCTTCCAGAGTGCTCAGGACCTCAGACTGGGCCGAAGGTTCACCTTCCAACTAGACAATGACCCTCACACACAGATAAAATAACAAAGGAGTGACTTCGGAACAACTCTGTGACCATTTTTGACTGGCCCAGCCAGAGCCCTGACCTAAACCTAACTGAGCATCTCTGGAGAGACCTGAAATTGGCTGTCCACCAACATTCACCATCCAACCTGACAGAACTGAAGAGGATCTGTTAGAAAGAATGACAGAAGATCCCAAAATCCAGATGTTAAAAACTTGTTGCATCATTCCCAAGAAGACTCATAGATGTACTAGCTCAAAAGGGTACTTCTACTCAGTAATGAGCAAAGCGTCTGAATACTTGTGACCAAGTGATATTTCAGTTTTTCTTTTCTAATAAATTTGCAAAAATGTTCACATTTCTGTTTTTTTCTGTCAAGATGGGGTGCTGAGTGTACATTAATGAGAAATAAAATTAACTTTTTTGATTTTGGCAAATGGCTGCAATGAAACAAAGTGTGAAAAGTTTAAAGGGGTCTGAATACTTTCCATGCCCACTGTGTGTTACAGTTGTTACATGCCTTCATTTGCCCTTTAAAATTGTAACATGCCTGTACTTTATGCTATTCCATTGAGAAAGCAGTCATACAAGTCCAAACAATGACAAAATTACCTCATATTATAAGCTCCAAAAGTTACAGGTATGTTTCCCTTTTCAAATTGTAACATGCTCGTGTTTCTAAAACTGAAAACTTGAAACTGACAAAAAAAAAAAAAAAAGGTATTACAGAACTAGTACATGTTCCAAAGAGGAAGGAGGAGGTTGGATGATTGCTGTGATGCAAGTGAACAATATACCGGTCCCATCCAATCCAAGCTTACATGACAGTTTTAAACTTTTCTGCTTGGCTTACAGTTGCAACTGGCTCGCGTTAAGTTTAATTGACAATTACACAGTCAAGGTTAAGAATAAAAGCACAGGCTTGATATGGCTACATACTTGCATCGTGTTGCCTGAACACTTCATTATACTAAACAACAAGCAACGAAAAATTCAAGGTAGTTTGAAATGTTTTGCCCCATTTAGTTCCTGGCATTTTGCAAAGTTGTTTTTCATATTTGAATATTTAACAGAGGAACTTCTTCTCGTGCTTGAATCCAGAGATGGAAATATCATTGACAAAGTGAGAGCCAAGAGCTGGAAATAGCCTCATATCAAAAAGATGTCAAGTTTAATCCCCAACCAGCTGGCTGAGCCTGTTAGAGATGGATATTAACCCATTGATGCCCGGTGCTGCAAATTTGCTACAAACCACCTCTGGTCTTTCTTTATTTCTTTTTTATTTATTTATCTTTTATTTGGCAAATTCATTCTATTTATATATTTACTTTTATTCACTAATATTTATGTATTCATTTTTATATAATTTATTTATCTTTATTTATTAATTGTTAGTAATTCATTGAATATATAAAGTTGTCTGAATCTGAATATTTAATTGTGCTTTATTTTTATTCCAGTGTTTTTCTTTTTGTATATTATGGTCCTGATGTTTTCCCTGTTTTATTATATTTTCATACAGTTGTAGATAAAGTCAGCTTAAACTGAAATGCTACATCAGTTTGCATTTCTAAAGAGAAGACTATGTACCGGCAAAATGGTTAACCGTGATAAAATTACCAATGATTAGTAATACCGTTTCAAATTTAAATTATTGTTAAAACCGTGACTGATTACTGCACTTTGAAAAATGCTGCTCATTTGCTGGAAAAGCAGCAACAGTCCCAGTTTGCAATGTTATTTTATGAAAACATGGTGGAAGGCAACAAAGGCACCCACATGGACAGTTCTCTTGAGATTTTTCACCCTTTAAAAAGAACAAAATAGACATTTAGACCCATTTTGGATATTTTTAAAGATGCTGGGGGATATTTCTATAATACCGCGATACAAATGATAACCGTAATCATTTTGGTCACAATAACAGTAATATGAAATTTTCATATCGTTACATCCCTAGAGAAGACTTAAAACTTTCGCACAAAAAATGATTTTGGTCTATGATGACTGAGTCTGAGCTTTTTAAACTTTACTGAGTTTGCTTTCTTGTCCAAGTCTTCTCTGACAGTTTTTACTTCTCATGTAACTATGAGAAGTTGTCAGTCTGACCAGGCGAAGCATCAGTTTATATCCCAAGTGCTGATTCTCTTTTATAACCGGATGTTGCTGAACATAAAAAAAAGAAAAATTGTAATTATATTCTCACATGCCTTTTTCAAGAGAAAAGTGAGTTATTTCACACTTTTCAATCGTTGTTTTGCAGGACCTTAAACTCACTGGGGAATGTCATGCAAGCCCACCCTTTAGTTCACTTCAGATCTATTTTTAAGGTGAGACTTGGGAAGGGATTTCAGAGGGATTTTGTCAAGGTGAATGTCCTGAGGAAGGACAGTCGGAAAAAAGCTCTGTGTCTTCTCACTTTACTCAGCTGTGTGCTTTCTATCTTTAGTATTGCTCCCTTCAGTCAAAATATCAATCACATTGGGTTTAGTAACAAAATGATGGAACACAAATACAGTGGCTCCTAAACACAAGAGGAAGAGGTGCAGAGGTTTTAGAAAACAGCAAAAGTTTTCAGCAGCAGGTTAACAAACAATCTTCGGCAACTTTGTGCCCAAAATTAAATTTCCAATGATTATCGGATTTCCATGAAACAAACAAACAAACAAACAAACAAAAAAACTTGTGTATTAATCCAGTTGTGCTCCAGACAAGACTTGTAGGGTGATCTTGGGAAAGCAGAACAACTTCAACTTTGTTTCTGACAAGCATCTCCATCTTTTTTCATCTTGCTCTTATCCTCATCAGTAGAAAAAGAAAATCCTCAAAGACTTATCAAACTAAATTAGCTTCTTCTTATCTTCTTTTAAGCCCATCTCAGTTTTCAGTTCCTTACCATGGTGGCCGGCTGTGCTGAACAACAGACACCAGAACAAACACGAGTCAACCGTGAAAGAAAGTCTCCCTCCTACACAGTTCAGGTACAGTAACTCTTTGACTTTGTTGCACTCCATAAATACCCTCTCACTCATCTCCAATTTTACTAAGAACAATCAGGATTGGCCATGGATCCCCCCTTGGATAAGAGCTGACCAACCAAATCCAACTTTAGATTGTGCCGTCTTACAATCTCCTGATGGACATCCCCTTGTGGGGCACACTCGCCAATCCCCCAAATTTAGATAACAGACAAGCTCATTGACATTCAAAAAAAAAAAAAAAAACACTACAGGCATTAGGCAGCTGGAGGTTATTTTGGCACAGGATCAACAGTTCATCTCAGCGCTGATGGACTCTTGATTTCACATACAGTGCAGAAAACAGACCGCATGCACACACACACACACACACACACACACACACACACACACACACACACACACACACATGCACAGATTAACACCTCCCTGCATGCAGATTTCACAGTGTTAACCCATCTATCTGCCAGTCTTGCTGTCTTCACTGCTTGGTCTTGCAGCTATTATTTCTGTAACTTAAGAGCCGTACAAGTGGACTGTGCCCAATTTTAGCCATTTGTTTCTCCCTCCATCAACAAGTAAACAAACAAAAACATTTAATCCTAGGCAATCTGGAAGCACAGCATGATAGTACATTGGAAAGATAAAGTAAAACTGAACACCTAATTTAAGTGTGCTGATATTTGCAACCACACAAACCTTTTAGATTGTGCCTCATGGAGCCCTGGGGCTGACACACAGGGCTCCAGCCTGGCTCTGGAGGACTCTTGGGATTGGCACAGATGGGATTGGCACAGAGCATGGCTGGTCTGCAGAGCCCCCATGTAGGAACAGGATTAGGACCTGACTTCATCAGCAGAGCCTTTACCTATGGGACTAAAAGTAACCAATTAACTAATTACCAAAAGGCCTGTTTGGTCTTTAACTAGATGATTTCTAAGAGAGTAATACTGTAGCATCATTAACATTGACTTCTTGGACTTATTGGAAAACATGGTTATCTCACTCATCACCTGAGGCTGCTGTCACAATGCCTGGTTACGTGTTTAGAAAAGACAGGGCTCAGGGAAAGCTGGGGCGACTTTATTACCGCGCCAAAGAGGTAATGTAGTGATAATGTAATTGCCTTCGTTTGTCTGTCTGTCTGGTAGTTAGCAAAATAACTGAAAAAGTTATGCACAGGTATGGATGGAATTTTCAGGGAATGTTGATATAGCATAAGGAAGTACTGATTAAATTTTGGTGTTGATCACCATCTGGATTCAGGAATTTTTTTAACGATTCTTTATCATTGCCAGATAGGGCCATATTGGGGAAACTGAGCTGCTTTGCAGAGGTTTGCGGACTCCAAGTGTTTTCTGGTAACATGTTAAAATAATGTAAGATTGGATGGTCTCAGGACATAAAACTAGAATGTGTCGGAGATTACATTAAGCGGTCATCCAATGAGCTTCTCTGTAATATGTCAGTATCAAACCCTCTGCCAAAGCACACTTTATGACCAGTTTCAAGCCCTTCGTGTGACCATACAAAAAAAAAGGGGAAAAAAAATCGTATGGTGATTTTAATATCAACCGGATGACATAAAAGACAGGAAAAATCTTCTGAGGTTATTCGAGCCTTATACAAATAATAAATAAACTACTGATGGATCCGGCAACACTGATGCGTTGGCTTGTGTCAAACTCATAGAGCCAAACCAAGTGTCAGTGCACATATACCTTTAAGACAATGTCATGTGACCGATACAGCTGCTGTTCTGCTCGTCATTGAGGCGCCAAATTGTGTTTAACAGGAAGTGCCTCTGTCTAAGAACCACAAATCTTTCTAATAATATTTCCCACCCAGACACTGCGAGATGGAAAAAGAAAGGTATCTGACATTTGGGACCATTGGTGTTCTCAAAAGTCAGAGACCTTACACAAAGACAGAATCACTTGAATGCCAAGTTTTTAACTGTTTTAAACTTAGAGTAAGATGTAAAATAAAACTATAAACAAAAGGTCAAATGCTATGCCAGCAATGATGTTTGAGATCCAGTAGGTGTCAGTATTGAGCAACTAAGTGATAAAGTTGGGCAATGTGTTGCAGGTTGCAACACCTCATGAGGCCTCATCGACCCATCACTAAAATAACAGGGATCACTAATCAATCTACAAAAAAAATCAACATACTTTTTACAAACTGTCCTGAAAAAAACCCCATGAGCCATAACCTCTTCACAGCTTTAAATCCATTCAGTGAGTCTTGAATGAGCCAAGGAAGATGATATCATAATCTGATCTGTTTGCCACAACTCCTGATTAGGTACACCTGTGCCTTGTAATTACTCTCATACTCACCTGTTCTCCTTTGCATTTAAGCCTTCTCTTGTCACTGCCCCAGTGCCAGTTCAGCTGTTGTCATTTGCTCACTGGTCCAGTGCCATTCCACAGCAACTGAACCTTAGAGTCTTTAACCTTTATTTGTGCCCCAACCTTGCCCTTTGCTTATATTTTGGATCTCTGCCTTCATGCTGATGATCTTTGCCTACTTATTTCCTGCTGCTGTGCAGATGCTGGTTTGCTCACTCTTCTGCTTGTGTTTTTATGCTGATTCCCCCCCCCCCCCCCCCCCCCCCCCCTCTTTTTTTTTATAGTCCTACAAGCTACAGTAACTTTTGAATACTCAGTGGGGGAGCCAGAAATTTTTCAATGGGTTGGCCAGGGAGAGACCATTATTCACATAGGGGTGGCCATAAGTAAATACCTCAGAGTCCATGTTTTTTTATATATATATTATATATGAATTTCAGTTCCTAAAGGCTGATACCGATAACACACATACATATTTAATCATACTGAATCAAAAATTCCAACTGTATGGGGTAGCTAGGGTCTAGAATAAGAAGGAAAAGTGGTTTAGAAGCAGCTTGGGGTTTCTGTAACTGCTTGAGCACCACCTGGTTAAAGTGTAGGGGTGGTCAGTGATTGGCCTGGGGGGCTATACACTGCTAAAGCCTGATCTACAGTCTGGGTACCTGGCACTCAGCTAAAGCTAAATAGCTTGGAAATGGTAGGCTACAACAACAAGATGCCTTCCCTCTCCACAGTTGACTACCAAGACCTTCTACAGGATATTACAGTGCTGGAGATTAAAGTTCACTGCATGGAATTCAATGTGGAGGGATGGACTACCACTGATTCAAAACAGTGAAGATGGGCAAGCTAACACACAGCTAATAGGAGAGGATAACACAACCAAGAAAGATATAGCCTCTGCATCACAATAAATTGACTGAAAATCCTCCCTGGGGCTGTCTCGGTGCAAAGCTAAAAACATAAATAAATCACATTTCCTGGAAATGGGAGTATGGAGTGCAGGCTGGGCACAGTGAGCTTCAGTCAATGATGAGACTGACTGGCCTCCACTTCCTGTGAGGCAGAACTCTTGTACCTCTGCACATGGGAGGACACAGGACAACCGTGAATAGGAAGGTTAGCCCCAGAGAGTAAAATTTCAGTGCACATAAATGTTTCAACAGATTGATCACAAAATGGCATATAAATGAAAACACGAGTGAGATCTTTAACCAGATCTCTCTAAAACTTGCCACATTAGGGGGGCAATGAGATTGTAAATAGCTTCAATGCTAACATGTAAAATATTGTGGATACTATTACTCCCACTAAGGTGAAAGTTAAACCTGGAAGAAAAAATTCTCCATGGACACTTGTGTCAGAAAGCCAAGCGCAGATAGAGAAAAAAATCTACAGGTTCATTATGACATCTATAAAGAGAAACTCTACTCTTAAAATTTTTAGCTGAGGAATGCAAAGAAGCTAACATAGTCAGTGTTCTGGTTTTCTTTGCTTCAGTCTAACAAACCCTCCTGTGTCAGAAGCACTTAGTCTTTTATGGTATTTATTTCTTGTTTGATATCGGTGTTCACTGTTTTTATCCTTTCATCTCCTTTTTCCATCATCACCCTTTCCAGCAGGCAGCCCCTCCTGCCTTTCCCAGAGGGCTACAGAACAAATTCAGCTTCCATATCCTCCAACTTACAGTATGTCATCCCTTCGTTGAATGTCTGGTTGGTGCCTGACTGACAGCACCATCTGATGCTTTAGCCAGCTCAATATTTTTTCACAAGAACCCTCCTCACTTGCTGGATGAAAGGAGACAAAGTGAGAACAGTTTTTTTTTTTAAGGAGCAAAGGGAAACTCTTTTTTGTTATCAGATTATTTGTTCTCTTTCTGTCGTCTTCTTATTCTCCTACCCTCTTCTCCTCCTCCTTCTATTCCTGGACATTTCCCCCAGCAGCAGCTGAGCCTTTTAGACAAGCACTCCCTAAATAAGGCTTGAGTTATAGAGTTGCTCCTCCCCCGTCAGCCGTCTGTCCCGCCATCATCACCGCTTCACTCTTTAGATGTCTTGCCTTTCTTCTGTGCCTTACCCCAGCTTAACCTTTATCTTCTTGTCTAATCTATCAACCATCTCACTCATTAAGTTTTATTTTATAAGGCTAAACACAAAATATCAAACCCTTGTGAAAAAAAAAAAAGAATCATCTCAACAAGCTCTGTAGTTTCTCCAATTTGTGCTGAGACTGAAACAAGCTGTAAAAGTGGGTTTCTGAAATGAGTGGACCAGAATTAAAGCTGTCTATTCAGAATTAACTGATTTGTCAGTCAGTCAGTCATTTTCTGTACCACTTATCCAGTTCAGGGTCGCGGGGGTTGCTGGAGCCCATCCCAGCTATTATCAGGCGAGAGGCAGGGTACACCCTGGACAGGTCGCCAGTCTGTCGCAGGGAATTAACTGATTTGTTTCCTGAAAAATATTGATTGACGAGAAGACCAATAGAACAGTGTTCAGAAAGTAATCTTCCCCGTAACAGTTGTTGCAGTTTTGTTTTGGGTAATGTCATGTTGCATGATAACAACCATGACCAATTAGTATCAAACAGTTTAATGGATTTATCCATTAATGAAAGGCAGGAGGCAAAGGAGCTGGCTTAAATAGTTGCCGTTTATTAAGATGAGAATGGAAGGGAGGACCCATCTTTGCAAGCAGCTGGAGGAGTCCTGTGATGAGCAGCTGTCTCTCTTCATAGCTGCATCACTGCTTTGTGTAACAAACGCTAGAGGAGAAAAATATTCCAGCAGACATGGCTGCAGTTCCATATCGAAGTTTTAACATGTTGGTGGCTGAAGCTCCAGTAAACAGAATGGCTGCAGACATGAACTTTGCCATCAACAACATGCAGGAGGGCTCCCACTGGTACCCAGTAAGTCTGACCTGCTCTACCCACGCAATTTGGGCGTCAAAAATGCCCAAAGTTGGACTCTGTGTCACTAAAAAGTCAGACGCTTGATTCCCAGCGTCTTGACACCCCCAATGTCGAGGGATGTCCAGCCAAGACGCGTTCAATGCGTCGGGAGGAGCCTCTCCTTTTTTTTCTCCCCCTGTCACCGGTCTGTTTGCACAATGGCAGATGCAGTAGAAAGAGGGGCTTGGCGTTATGTGATAAACAAAGCTATGGAACGTAGTTGTAGGACATCTCTGCTCCGTGTCTGGGTTCACCAGATGATTCGAGGTGTTCTGAGTGTGATGAGTTTCACCATTTGAGCTGTGTGCTGACGAGTGGAGCTTTCAGCCTTCTGATCTGGCCCAGTTTAACGTCCCGTTGTCCCGATGCGGGACGACATTATAAGCTCATTACATCCCATCGGCACAGCAGGTCATCAAACCGCTGATCAGAAACCAGGACCGGATGCAGATCAGTTTATTCTCCTCTGTGTTCAGAGAGTGAGGAGATTTCCCTGGTTCTTCTTTGTGTTTCCCGTCCTGTCATAAAATGTGGGTCTGTGCCATGACCCTGAGTCGCTCTGATTGGTTGACGCCCCGTGTCAAGACACCAAAGTTCAGATTTTCCAACTTCGGCATTTGACAACCTTGACACGCGTAACGTGTGTCAAACGCTGAAAATCTCAAAACTCGACACACAAAACACCTCTAGACGCGCCGTGCTCGACGCCCGCCTTTGACTTTGCATGTAAACCTGACGCCCTTGACGCCCATATCGCGTTTGGTCTGAACACACTGAGGATCTGTAGGAAACTAAAGTGCTGATGATACAACCTTCACTTCAAGTAAATTTGCCATAAAACAACACACCAAGACAAAATAAGTAGTTCTGTGCAGTTAGAAGTTAGAAATCTGATGTGTATTCACTTAAATATCCAATGTTTAGGAGGCGCAGCTAAGCGCTAATAGCTTTTCACTAGCGGACCTAGCCTCCGTGACGTGACATCAGCAAGATGAAGAGTTGCAGTCAGCTCACTGATTTTCATGTATAATCAAAGCTGTGGAGAAACAGCTAGATTGGAACTGGTTTGTGTGGTGGGATCATCAGCCAGTTCAGGAAATGTGATCATGCTGAGGAATTTGGGGAGATCACATTTTACAAGCTAGAACCAGAGTAGAACAGCAGTCAGCTGCCTACAGTCTGTCTCCCAGCCTCAGGTCCACTGTTTCAGCTGAAAGCCTGCAATGCCCACATACCGAGCGGACTCAGAACTGTAAGGAGCGGATTCAGAACAGCACAAGCAGACCCACAACTGTTAAGGAGCTGCACCAGTAGAGTCAGGCATGACAGAGGAGAGGCACTCGTTCCCTGCATTAGCTCGCGGCTAACCGGCTGACGAGTTAGCTCAAGGCTAACGGCTAGCCGTGGCAAATAATTGGCCTGTAAAAGATGAGAAGATAACTTAAATGGTTCTAGTTGAGTTTTAAATAGTTCCCGTTTATAAAGATGTGGATGGAGGGAAGGATGCATCTTTGGAATCAGCTGGAGGAGATCTGATGACAGCAGAAGTCCTGTTATAACTGAGCAGCAGCTGTCTGTCCATACAGTAGCTGTATGACCGATCTGATGAAGCAACGATGGTTGAAAAAGAATATTCCAGAGGACGATTCCAGCACCATGCATTAGAAGTCTCGACAGCTCCAGTAAACAGACGCTGTAGACAGGGGAGACGTGCAGAGGGCTCCTACTGCTACCCGGTAAGTCTGACCTGCAGCTTTATCCTCTTCAAAATGAAATTCTGGATCTGTAGGAAACTTAAATGAACTAATGCAGTACTTACGAGCTTTTAAACATTAACTGGTAATACAATTTGAAGGCTGAGTCGTTACTGTTTGTCTGTAATACTGGAAAAGGAACTTAAAAACTGCTATGAAGCCATTGACTTCAATGTTAAATGAGCTGCAAATGTTCTCTAGCAGACGTCACGCCCGGTTTCGGCTAACAGTGCCACAGTCTGGTCAGATGTGCTGAAATGCAGCGATGTTTTCTAATAAGTCATCTATGTAGCTGCGCCTGTTTTTGTTACACACTGTAGATCATCAAGAAGAACGATTTGGTCTATAAAACATGTCAAAAAATGTCACCATGTCATCATCAACATGTCATAAATTAGCTAAGCTGTCCTTACAAGCTTTTAAACATCAACCAGCAATACAACACAAAGGTATAGCCTGTTTGTCGGTGAACAGGAAGAGTGAACTTCCTGATGAACCCAAAAAAACTTCCTGAATGAACCCAAAAACTGCTATGAAGCCGTAGCCTCCATGTTAACAGAGCTGCAGAGGTTCCCCTGCTGATGTCAAGCCCTGTTGCCGTTGCCGTGCCACAGTCTGTTCAAATGTGTAGAAATGCAGCTGTGTTTCCTTATACAGTAACTCATTCATGCAGGTGTGCCTGTATCTGTAGCGATCTGTAGGCCATCATGAATAATGTTTTGGTCTATAAAACAAGGTAGAAAATGTCAACATCGTGTCATCAGTCCAGAAAGTATACGTTTTTGATTGTGGCATTAACTCCCAAATATAATGTCGAGAGGTTCCTAATGTTTACATTGTGTTAACGTTAACTGGGTCTGCTGTTTTCATCTTTGACATAAAGAGGAAATAATTTGTTTGGGACTCTTTCCACAGCTGAAGGTCTGATCCCACCACCAGATATAAGCTATGACTTGTAAGCTTTTACAGTATTTCTGCTACTGTGACGTGCGACTGTCGATTAATGAGGTGATTGTAAATATTATCTCGGCAGTTTTGGAGGTTTGTAAACCGAGATTTTGGAAAATCTTTACGGTCTTGAGCACCAAAGACTCAAGACCGTACTCAAAGAAGTAAAAATAAGTAATAAATAAAGATAAGATAGCCTACCAGGCTCTGTGCGGTTTTCTAGATTGCATGATTCTTGTTGGGGGGGGAGAACCTGGATACGTTGGAACATTGGTTCCTCTTCAGTAAGTTCACCTGATCAGTTCTGTTGCTACAGTGTTGGTTACAAAACTGATAGGCACACATGAGCATAAACACAATTAAAAATTCACAAATTCCCTGTCAGTTACAATTTTATGTTTTTCCTTTTTTGTTTGTTGGTTTGTTTTTTTTTTTTTTACATCCAGAGCACATTTGACTAGGTCCTTGTGAAAAACTCCAGGACTTGGGATGTTCATTTCTGGACTGAACTATTCTACAAAGCAAGTAATTTACTGACACACAATTTCTGTGAAACCTTTATTCTGTTTTTGTAAAAATGCAAATAGGGCCCATCTATTTATTTATGTATTGTTGGTGTCTAAACCACAAAAGACCTTGAGTCACTCCAGAAAGCAGCGGAAGAACCTTCAGCAAAGCAAACAGGCCAAACGAGTTTGGTGTATTCCAGTAAGCCATAAACTACTGTACTGATTTGACCCATTCAATTTACGGCTGAAATGAAGATCAGTTTTTCTGCTTTAGTGTCAGTTGGCTATCTGAATTAACCCTGGCATGTTGTGCAACATTAACTGTAAATATGTCAAAAACTGTATTATAATTTGTTATCTAAGTGGAGAAAAAAGAACAAGGAAGTTGGCTCTTAAAATGTCAGTAAAGGCTTTGTTGGTATTCATTTCTCTGTTAAAGAATGAGGAAGTCTCATAGTCACAAAAAGGGGAACACGCAGTGTCTCACAGTCAGGTAAGCTACAGCCTCATGCACTGCTGTAAGTTTTTAATTCTAAAGAGGATGCTTTGTTTTCTGACTAAAATCTGAATCACCTTTGAATGATCCTGTAGAGACGCTGCTTAGAAATAATTTGATTAAAGTGATTAACAGTTCTGAAAATCTTTTTTTTTTTTCTTTCAGGTTTAGCTGTTATATCAATGGCTGGTGCAGTGATCCTAAATCAACCAGACTGTCCAAATGCTGAGGACAGTCTGCCAGGGATGTTGACTCAGAGCTGTTCTGAGAACAACCTGAGGTTTATCTGTGAGTTTCATCCCGGACCTGGTCCCCTGCAGATGTGTGGTGATGAAGATGACAGTGTCTGTGTGGATTATGAGTCAGTGTCTGTTATCCTCCCTGCACAGTGCAGTGTCCATCAGCTCCGACTTCGGATCTGTATGCAAGTACGTATACCCGCAAAAAGGTGTGCTTTTTTCAGAACAATATTTAAAATTGTTTTGTTTTTTATTAGATTTTGTTTTCTTATTCAGGCAGGTTTTTCCACCTGCAATGTTGGTTCTTATAAGTGGGGTGCAATCTCGCATTCAGCATTCATAATTATTTTTCCTCTAGGTTTATTACTAAGGCAGACAATGTCAACAAGTTTATGAGATGTGAATAAAGAAAATATAATGGTTGGCTTGTCTGACTAAACTGATAATCCTTCTCAAAAAATTTTCTAAGTCAAATTAACATGTTGAAATATGGCTAGAAGTTGAATGTTTCTGCGTATACTAAAGATCTTTGGTAGCTTCATCTTTTAGTTTGGCATCCATTTTGCATCTTCTCTGTATCGTGAGTGCTACCTTATTAGTGCTACCAGCTTCTTATCTCCAGGTCAAAACCTGGGACAGCAATCACAGAGCAGCCTGTGAAGTTTGATTTAAAGACGCACTATGTAACTTTCCAATAAGGATGAAGTGCAACTTTAAAGGAAAATAAAGAAGTAAAGAAATAAAGAAATTGCTTTTCTGTTATTTTGCTCTCTAATGTAATAGATCATCTTGAAAAGCCTGACATTAGCCAGTTAGAAGGGGCTGTAATGTTGTCTGTTGTAACAGGAATATAACATCAATCAAGACATCAATTCCTGTTGTGTGCTTGTAAAATGTCTGTTCTCACTGCACTGTTTAGTTTCATTCTGTGTGAAATTCTCTCTAAACTGTTGGAAAACATAATGTTTAAATTTTGTTTGAACCCTATCAGCATTTGACCAATATTTGCTTCTATGCCTTCAGGCACAGGAACAAAATTGCCATCCAGACCCATTTGCATTACTGGATCCCAACTTATACACTCTGCTGTATGCCCGAGGAGATGACTGGTATGAGGCCTATGATGACTGTCAGGTTATCAGGACATTAGATATTCCTTGGTCATGGGATGAGTCTCATCGTCTTTTGGCACACATTGTTGTAAAACCGCTGGTGGCGGTTAATTCTGAAGAGAAGAAGAGACAGCAGCAGTGTTTGTCTTACCTCATTGGTCATGACCTGGAGAATGAAGCGTCTGATAGGCTTGGCGAACTCACATTCACCCGCAGGAAAATGGCATCTCCAAGAAGACAAGAGCTGAAGCATCGGGATGACGTCTTGTATGCCACAGAGCCCTGGATCACATGTGCCCCAGTCCCACAAGATCTCCAGGACTGGCTGAATAGAAAGCTTTCTGTCACTCTCCACTACATGAGGAGAATCAGTTTTAGCATACAGGTTGATTTCAGTGCAACACCAGATGTTCTTCTTAAAGTTTTTAGAAGGGTGATGGCAGACCAGGCGGTTGAATATGACACTTCTGATAGTCTGGTGTTAAAGGTTTCAGGAAGGGAGGAGTTTTTTTCTGGTGACCACACTCTGTTTGATTTCCTCTGGGTTCGACATTGTTTAAAAACCAATCAGGATCTCCACCTCTCTGTGGTTCCTTTCTCGCATCTTCCATCAGAGACCATCAAGTTTGCAGACTGGCCGCTTGTGGATAGTTTCAGTGGGCAGTTCAGTTCCCATGATGATCTTAGTCTCCAAGGGAAGGATTTGGATGACATCTTCATGATATCCTTGTGGGATTGCAATAGAAAGTTCAGAGTCAAATTGCTTGGCTTTGATATCCCAAAGCTGCCAAGCAAATACCCCAACTCAGTCTATGTTGAAGCTTCCATACTTTATGGTAACAAGGTCCTCTCTTCAGTGTCCTCTGTCCCCAAGCCTTTTGCAGATGAGGTACTGTGGAATGAATGGCTGGACTTTGATGTTATCCTCAGGGATCTGCCACGTGGAGTCAAGTTGGGTCTTACTATTAATGCAAGTGCTAATGACATCTCCATGCCAACCAAAGACCCAAAGCAAGGATCAATCAGAGACTCAAAAGCAGTCAACAAGACAACAGACCCACAGAAAGGGAGAGGGAAGGTGCTCTACTTTGTCAATCTTCTTCTCATTGATCACAGGTGAGTTTTTGATCATATCAATTATAACTTCAATATGAAATAGCAAACAGTGATTACATAGTGACCTGAACTTTTCCAGTTGTCTGGAGACCAGCATATATTGTAGGTTCATATTAATAATCAAATATTTTAGATCTTTTAGATTTTATGGCCATTATGAATGGCTAAATTGTTTAGACTAATAATATGTGAATCAATATATTTCAAGCTTTTGTTTGTTTGGATGTTGCTGATTAGAAGTTGCAGCTTTAGAAAACCTCAAATTCAAAAACTCAAAAAATTAGAATATTGTGAAAAGCTCCAGTATTGTTGGCTCAGAGTGTCACATTCTAATCAGATAAGTGATCCAAAACACCCCCATAAGTGCCCCGAGCCTTTAAAAAAGTCCCTGTCTTGGTTTAGAAGAATTCACAAATATGAGGAAGACTGCTGATCTGACAGTAGTGCAGAAAACCATCATCGACTCCCTGCATAAGGTGGGAAAGACACAAAAAGTGATAGCAAAAGAAACTGGTTGTTCTCTGAGTGCTGTCACATTCATGGACAGTTAAGTGGAAGGAAGAAGTGTGGAAGAAAACGGTGTACAAGCCGGAGGGCTGACAGCAGCCTGGAGAAGATGGTCAGGAAAGGGCCATTCAAAAGTGTGGGGGAACTTCATAAGGAATGGACCTGTGAGCTTCATCAAGTCTACCAGCCGTCTACCAGGACATTTTGAAGCACTTCATGCTTGCTTCAGCAGACCAGCTGTATGAGGATGCAGACTTCATCTTCCAGCAAGACTTGGCACCTGCCCACATTGCCAAAAGTACAAAATCTTGGTTTAACAACCATGCTTGATTGGCCCGCAAACTCACCTGACCTGAACCCCATTGAAAACATGTGGAGAAGGGGAAGAGACCAAACAATAAAGAAGAGCTCAAGGCTGTGATGGAAGCATGTTTTTTCTTCCATAACACCTGAGATATGCCAGAAGCTGGTTGCATCCATGACACGCTGGGATAAGGCAGTCATTCAAGCAAAAGGGGCCCCAACCAAGTACAGATGCAAGATTTTACTTTAGGAGGCTCAACTTTTTTGTATTTAAAATCCTTTTTAAATTGATTTCATGCAATATTCTAATTTTTTAATTTTAGAATTTGAGGTTTTCTTGTGCTGCAAGTCCCAATTAGCAACATCCAAGCAAATCGCACCTTTTAAGTTGAATTATAGAAATACATGAGCTTTTTCAGGATATTCAAATTTTTGGGGTATATATATATGTGTGTGGGTGTGGGTGTGTGTATGTCTGCCTATCCATCTATGGATGAATAGACTTTTTTTTGTCATTTACCTGCTTACTGTATAAGCAGGTTCTAATTTCTATAATAATATAAAACAGGAGAAAATTTAAGAAATCACGTACATTTAACTTATGGTGCTGAATAGAACAGGGTGAGCCACAAAGCATGATGGGAAATATTTAAACAAACCCACCACAGGACCAATTACACTGACTTGTTGATTTGCAGTAGAAACCTTTATTGGACTGAAGAATGCAAATCTTGTTCATCCAACTTTTCTTTGTTTTATGTTAAATCAACAGGAACTAATAATTTGAAAACATAAACACAATTTGTGCATATTAAATGAACTAATTTATATTTGCTTCACCTAAAAAGTGCCTTAGTTGACTTTTTTGAGTGTGGCAAGACAGAAGTCTCACAAAAAGGATCATTCTATAAAGATTTTAAAAAAATGAAAATAAAGATAAATAAATCAGGAAAGAGTAAGGTATGGAAATTTTACTTAGGAAAGGGCAAAGACAAAATGAAAAAAATAACTTCAAATAAAAAGCAAAATTAATACAAAAGTCATAAATTCACTTCCATGGTGGATATTTTAATGTTTCCATTAACATATTATTACTCCATCCATCCATCTATTTTGTATAACTTAATTCAGTCTGGGTTACAGGGTTGCTGGAGATACTGTACAAGTCAGAAGTTTGGACACATTTTCTCATTAGATTCAGTGGAAAAGTCACAATTGCTGGGAAGTATTTAATGCATTTACAGTAACTTGATAAGTTACAACAGGAAGGGTTGATGAATCAACAAAATGACAGTCGAGACTCAGACAGAGATGAATTGAAACAATTCCACACAGCTGAAAACAAAACTGCCATTTGATTATAACAACACACAGCTAATATGTTTCTGAATGCTAATGTTTGATCAACTTTACTTCAACTTTGACAAGTTTTTAACTAGTTGACACGATTCGTTTCTTAGATATGGAACCCTTATTATTGGAATGTTTCTTTTTATCATAATTGTTATTAATTTATTTTCATTAATAGTGCAGTTCTAAGGTGGAAATGCTCAGCCATGGTGACTGTACACCAGAGTTGAGAAACACCATGGACATTATGTACTTCATCTTGAGGTTACTTGTTAGGTCATGTAAATGAAGAAACCTAACAACCAATTTCTTTCTTTTGAGGCTGATAAAAACTTTATGATCATGAGTTCACATAACACTGTAGCTTGCATATTTAGCTCTGTATGACTTTCCCAAAACAGTTTACAAAAGTAACTGTAACATGTGTAACACATACAACATGTGAACTGACATAATTTTTTTTCTGAATTGTTACAAACACTAATAAATTACACATTCATTTTTATTTTCTCTCCAGATCTGTCCTCAGCCAAGGTCCCTACTCTCTGCACATGTGGTCCTACCCTGCCGTGGAAGATGAAACCATCACATACCAGGCAGATAAACTCTCCTCTGCTACGAACCCAGACATAGCTGACTCCATGGCGATCAGCTTTCTTTTAGACCGCTACAGCTTCCCAGTAGTTCTTCCAAATACCGTCAGTTACGAGAGCTCTGACAGTCCCTCCTCCAGCCTTTCACCCTCCCAGTCTGCTGTGTTCTCCGATGCAGCTTCATCATCACCCCCACTAACCTCATCCATTACAGAGCCTTCCTCTCTGCATGTTAAGTCTCTTCAGGCTCCATCAACTGACACGGTGACACTCAGATCTCCATCTCCAGTCATCAACACCAAGAGGGCTTGTCTCAAAAGGTTCAGGGAAGAGAGTGTCCAATATGCCTCCAACCTTCCCCAGTACCTTCGTAATGTTGATTGGATGAACCGTAGAGTGGTTGAGGATGTCCACTGGCTACTTGGAAACTGGGATCCCAGTGAACTGGATCTAACTGTGGCTCTGGAGCTGTTAAGTATGGACTTTGCTGATGAGACAGTCAGGAAGCTTGCAGTACAGAGGCTGGAGGGCTTGTCTAATGATGACGTACTGAAGTATTTGCTGCAGCTGGTGCAGGTATGATATAGTTTTGTGTATATTAATATAAGTATACCAGAATTGAGCAGCTCTGCAACATTAAGCATCGATTTACAGCATAAAAATGACATTGTTCAACAAAAATATCTACAACTAAAAGCAAAATGTTTGTCTGCAGGCCAATAGAAAGCAAAATTAAATTACATTTGTGGTGAAGCCTCCATTCAAGTCACCGCAATGCAATCCCACTCCAAAGACGGTAAAAGTTTGAGTCTGCAGCATATCAAATTCATTTGTTGGCGCAACACCATGTGAATATGTACATTCAATTAATTCGATTTTTATTGAATAAAATGTTTGCACTCCCTCAGTATAGTTAGTGATACTGATTTAGATTTAGTATATTATATTCATCAAACATTTAGATTCAACAAAATTCGGCAATATTGTCTTAACTACACTCAAAAAAATTGTTCATTGACCATAATCCAGTCATGGCACATATTTCCATGTAATTTGATCATGACAAATATACACATTTAGCCAATTTTCCCTAAATTGCATTTAGGAATCCAAATAGTGTATTGGTCAAATCAAATGTGTATCTGGCAAGAATATTTGCTATTTGTTCACCTACATCGCTGTTGTAGAATGACCTTGACCTTTATAAGCAGGTTCTAATTTCTATAATAGTATAAAACAGGAGAAAATTTAAGAAATCACGTACATTTAACTTCTGGTGCTGGTGAGCCACAAAGCATGATGGGAAATATTCAAACAAACCCACCACAGGACCAATTGCACTGACTTGTTGATTTGCAGTAGAAACCTTCATTGGACTGAAGAATGCAAATCTTGTTCATCCAACTTTTCTTTGTTTTATGTTAAACAAACAGGAAATAATAATTTGAAAACATAAACACAATTTGTGCATATTAAATGAACTAATTTCTATTGGGTTCACCAAAAAGAATACCTACTGTCAGCCTTCTACCCCCATCCACCTCTGCAGTTCACTGGGAACTGACTCTGCCATGTACCACATTAATGTTTTTATTACTGGGATTATTGTGGCAGCACTCGAATGGCTCACATGGACACAATTTTTGCAGTGTTTGCTAGGATTCACTCACAGACAGCAGCCTGCTACCAAATTATTGGATGTATTGTAATATTGCTTGCACTTTTTGGAGCTCTTCAAGCCCACTACCAACCTGCATGCATCCAAATAAACCTTGTTTGCAATTACTTAATTTTTTGTACTATATATAAGCAAGGAAGTGTTTTCTTTTTACTTTTTTATACTAAGTTTAAGTGACTGACAGTCTATCATTGAACATTAACTCAGTTTTTTTGATAATTTCAACAGACCCTGAAAGTGGAACCATATCATGACAGTTTCCTGGCTCGGTACCTCATTCAAAGAGCTCTGCGAGTGAGTAATGCAATATCCATTGATCATAAATGTACGAGAATGTCAGTAAATTATCATTTAGATATTTCCTATCTGATATTACATTACAGATTTTTCAGTTTAAGTTTTAATTGCATAAAAGTAGATGGTAGAGAGTAAATATGGCAACACTGCTGTGCATAAAATAACTGTTAAAACTTTTTTATTGATTAGAAATTTATTGATTGATCCAAGTCCTCAATTTGCATGTACAAAAAGACCTCATTCAACCAGCACAGCTTCAAAATAAGCCTTGTAACTATGTCACTGTCACTAAAATATAAATTCTGACCCACTTACACATATCACTGCAGAGCAAAAGAATCGGCCACTTCTTCTTCTGGTACGTCCGCAGTGAGGTGGCAGGGTGCCCATACTTTCGCCAGCGTATGGCTGTGATTTTAGAAGCCTACCTGCTGGGCTGTGGTCAGGCCATGATTGACAGCTTTATGCAGCAGGTCCAGGCTGTGGAGGTCCTACAAGAGGTCGCAGTCACCATTAAAGGACTCTTTCCTGATAAAAGCGACCTTCCTGCATCAGGTAGAAACACTGGTTTGACATGATAAAGATTTATATGTATTGCATTTTTTTGAATAGGTTCACAAGCAGACAGCATAAACAAAAAAGTTTCAGGATTACTTCTAAAACAACAAAAGATAAAAAGACAAGAATTTTTAGGTTATATAAGAATATCCATTTGGGATGCAGTGGTAGCTAACCTCTAACAAATCATAGAACAATATGTGAACCTTACCTCTGCAAACTTTAATAAAGTCAAGCAGTAACTTGGTTTTAGTACAGACAGTTAAGGCAAGATCTCTAACTTCAGTTTCAGCAACTTCAGTTTACACAATATTTACAGTGAAGTAAAAAAAAAGGTAATTAAGTCTGTTCTTATCATCAGACAAAAAATATTCCCCAGCAAGCAAATTAATATGAATAATTGTTAAACTGTAAGTTTACGTTTGAAATCTTTCCTTTGCTTCAAGTATGAAGGTGAATGCATCAATCTAGCTAGCTACATTATTACTTTTTTTAGTTTCTTGTTATTTGAATTCCTATTGTGAATTTATCATTTTCTTTGATATTGTATTTACTAGTTAGCTTTCTAACCAGGGTTGCTGAAGTCCACTCCTTGAGAGCTGCTATCCTGCCCATTTTGGTTGTGCCCCTTCTCCAACACACCTGAATCAAATAAATCACTCGTTACCAGGCCTCTGCATAACTGAATGACATGCACATGAGAGAATTGGCCATTTGATTCAGGTGTGTTGGAGACAGCATGTTCTAAACATTGCAGGATAGCAGACCAGACTTGAGCACCCATGTTTTAAACTATTTAGTGCCATTTTTGTGTTTAGTTTGTTGTATAGATGTTGGCAAGTGATCTGCTGAACTAATGTAAGTACAGTAAAGTACTGTAAATCAAATGTACTGACTGGGTGGATTTGCCACAACAGATATTAGATTTGTTACAAAACAAGCTCATAACATCAGCATATAAGGTATTCCATTGGCTAAGATTTTTGACATAGATGTTTCCTCCCTATAAAGGAAATACCAAATAAAATACAAGAGAAGACAAACTTAGTGATCATAAATAAATTCGGAGTACACGGACGGTTACATTTACATAGACAGCTACTAATATTTGAGTAGAAGCAAAGGTTTAAAGGAACATTTACACACAAGCAGAAGCTTTTTAAACTGAGGGCAGAGTTTTGAAAGAAAAGAATTCAACATCTGGGTGTGAAAAAAACTATGTATACTCTCTTATTGAAAATAAAACTGTGCCCTTTGTTTAAAGATAGTAATATACCCTTATGTTGACCTACTGATCTGAGAGTGCAAGAAGGTCTTCATTTAACTTCAAACTCTACTTTGTGTTTCTTCATGTGTTTTGAAGTAGTTTCTGCATATGACAATGTTTTTTCTCATGCATGAGTAAATCCACTCTCCCAGTCATTTGCAGTTAATAAGTTCTCAGTCTGAATTTTTCATTTAGTAATACTGAGTTGGCATGAAAATCAAATTCACAACAACTTCTACAAACATGGCTGGGTTTATGTATATAAATAAAATGCTGCTGCACACCTGGTGCTCAGTTTTACACTATCTTAACACTTGTCCTGCATTGACTTGCTGAAATGCGAATACTTATTAAGATATTGTGCGTGACCTAAAACAGTAAGCACCTGCTTCTTGATTATACTGACAAAGTTTGATATTAGGCAACCTATTTCAGTAGTTGTTTTTTGTGCCATCTGAAATATTTAGTCTCTTAATCACTGCTGTTTCAGCTCCTCTGAGGCTCCAGGAGCTCCTTAAAATGAACAACCTGCCAAATGAATTCTTGCTGCCATTTGACCCTCGAGTCAGAGTCGGAGGAATCTTGGTATGTACTTTTACACTGGCCTGTTTGTGTTTTCACATCATAAGCATTAGGATTTATAGGGGATCCTGCTGAATAAGACACTATCGCTCATGCAGTTACAGTATACTTTTAATTTTAACTTCTACATGTGACACATGACATGGACATCTTTTAAATAATACCAGTAGAAACATTATGAAGCAATGAAGTGGGGAAACAGAATTTAAAACTCTTTCAATTCCAAGGCTTTATATATGTTTTCGTTTGCAGACAAAAAGGAAGTTCCATGAGAATGTAGTTGCAGCATTCACAGATTAAATATTAATAAAAACCTCAGGGAATTACATCTTTCCTTTAAGACGAAAATAGAGTTTTTGATATCAGTAAATAAATCGGTCTTATCCGCTACTTCATGAATTCTTGTTTAAATTAATCTTAGAGCCACACAATAAAATACAAAACCAAGACTAGTAATAATGAGATATTTGTTAATGAGTCTACAAACTACAAAAGATGAAATATGAACATTTACAACACAAAAAGAAAATATTTAAAAATGATCTTCAAGCAACCCTGTGAAGAAGTGTAAACGTATGAAACTGAAGCATAAATTAACTTAACTATGGGGTTAATCAGTGTTTAAGGGGATGAAGAAAGGATTTCTGAATCCAAATAAACTACGCTTGTATGAATGTACAGGGCCGCACACATCCAGTCCTCAAGAGCTACTATCCTGCAACCTTTAGAGCATCTCTTCTCCAACACACCTGAATCATATGAATAGCTCGTTACCAGGCCTCTGCAGAGCTGAATGACATGCACATGAGGGAATTAAGCCATTTGAGTCAGGTGTGTTGGAGAAGGGATGCTCTAAAAGCAGAGATTTCCCATCCCGGTCCTCAAGGACCCCTGCCCTGCTGGTTTTCAAGATGTTCCTACTTTAACACACCTGACTTAGATTAAAGGCTCGTTAGCAGGCTCGCAAAGAACTTGATGACCAGTTCAGTTGATCTGAATCAGGTGTGGTGGAGTTGGAAACCTGGAATACATGCAGGGCAGAGGTCCCTGAGGACCAGGATTGGGAACCCCTGCTCTAAAGGTTGCAGGAAAGTAGCTTTTAAAGACTGGATGTGTGCACCGCTTTGTGTGTATATGTATGTATATATACATGTATGTGTATATATAGTTGAAAATAATAATTTAAAAAGAAACAAACAAAACTATCCCAGACACAGCACCTTTCCCATGAACAGTGGGCCGAAATACCTGTGAACAGGTGTAGAAGTCTTTTTGAACATTACAGAAAACACCTGATTGCAGTGATTGCCTCAAAGTGTTGCTCAAAATTTTAGCTTTGGAGCCCCATCATGCTTGTATACTTGTTTTTTTTGTGTGTGTGTTTGTTTTTAATATTTCTTTTGAACCACAATTTAAAATCGATGTCATGATTTTCATAGAATTTTTGTTTATTATTGCTTTTGTCATTTTCAACTTAATTCACTGACAGCTTTTTTTCACTTCTTTATTGGAAGGTATGAATAATTCTGACGACTGTAATCAAATACGTATCAGATATCAGGGATGGGCAACTCTGGTCCTCGAGAGCCAAAGTCTTGCAGGTATTAGGAGTTTCCCTGTTGCAGCACACCTTGTGACTTGTGCAGAGCTTGATGTCAAGTTCTGCATCATTACCCATTGATTGGAGTCAGTGTGTGTTACAGCAGAGAAACTCCCAATACCTGCAGGATGCACTCGAGAAAAGGCTAAATTCATAATTATCACTCATATAACGAGAATTTAAAAAATAAAAATAAGTACATTAAAAAGAGTGCTAAATAATAATTTAGTGAAATAAAATATTGTTTTTGATTTGTGGATGAAAAGAATAATAATAATATAAAAAAAAACTGTCGTAGACAAATTAGACAACTCTGCTCATGGGCAGTTGACCAAAATACCCATCCAAAGGTGCAGAAGTCCCATCAAAAGTTACAGAAAAACTTAATGGGCTATACGCACAACTCAACTACTTCCTGACAGTACTCCTGTGTTTCCTGTCTTTCATTATTGGACAAACTGATTAATCCAGGTGTGTCTGGCCATTGTTGTCATGGTAACTGAGATCAGGCACACCTGGATTTATCAGTTTGTCCAATAATGAACGACAGGAAACAGAAGCACTGCTAAGTTCAGGAAGTAGTGGAGTTGTGCATATAGCCTGTTGCAGTGATGCTTCAAGGGATTGTTCAACAAAATATTTATTCAGATCCCATCATGGTTGTTTGCTTGTTTTATCTTTTGTCAGTTTTTAATATTTCTGTCAAACTATAATTCAAAACAATGATTCACATAATTTTTTTATGTATGTAATTTTTCAATTTCAACTTATTTCAACACACACACACGCGCGCACACACACACATAAATGTATACATCACATATATATATACAGTATTGTGTGTGTGTGTGTGTGTGTGAGAGAGAGAGAGATATATAGTGTGTGTGTGTTCATAACATTGTCAAATATTGTAGGTATTTGGTATTGCTTCCTACAGCTCTTTGTGGAGAACAATTCTTTCTGCAAAGTAGCTAAATAAGCATTAAAATACTTGAAGAGATGTGGTCACACATACAGATCCAAACCTTTTTATCTCCTGATGATAGCTGGACAAATGCAAGGTTATGGCCAGTAAGAAGAAGCCGCTTTGGCTGGAGTTTGCTCCCATGCCATCACCCATCCCCAGCGCACCAGTTGGAATAATCTTCAAACAAGGAGATGACCTCAGACAGGATATGCTGGTCATTCAGGTTACTGAGATCACTTTGCAATGCTCTTTTTATTATCTTACATTCCAACATGTACCTTTCAATAAAGTGACTTTGGTTGTTTTTCATCTTCCCCTCTAGACACTGGTGTTGATGGACTCTATCTGGCAGGAGAAATCTCTGGACCTTAAACTGATTCCATATGGCTGCATCTCTACAGGACATAACATTGGTATAATAAACGTTGTTTGTTTGTTACAGGCTATTCAAATTTAGTGTAGTTAGCCAAAGAATGCTTAAATTGCCTGAAACAAAGATTCTACATTGCTCAAAGTGAAACTTGGCAATATCAAAAAGTTTCACATACTTTTTCCTAAATTGTGTTCATATTTATCAAACATATCTGAACTGACTGAATTTCATGCTTGTAATTGCCCACTCGATTGCCTTTCGCGTGACATTAAGCAACATTACTATTCAATGGAAGTAAGACATAAAAATTTTAGAATTTTATCTCATGAAACAAATGCTTTACCTATTGCCTTCACTGACCAAACCAAATTTCAATGATCAAATGTCTTTGAACAGGCATGATAGAAATTGTGAGGAATGCAGCAACAATCGCTGCAGTCCAGAGGAGCCACGGAGGAACAACTGCAGCCTTTAGAAATGATGCCTTATTTGAGTGGCTCAAATCCAAGTGTCCGCTCCAGGAAATAGTGAGTACTACAAAGAGAACCATGTATTACAGAATATTTACACCTTGTTAGCTTTAAATTGGGGTGCATGACAAAGCTTGCTTTATTCAAGGTTCGGAGCTGGCTTAAGTGGGCTTTCACTGAAATCTGTGTAGTGTTCTCTTCTAAATCAAACAAAGGTTGCTTTTGTTGTTGTTGTTGTTTTTTAAATTTCTAACAGTTCTCAAACGTAATATCCAGTATTACATTTCCAGTAAAATCTTAAAGTTAAATTGGAACTGTATGTACAATGCTGTTGAATATAAACAGAAAAAAGCTTTAACTTTTTTTGTTGATTAGACTTTTCTACTCTTGTAGACAATATGAACCTAACGTACTTCATGTTTTGTACTTTCAGTTAAATCAATTCATATACATCTGTTTACTTTCATTCTTACTGCAACTTTATCTGAAGGTGGACCAGTCATGTTTAATCATGTAACCTCATTGTGTGGAAGTTGAAAAGAATATGAAAAAAACAAACAAACAATACGTCTCTATTAGGAATGTAAAATCTATCTTATTTGACCGCAGCACTACAGGACTGTGGAACAGTTTGTAAAGTCCTGTGCCGGTTACTGTGTGGCCACTTACGTCCTGGGTATAGGTGATCGGCACAACGACAATATCATGATAACGGATCAAGGTATGCAACACACACCTTTGTTCACACAACTCCAAATATAATGAAACATTTGAGAAAAAAAAAAAAAAAAAAACATGATCTGGATTTCTGTTGTTTTATCGTTACTCATTTACTTAATGGCTAAATGATTAAATTGAAAATTACAATAAAGCAAAAACCTGGATTCTGAAACCAGATGATTATCATAATCAAACTTTCTTATTCGTGTATTTTTTGGACCTTGTAGGAAACCTCTTCCACATCGACTTTGGTCACATCCTAGAAACAGGAAGCACTTTCTGGGTGTGAAAAGGAGCGCGTACCCTTCGTTCTCACACCTGACTTCCTGTATGTCATGGGGAGGGTCAGAGGTCGCAACAGCCTCTACTTCCAGAAGTTCACGGTGAGATTTCTTTGAGTTTCTTTTATGTGGGTCTAGTTGTTATACAGATGTTTTTATTTAATTGTTGTACTTCATTTTTCATCCTTTTAATTCTCAGTACCCAGCGCAAGTCCTAATTTTTTTATTTGAAAAAAAGACAAATGAATAAAAAAAATTCTACATCTAGAATCAATCACAGTATTTTTATTTTTTTTATTTTATTTTTTTTGATAACGTAACTTCTATATACAGTTAACTTCTATTATTAAAAGAGGAGTGGCATTATTTTTTTCATGGCTGTATTACTCCACTGAGGTTTTAAGAAACGCTCTTTGCACTTCACACACTGTCCAAGATCTAAATTGTAATATTAACGTCGACTTGTGGCATCATTAATATTGTTTTTATGTAAATTTGTACAGTTGTAACATTTTACTTTGCAATTTCCTTCTGGAATTAGAGAACAGATTACACTGGCTTTGAGAACACTGCATTGGCTCCCGAGCATTTCAGGATCGATTTTAAGGTTCTTTTATTAGTTGTTAGATGTCTTAACAGTCTTGACCATTTTATTTATCTGACCTGCTTTCATTGTTTTAACCCTTTCGGACCCTGAGGTCCTCTGGCGGCCTGTTGATCATTCCAAGAGTTGGATCAAAAACCCACAGAGAGGCTGCATTCAGCCATTCTGGCCCCCATCTTTGGAACAGCTGGCCAGAGGACATCAGGACCTCAGATTTTTAAAAGGAGACACCTTTTTAATCTAGCATTTAACTGAATTCATTTACTCTTCGTTTGTTTTAGCTTACTGTTCTTAATTTCTAATGATTTAAAGGACTTTTTTCCTTCTATTTGTATTTTTATCTTTTTATTCAGAGTGGGGCTCAATTTAAAAAAAATCTAAATTCATTAGAGACTTTATAATTGATTAATCTTGATTAAACGCATAATAGCTGTCCCAAAAATTAACTTTTTAAAAATTTGGATTTCAGTGGAAATCAAATAATACACACAAACATTAATATCGTAAACTCATGCTCCATTAAAGTTTGAAAAATACCTGTATTTCAATATACAAATAGTAGAAAAATCACTAGAAAAAAATCTCCGGCCAAAACTAAACAAATCTTAAGTTACATTTAAAGGGCCATTTGAAGTACTTTAACAATGGCTGTTCTCTAATTAAGAGGGCAGTTTTTGAGGAGTAAACCATATATTTTTTCACGTCTGTTTCTGAAAGTCTCCAGTAACTTTTGAAAATGTTACTAGATGTCACTTTTGAAAAGAAAGACACAACATGCAATTAAATCTGTAAATTTTTTAGAGCGGTAACTTTTTCCTAATTCATTAGTTATAATTAATGCATTAGAGCCCAACCCCTATTTTTTCTATGTGATTATCAGAAGTCTTTGTACACTTTTTTTTTATTATTCATTCTGTAAATCTCATTTTTAAATGAAAAGTTTTTTTTATATTTTATACAGTTGTGTAAAAACATGTTTGCCCCCTTCCTGATTTTTTTTTCTTTGCCAGTTTGTCTGAAATTTATATGTTTCAGATCATCAAACAAATTTAAATATTAGACAAAGATTACACAACTAAACACAAAATGCTGTTTTTAGATGAAGATTTGTATTAGTAAGGAAAAAAATCCAAACCTACATGGCCCTGTGTTAAAAAGTGACCCCCCCCCCCCCCCCCCCCACCACCACCACCACCACCTTTAAAACATAAATGAAAGCTGGGTTCAATTTCTCTAGCTACACCCAGGCCTGATTACTGCTGCACCTGTTTTCCAATCAAGAAATCACTTAAATAGGACCTGCCTCAAAAGCTAGACATCATGCTGCGATCCAAAGAAATTCAGGAACAAATGAGAAACAAAGTAATTGAGATCTATGATTCTGGAAGAGGTTACAAAGCCATTTCTGAAGCTTTGGGACTCCAGCGAACCACAGTGAGAGCCATAATCCACAAATGGTGAAAACATGGAACAGTGGTGAACCTTCCTGGGAGTGGCTGGCCGACCAAAATTACCCAAAGAGCACAGAGACGACTCATCCAAGAGGTCACAAAAGACCCCAGAACAACATCCAAAGAAATGCAGGCCTCACTTGTCTCAATTAAGGTCAGTGTTCATGACTCCACCATAAGAAAGAGACTGGGGGGCAAAAATGGTCTGCATGGCAGAGTTCCAAGACCAAAATCACTGCTGAGCAAAAAGAACAGAAAGGCTCGTCTCAGTTTTGCCAGAAAGCATCTTGATGATCCCCAAGACTTTTGGGAAAATACTCTGTGGACTGAAGAAACAAAAGTTGAAATTTTTGGAAGGTGTAGGTCCCATTACATCTGGGTTTTGATCTGTGATCCAAAAAGTCCACCTCTGAATGGCTTAAGACAAACAAAATGAAGACTTTGGAGTGGCCTAGTAAAATGTTCAATAGTCAAAGTCCTGACCTGAATCTGATTGAGATGCTGTGGCATGACCTTAAAAAGGCGGTTCATGCTGGAAAACCCTCCAATGTGGCTGAATTACAACAATTCTGCAAAAATGAGTGGAACAAAATTCCTCCACAGCGCTGTAGAAGACTCGTTATCACAAACGCTTGATTGCAGTTGTTGCTGCTAAGGGTGGCCCAACTAGTTATTAGGTTTAGGGGCAATCACTTTTTCACACAGGGCCATGTGAGTTTGGATTTTTCCCCCCTACGAATAAAAATCTTCATTTAAAAACTGTATTTTCTATTACTTTTGTCCCCGTATCATACCACTTATCCGGGATCAGGTCGCGGGGGCAGCTGCCTAAGAAGGGAAGCCCAGACTTTCCTCACCCTAGCCACAGCCGCCAGCTCATCAGGGGGGATCCAAAGGCATTCGCAGGCCAGCCAGGAGACGTATTCCCTCCAGCGTGTCCTGGGTCTCCCCTGGGGTCTTCTCCGGGTGGGACGTGCCTGGAACACCTCACCAGGGAGGCGTCCAGGAGGCATCCTGACCAGAATGTCAAGAGCGAGCATCAATGGGGACCGCGTGCAAACGGATGCTTTAACTGTGCAACATGGCGCCCGTGGTCTCGGCCAGCCGTCCGTCGCTCTCCGTTCTCTTGTTGGTTTTTCTGTTCCTGTCCCTCGTTACTCGGGGCGTGATGTCGTTACTGGTGTACGATCGTATGGATCTTCTCCTTATCCGCGATTCGATGCTGAAAACGCCGATCTGGAGCTCTGATGACCAGTCTAAGGTACCGCCGCCTCTCCTGGCCGCGATACCGCCCTACCTGCGGCGTTTCCCTTGCTGGCGCGCTCGCAGATCCGGCCGCCGCCGAAGACGTGGGAAACTTGGAGGAGCCATCGTCAAATGGAAATTACTCCACGGATCTACCAGTCTTCCCTCCTGTCGTCCTCCTGACGAACCGAGACCCCGGTGTCTCCGGCCGATTCTTCCAGACTCCGGCGTGTTTACCTTTCCCCGCCGACCGGCGCGGGCTTCCCGGCGGGGCTGTGTCCCGGGAAACCTCCGGCCGCTGAACCGCGCTTCCTCCTCCGGCTCCGCTGACTCCTCACTCATCCAGATGGCTCTGATCAACATCAGATCTCTGTCAAACAAGACCTTCATCCTCAACGACTTTTTTTCATCACGGAACCTGGATTTCCTCCTCCTCACGGAGACCTGGCTGAAGCCCGGCGATGACAGCGCCTTCGCGGAACTCCCCCCCCCCCCCCCCCGCTGTGCGGTTCTCAACTCCCCTCGCGCGGCTGGTCGCGGTGGTGGTGTTGCTGCTGTTTTCAAGGATGGTTTCACTTGTAGGCTGTTACCTGTGGATACCTACTCCAGTTTTGAAGTCCAGCTGATGGTGATCGACCTCTCCTGCCCTGTACTGTGCGCTACGGTGTACCGTCCTCCGAGGACCAGCAAGGACTTTCTTCAGGAATTCTCTGAATTTCTGTCTGAGTTCACCCCCAGGTTTGACAAGTTTCTGATCTGTGGCGACTTCAACGTACATGTCTGCTGTCCTACAAACCATCTGGCAAACGAGTTTAAGAGCCTCATCGACTCCTTTGGCCTCACCCAGCTGGTCACCTCTCCCACTCACGAGCGTGGACATATCCTTGACCTAGTCCTCTCTTACGGGCTCTCGGTCTCCATCAGGGACATTTCTGCTGCCACCTTATCGGATCACTTTCCTGTCATCTTTGATGTGGTGGCCCCTCCTTCCTCCATTAAGCCTGCTCTCCCAGCCCGCAAGCGGCGAGCTTTTACTCCAGCTACGGCTACCGACTTTGCTGCCGCCTTCAACACCTCGCAGCTGCTTGCTGCCAATGACTCGCCCCCCCTCTGCCCTGACGTCCTGCTCTCAACCTTCAACTCTACCTGCTCCGATATCCTGGATTGTATTGCTCCCCTTCACTCTGTTCCATCCTCCACCAAAAAGGATCCCTGGATTAACGATCATATCCATCTGTTAAGACGGAAATGCAGACAAGCTGAACGTCGCTGGAAGAAAGATAAGTTGCATGTTTCCCTGGGTTTGCTGAGAGAAAGTGTGACCACTTATCAGAAAGCCATGAAAGACGCTAAAGCTAAGTATCTGTCATCCGTTGTAGCAAACAGCTCACATAATCCCAGAGTCCTATTCAGTACCATTAACTCTGTCATTAACCCCGATGTCGGTCTATCAAATACTTCTGCTACTGCTGATGAATTTGCTGCTTTTTTCATTGAGAAAGTTCTGTCTGTTAGGAAAAGCATTGCTGCTAGCCCCTCTGCTGTGACTGATGTCCACAATGCTCCTGTACAGGTCTTCCAGCATTTTGAGACCGTCTCTTTATCACACCTGTAGAAGCCAATTAGTGCAAAATTGATATAAGGCAGGAAATGATGTTTGTGGGTGTGTGTGTTTCACCGGAAAGGCAAATCGGTTTTGACCGCTTGGCCGGGAATTGCTGTCACAACAGTATGCCGTTTTATGATCTTTTGCTGAAGGAGTCAAAGAAGAATAAATTGGCTTTTAACTGCAAGAACAGCGTCTGGACATTCTACTTTACCATCTCATCCGGCAAATGCGTGTCAACCAAAGATTCCGGTCTAAAAACACTCCAGTGGCTTTAAGCGTAGGCTTAGCCCCTTCAATGTAAGTCAAAACCGAGCCAAGTGAAAATTATGGAAACGACATCAAATCAAAGCTGAAGCATCTTGGATTACTGGCTCATTGGACTACAAAGGATTACCTGGTTATACTGACGTGGCACAGAGGAACGCAGGGGCGTGGCTGGCTGTCACCTGTCAACACCCGTTTCACGTGGAGACGACGCGCACCGGCAGGAGAGGTGAGGAGCGTTGGCATAGTGGAGGCGGCGTGCGGGAGAGGCGTCGGCAGTGGATGATCGGTGTGAGGATCACGCCTGGAATGATGTTGCCATATTGGTGCGGGCAATAGGAAAGATGTCGCCGGCGAGCTTGGGCTTGTGGTCCAGGTCAGCTCCAGAGGAACGAGCAGGAGGATCGCCGTGTGAATGAACCTGAGGAGCTTCAGCGGCTTGGTTTCGCAGGTGTGGCACAGTTTGGATAACAAGCTTTCTCCATTCAGAGGTATGTGTAGCGCTACACTCACGCCATGGCCATTTGAACTTATCAATGCGTAATTCCAGTGCACTGGTTGCCGTTTGACATTAAAAAAAAAAAAAAAAAAAAAAAAAAAACGCGCGTCAAGTGACTTTGCGATCCTGTGACTTTTCTTTAACTGGAATTGGGATCTACTCGATCATGGAAGACTCTGTTGCGCACACGGACGCTGACTCAGTTTTAAAGGAACGCCTTAATGAAGAAAAGACTGTTAGGAGTCAGACTGAAACCCAAGTGAGTAAACGAGTGGTTAAACTTACTGCCAAAGCAATGGCTGAGAAGTTTGAAAAATTGCAATATGTTAGAAAGGCTAAACTGAAAAAGGCTGGTAATTTAAGAGAAACTATCAAAGGTTTAATGGAAATGGGAAATGTTTCTGAAGTGAAAACATCTTTAAGTGTTCTTTGTGGATTGTGTGATGAAATACATGGTGTTCACAATACTATCATGGGTTTATTGCCACAAGAAGAAAGGGAAAGGCATGAAACCTGGTTTAAAGCAAAGATGATGTTTAACACAGATGTTGTTGAAAATGTTAAGCTTTGGGTGGTACAAAATCAAACACATAATGTTGAAAATGAGGGTACTGGTGAAGCCAAAAATGATTGCCATGATAACATCAATCCTAATGACAGTATTTCCAATGTGGGTAAAACCACAAAGAGTGTGGCCAGTTCAAGAACAAGTACTTCCTCTGCTAGAATAAAGGCTGCTGCAGAGAAAGCAGCTCTTTTAGCTCGAATGGCAGCTTTGAAGGAGCATCATGCATTGGAGGAACAAGAGCTTCTGCTAAAAAGGAGAAAGGAGGAGCTTCAACTGGAAACAGAGCTTGCTGCAGCAACAGCCAAACTGGACATTTTTCAGTTCATGGAGGACCAGCGTTCAACTGCAAAATCCGATGGCATGAACTCTTATTTGGAAAAGGAAAGGAGGTCATTAACATCAATTCCACTCAATCCCAAAGCAAAGGAGTACAAACCACAACATGGACAAGATGACACCTATTGTCTGTCAATGGAACTCAACAAGCAGCAATCAATGGACACCAGACCAAAGCAGTCAAACCCAGATTTAATGCCATGTTACACATCACATCGGGGACAGGAACCAATGCATACAGCTCAAAGTGAAAGAACTCAATATCAAGCATATGACCAAGCCTTACCTAGCAGCATGTTCACTATCATGGAGAAACAGAATAAGATTATGGAAGCAGTCGTGCACCAACAGCGTCGTTTGACTCTTCCACCACGTGACATTCCTTGTTTTTGATGGAGACCCATTGCAATATCACCATTTTATAAAAGCATTTGAGCAAGGTGTGGAAGAAAAGGCCAACAAAGCAGACTGTATGTATTATATGGAGCAATTTACAAGAGGACAGCCAAGGGAACTGGTCCGTAGCTGCCAACATATGGCTCCTGACAGTGGATACAGCATGGCCAAACAACTTCTAAAGGAACACTTTGGAAATGAGTATAAGCTTGCTTATGCATACATGGATAAAGTGTTGGCATGGCATACAATAAAATCCGAGGATGCCAAATCACTTCAAGCATATGCTTTATATTTGCGTGGATGTTGCAATGTGATGCAAGAGCTTGACTATATGGAGGAATTGAACATGGCATCAAACATAAAAATGATGGTCTCTAAGTTGCCTTTCAAGTTGAGGGAAGGATGGAGGACAAAGGCCTATGACATTATGGAGCAATTTAACCGGAGGGCTCACTTGCATGATCTGGTGACATATTTGGAACGACATGTGCGGATTCTTCTAGATCCCATTTATGGAGACATTGAGCATGCACATCCCAAAGGAAACAGTTCAAGGGGATCTATACCCAAACCACAACGTTCTGGAGGAGTAAAGGGAAGCTTCGCCACGACCGTGAAACCAGTAAACTCTGACAAGCGTATGTTGGATGGCTCACACAGGGAAGTGTGCTGCTGCTGTTCACAGCATACTCATCGCCTGGAAAACTGCCAACAGTTCAAGAGTAAAAAGCACAGAGATAAGATGTCTTTTCTGAAGGAAAAGGGAGTTTGTTCGGCTGCTTGTGTACTGGACACATGAGTCGCAACTGTACTAATCGTCTGAGCTGTCAAACCTGTGGTCAGCAACATCCAACCGTGCTTCATATTAATCCAACCAACAACCAACCATTACAACTACCTGTCAACCTTATATCCACTCCAACACAGACATGTGGTCTTACAGGGGCCGGAAAAGATTGTTTGCTATCCATCGTTCCAGTTCGCATCAGGTCCACAACTGGAAATGAAGAGGTGCAAACTTATGCATTCCTTGATCTGGTAGTTCTGCTACATTCTGCACAGAACAGCTTATGCAGAAACTGAAGGTCACAGGGAAAACAAACTCAGTTTCTGTTGACAACCATGGGACAAGAAAAGGTGGTTCCAACACATCTGTTGTTTGGTTTGGAAGTAGCAGGCCTGAATTCCAACACTTTTCACCTGCTTCAGAGGTTGTTTTAACACAGAAACAAATGCCAGTATCCGAGTCTAATATTGCTACGGCTGCAGATCTGAAAAGATTTCCTACTTGTCAAAGATTATCATTCCCAACATCGATGCTACTGTTGAGCTGTTGATAGAACCAACGCACCCAAGCTATTGGAGCCCTGGGAGGTAATCAACAGTAGATCGGATGGCCCCTATGCTATAAGGACAGTATTAGGATGGGTCATCAATGGACCAATACATGGAATTGGCAGGTTCTGAATGACGTTGTTAGCAGCTTGAAACCTACAGGTTGTCCATCAGACACTATTCCGGCCAGGTTGCTAAAAGAGGTTTTTGTTTCTGTTGGTCCTTATCTACTTTTCCTTTTCAATGCCTGTCTATCTCTGGGATCTGTCCCAGCTGCCTTCAAGCATGCTGTGGTCAGGCCTATTTTGAAAAAAACACATCTCGATCCTCTCCTGCTACAAAACTTTAGACCAGTCTCCCACCTTCCTTTTCTCTCAAAGCTACTAGAAAAGCTTGTTCTTAAACAATTACAGCCTTTTCTAGACCAAAACCCTTCTGAGCAAGTTCCAGTCTGGTTTTAGGGCTCGTCATAGTACTGAGACGGCTCTGCTAAAAATTCATAATGACATCACTCTATCTGTTGGTGCAGGTAATCCCACCCTGCTGGTCCTCTTAGACCTCTCTGCCGCTTTTGATGCGGTCGACCACACTGTCCTTATTTCCCGCCTGGAGCACTCAGTTGGTATCCGTGGAACTGCACTCAGGTGGTTCAGAAGCTATCTGTCTGACAGAAGCTTCTCCGTTGCCACGGTGATTCCTCCTCCTCATGTGTTCCACTCACCCCAGGGGGTGCCACAAGGCTCAGTTCTCGGTCCTCTCCTTTTCCTGCTGTATCTGCTGCCCCTTGGCTCCATCATTGATAAACACAACCTCTCCTTCCATTTCTACGCCACGGCATTCAAATCTACCTTCCACTGCACCTGACCGGAAATCACACTCCATCATACACAAAACTTTTAGACTGTCTAAATGATGTGAAATCATGGCTTGAGCAGAATTTTTTACATCTTAATGATGCCAAGACTGATTTCATTTTGTTTGGCACTCCAGCCATGCTTAGCTCCTTCTCACATGACGGCACTTCTATTCCCTCCCCCTTCGAGTCCTCAGTGAAAAGCCTTGGAGTTTGTTGGACAGTGGCCTCAGGTTCGAAAGGCAGATCAGCGCCATAGTCAGAACCAGCTTTTTCCAACTCCGTCTCCTCTCGAAGGTCAAACCTTTCCTTAACCAGGGGACCTGGAGACGGCTGTCCTTGCCTTCATTAGTGCCCGGCTGGACTACTGTAACGGCCTTTTCGTTGGTCTGAACCAGGCTTCCATCGCCCGCCTGCAGCTCGTCCAGAACGCTGCTGCTCGTTTTCTGGTGGGCGCGTCAGGCGGGAACATATAACCCCCGTCCTGTCTTCCCTGCACTGGCTCCCCGTCCGCTTCCGAATTGATTTTAAATTACTCTTGTTTGTTTTTAAAGCCCTCGCGGCCTGGCCCCCCCTTATCTGGCTGACCTGCTGGTCCGCAGGGACCCCAGCAGGGCCCTTCGTTCCGCTGGCCAACTTCTTTTAGAAGTGCCGAGAACGAAGCTAAAGCAGTGGGGCGACCGCTCGTTCTCAGCTGCTGGCCCCAGATTGTGGAACTTGCTGCCCCCCGACATTCGTCTCACGACTGAACTGGGCTCTTTTAAATCTAAGTTAAAGACATATTTTTTTAGTCTAGCTTTTAATTCTAACTAGTTTATTTATTAAAGGTTTTTACTCTCTCTTAGGTACACCCTGCACTCCCCCGAGTAGCCTGTTCTGATTCTCTGTTGGTTGTTTTCACTCTTAGCTCTTTTTTTGTTCTTCACTTTTCCTAGTATTTAAGTTTGCATTTTTATGTTTTGCATTGTTGTCTCTTTTTCTGTTACCCTGCTGTAAAGCACTTTGTGTGTCCAGTGGATACTGTAAAGGGCTATATAAATAAATTTGATTTGATTTGATTTGATTTGATGCCGAGCCACCTCATCTGGCTCCTCTCTA
>JALJCO010009851.1:0-64104 GCA_023101725.1 Atherinomorus stipes
AGAAAACTAGAACTAAGTGAGTAAATGTCCATCATTTCACACGTTTTAAAAGACTTGAAATAAATGTGTTAACCAGAGTTCATGTGTGTGAGCTCTGCAGTACAGATCAGATTAAAAGGAAACAGAGATCTAGGGATGTTTCATTTAGTGGACTGTACAAGATTTCTGAAAATGTTGAAGATTATTGCATCACAGAGACTGTAGGAAACTGAAACAGTAGAAAAACATGAGAGCAGCAGAGAAATCTGACCTGAGAGTCTCCAGTTTACAGTGTGGACTCTTCAATCCCTCAGACAACTGGTTCACGACTGAGTCGGAGAGTCTCAGGTCCAGTTCTGTCAGCCTGGAGGACTGGGAGCTGAGGACTGAGGACAGAGCTGAACATCCTTCATGTGAGAGAGAACAGCTGCTTAGTCTGAAGAGGAAATAATACGACACATTGTCTCCAGCAAAAGCAGCAGCAGCACATTTCTACACATCCTGGTTTATGTACTTACAGAGCTTTGTTGGAGGCTTTGACCACTGGCAGCAGCCTCAGAAGAACCTCCTCTGAAGGAGAGTATTTCTGCAGGTCAAACACCTCCAGATCTTCTGATGATGATGACAGTAAGATGAAGATCAGAGCTGACCACTGAGCAGGAGACAGTTTATCTGTGGACAGACGTCCTGATCTCAGGGACTGTTGGATCTCCTCCACTAGAGAAGCATCATTCAGTTCATTCAGACAGTGGAACAGATTCAAGCTTCTCTCTACAGACACATTATCGTTGATCTTCTCCTTGATGTATTGAACTGTTTCCTGATTGGTCTGTGAGCTACTTCCTGTCTGTGTCAGCAGGCCTTTTAGGAGACTCTGATTGGTCTGCAGTGAAAGACCCAGGAGGAAGCGGAGGAACAAGTCCAAGTGTCCATTTGGACTCCATAAGGCCTCGTCCACAGCTCTCTGATGGAGACATTGTAGATTTGGTTTCTTTAATATTGAGGACATCTTAGAAGATTTTTCTAATGCTTCTTCCATCAGGTTGACTCCAGACCTGATGAAGGTCAGACGGACATGAAGAGCAGCCAGAAACTCCTGAACACTCAGATGGACGAAGCTGAACACCTTCTCCTGGTACAGTCCTCTCTCCTCTTTAAAGATCTGTGTGAACACTCCCTGAGTAAACTGGAGGCTGCTGTGATATCGATGCCACACTCTGTCAGGTCTGATTCATAGAAGATCAGGTTTCCTTTCTGCAGCTGATCAAAAGCCAGTTTTCCCAGAGACTCCATCATCTCCCTGCTCTCTGACTCCAGTGTGGATCTGTCTCAGCTCCTCCATCATACTTGACCTTCTTGACTTTGGTCTGGACCACCAGGAAGTGGATGTACATGTCAGTGAGGGTCTTGGGCAGCCCTCCTCCCTCTCTGGTTTCCAGTACATCCTCCAGAACTGTAGCAGTGATCCAGCAGAAGACTGGGATGTGGCACATGATGTGGAGGCTTCGTGATGTCTTCATGTGGGAGATGATTCTGCTGGCCTGCTCCTCATCTCTGAACCTCTTCCTGAAGTACTCCCTCCTTCTGTGGGTCAGTGAAGCCTCTGACTTCTGTCACCATGCCAACACAGTCAGGAGGGATCTGATTGGCTGCTGCAGGTCGTGTGGTTATCCAGAGGCGAGCAGAGGGAAGCAGTTTCCCCCTGATGAGGTTTGTCAGCAGCACATCCACTGAGGTGGACTTCCTAGGGTCGGTTAGGACTTGAGTTTTATTGAAGTCCAGAGGAAGTCGACACTCATCCAGACCATCAAAGATGAAGACCACCTGGAAGTCTTCCAAAGCTGCAGATTCCTGCTTCTTTGGTTTCAGTAAAGAAGTGATGAACAAGTTCCACCAAGCTGAACTTTTTCTCTTTCAGCACATTCAGCTCTCTGAAAGTCAGTGGAAACGTGAACTGGATGTCCTGGTTGCTTTTGTCTTCAGCCCAGTCCAGAGTGAACTTCTGTGTTAAGACAGTTTTCCCAATGCCAGCCACCCCCTTTGTCATCACTGTTCTGATTGGTCCATCTCTTCCAGGTGGGCACTTCAAGATGTCTTCTTGGCTGATGGTTGTTTCTGGTCTGTGTGGCTTCCTGGATGCTGATTCAATCTGTCTGACCTCATGTTCATCATTGACCTCTGCAGTCCCTCCCTCTGTGATGTAGAGCTCTGTGTAGATCTGATTCAGAAGGGTTGGATTTCCTGCTTTAGCAATCCCCTCAAACACACACTGGAACTTGTTCTTCAGAGAAGATTTCAGTTTACGACCACAAACTGCAGCAGGAAGTTCTGTATGAAAAGAAGAATGAGTTAGTATAGATTTCAACCCTGTAAAGAATGTGGATGCAAAGTGATGTTTCAGGTGTGGAGACATCAGTAAATGTGTCATTTATCCAGCAGCTTCCATCTTCAGAGAAATCTTCTTACTGCTCTGCAGACGCTCAGCCAGCTTCTCCTGCTTCATTCTCCTCAGGAAGTCCACTGTCATCTTCACTATTGTTTCTCTGCTCTTCCTCTGCTCTTCATCCTCATCCTCCAACAATGAGCATTCTGGGTAATCTGGACTCAGAAGCTTCTGGATCTTCTTCAGCTCTTTCTTCAAAAAAGTGATGATATTGTCCTCCAGCCGCTGGAAGAGAAAACCATGTGAAACACGATCAGAATAAAATCATAGAGACAAACATCAGATCCGTGTTAGACACACTGACAGTCCACTGGTCTACAAAGGTCACCATGGAGACCACTGTAGACAGAGGACATGGAAAAGTAGTTGTTGGAAATGTACACACCATAAATATGGAGTCCAGCTGTGTTTGATGCTGCTGGACAGACGGACCACTGGGACGCTCTGAGCTCTGCTGGTCCACTCTGTGGAAGAATTAAGAAGAATCAGCTCATATTCTGTGTGATCCAT
Organism: Atherinomorus stipes; assembly: GCA_023101725.1. NCBI lineage: Eukaryota > Metazoa > Chordata > Actinopteri > Atheriniformes > Atherinidae > Atherinomorus > Atherinomorus stipes. The sequence continues at coordinate 2,933 of JALJCO010009851.1, forward strand.
CTTTATCAGGTAGGGCTGCAACAAATGATTATTTGGATTATTGATGAATCAGAATCAGAATGCCTTTTTTGTCATTGAACCAGTGTCCCAGTACAACAAAATTATTTTCAGTACAACCCGTCCAAGATCAGACAGACAACAGACAAAACAACATAACATGACATACTGGAACTGGGAGGACTTGCCGAAAGAGCGTACGCACGCGCTCCCATGTTTGCAGATACATAGTGAAAAGATAACATTGGGAGAGGGGACAAAAAAGAACCAACTGTCCCGCCCTCTACAGTGGGTAATAGTGGGTTAAAAAAAACACACCTTAGTAAACTTAAGCACATATGCAGACCGTCACAACACCATGAGACATATAACAGGGAGGGGTCCAGGGCCCCGGGAGGGGAGAGGATGCAGCAATGAGGCGCATCCTTCACCGATTGCCTGGTGGAGAGAGATGGTTAAAGACAGCGGTGCAGTGGAATAAGGGATGTGTGTGAGTCAGTGAGTTGAGATGTGTGTGCGTAAGTGGGACAGCAGGCACACGATCAGTATGATGAGAGGACAGCCTTGGCTGGAGCCAGAGGATCCCACTGTTCCGGTGAGTGGGAGGGGGGATGGCGAGCTTCCACTTTGGCAGTTTCTCCAGGGATGTTTACAGATAGCTAGCCTGAAGGCCAGCTTCCAGAGACAGTCAGATTATGCAGGGTTGTTTGGGTCAGGCAGGCACCTGTTTTCTGCCTGCCTTCAGTCCCAGCGGTCTCAATGGCGATTCCAAACAGCCAAATTCTGGTCATTTCCCATCAATACCGCTTGTCAATTTCACCAAATTGGCATCCACCTTGCGCAGAAGGTCCAGAACCTGCACCTGCTTGTCACTCTGAGTTAAATTGGTGTCAAGCGTTCGATTCTGCTCACAAATCGAATTAGTCTGAGTGTTGACAACACGGCAAAACGCCCCAGGCAGCCTGCCAACAGCTACCGTGAGCTTACAATTTTGCAGATAAATCAGGTACATGCACACTCCAATCAGCAGGAACCCAATTATCATGAATGCAAAGATGTATACGTCCTCCACAGAAAGCACAGACAGACACATATTCCTCCACTTTCCCCATGAGTCCATTATGTATCCAGCAGCGTGCATTTTTGCAGGGCAAGAAGGCTGCCTTGTGCCGTGTCTTTGGGTGGAAAAAATTTTATCTAGTGTGTTGAGAGACCAGCCGACCGGATCCATGATTCAAAATTGAAGTCTGGGAGAAAATACAGACAGATACTTAGAAATTAGACAGGGCAAAGATCGCAGGAGAAGCAGAATCAAGACCCCAGTCTTGACTCGATTAATGGGATTAGCGTGAAAATCTTTTAAAAGTGCCAGGAAAACATTTTTCTCTACTTCCATCACTTAATTTAACAACAGAACATTAATTGAAAACATGGTCTCACTTCAAAGGTCTTTCAGTTGTTAAAATATCAAATAATAAAGAATAAAAAATGTTTTAAATGCTATTGCTTTATCAAAGTGTTGTAAGGATAAATTTGTCAAAATCCAACATAAACAACACAGAAATGTATGTGTAATGTATGGCCAAAAATAGTTTTATTTTGTAGAGAGTTGCATAGAGCGGTGTTTTTGTAGCTTTAAATGACCTGAGCCATTACAAACAACAAATTAACATGAAATCTAAATGGGGAAAAAAAACCTGTAAACTAAAACTAGTTTTATGTGTAACATTCTTTGTAATTAAGCAGTGTAAACTAAGAAGCATTAATATCGGATGATCAGAGGCAGCTTTGAGCTTTGTTTTCAGTCTTTTTCATGGAGCAGAGGTAAACATTTACAGCTGTGTCCAGCCTTGAGTTGGGGGGGAGCAAGTGTGGTGGTTTACTGACTGTTTAAAGGTGCCATGACATCAAATTTCACTTTTCTGGGGTTTTGGGTGTATAATATGATCTGTTGTGCACTGATGAGGCCATGTGAATGTCCAGAATGAGAATCAAAGTTCCTGTTTATGGTCTGTCAGCTTTGTCTCTCTGCTCAGAAACAGTTGAATCAGACAGCAGGCTATCATTCTACGTAGTTCTATCATTCTACGTAATTTAATTGCTCCAATAAGAGCACACTATCAAGTAAACAGCACCCCCCCCCCCCCCTCTCTCTCTCTCCTAACGGTTTATGAACCGCTCCGCTCCCCCCTCCCCCTCCCTGTCTGATTCAGCTTCGTGTATGGAGCTAGTAGTAGTAACTTCTGTGCAGTCAGGTCTGGGTTTTCAAACAAATGGATTTAAAAGCAAACTTCTGCAGCAACACTGAGGGAGGGGGCCACAACCTTGTCATTACCTGTAAGTTTATTTATTTTCTAAATGCTGTCTTGTCTGATAACGTAGCTCACACTGTCTGAAGTGCCCATGTTGCTAGCAGTTAGCCTTTAGCAAACTCCGACCGCAACTTGACCTAGATTCTCCAAATAAGGTCATAGCGAAATAAGATGTAGCCAATCAAAATGAAGTCAACGTGGTCTCCGGGTAAAGCTCCATATCATCACCGGACCCAACTGTATTACTGAGGAAGTGAGGTCTGGCGTTTCAAAACAATACTCTGCTGTAAAAAATGCAGTTTTTTTCTTTTGGAGTATTTACATATAAAGTAATGCCAACAACATAAGCTAGTTTTTAACTGTTATGTCATCACTCCTTTAAGACTACGTGCCAAGGACACAACAGTAGATTACAGTGTCCTACAGACAGTTTAACTTGACGTGGCATTTGATAGCTGCTTAGGAATGTAAACAATGGAAGATTACTTTAATGCAGACGTGTCTCTAGCAGACTCAAAGGGCTGATGGTTCCCTGTAGTTCAATTGGGGCATTTTCTCAGTGCAGCACAGGGAAGGACTACAGTACAACCCACCGGAAGGGGACGGATTTTAAGCTAGATCTTTAAAACAAGGAATCAGGAAGAGACAGAGACTCTAGGCTGGACTCGGGAGACTGAACTCAAGCTTGGAGGAGTAGACAGCGAAGATAAACTTGACCGCCGGACACAGAAGTGGAGTCTGATTTACACAGTTCACCACGGTTTATCACTAAGTTATCTTGTAATAAACGTGTAACCTTCAGCGACACTCCTGTGATCATTTGCTGCATCCTCCGGCTCTCTTGCTTGAGCTGGCTGAACCAACCGTACTGAAAAGGTCTGTACTCTGACTCATAAGACAACATTAGCTTCTCTTATCATTATTCCTAAACGAGCAGCACTTCTGATCAGATAGCGAAGACGTTGCGCTACGACACAGGCAGCGCACATATCTAAGTAGAGGTAAGTAGGGGGTCTGAAAACTCACCCAGAGCAACAAGAAAGATTACCACTGACAAAACATTCCACTTTGCTTCTTTATTTTTATTCAACCTTTATTTAACCAGGCAAAGACATTAAGAACAAGATTCTTATCTACAACGCCGGCCTGCTTCTAAAGCAAACTGTGATTAAATGACTGTCAAAAAATTAAAACTTGAATCTTAATCTTTAACAATTGCATTATTAATGGAAGTAACAACATTGACAAGCCCAGGTAGCCTGATGTGAATGGGCTATATGCACAACTCCACTACTTCCTGAACTTCAGCCAGCACCTTTGTATCATGTCTTTCATCACTGGACGAACTGATTAATCCAGGTGTGTCAGGCTGGTTACTGACTTCAGTCACACCTGGAGAAATTTGTCTAGTAATGAAAGACAGGAAACAAAAGGAGCTACCTTAGGCATTTTTATCTTAGGGCTGCTTGGCAACCATGCTGTCAACTAAATCTTGTGTGGAGGAAGACCAAACAGTTCTCAATTGCATTGTTTCATTATTACCAATATTTTTTGTGTATTTATTTTGTTTATGTTATAGGCAATATGGAGGGTAACCATTCTATAAAAGCAATGAGCCCCATGAACCCATGAGTTACAGCAATTTTACAATGGTGGAGGGGCACTAAGGCAAGACATGAAGCAATAACTTGAAGATGGTCACTGTCAAATATGACTCAAGTATATTGTTGGATAATGTTTTTACAGAAGGTCATAGTCTATGCATGTCTGCATGTTTTGAAGAAAATGTATGAAGCACTTTAGAAATTAACAAGCTGTTTTTCTGAAATGCTGCATCTATCCAAAGATGTCCTGTTAAGCAAGTAGAGTTAAGCCCCGTTTCCACCCCTGGGTCTGGGTGGGGTCGGGTCGGGCCAGGCCGGATCGGGTGGGTTTTGGGACAAATGTGTTGATTTCACGTTGCGTCCCTACAGCAAACTGTACCCTTATCCTGGAGGCGGGGTATTAGCCGGATAGTGCTGCTACGTGATCGCATGACATCGTCGCCGTGCAACACTTTTTAACCTCTTAACTCCCACCTTTTTAAGTAATCCTCGCCTATTTTGCATACCCAAATGGAAATGCAAATAACAGAGGAACTGTAAGGCCAAATTACTTGTGTGAGACATCATTTGAAAGCTTACACCTTCTAGTTTCTGAAAATATAAATTAGAAAAGTGTGACTAAAACACAGCCTGGGCGCCGGCGCCCAGGTGGTTTTAAACAGGTTAACCAAAGCACCGCACCACACATTACAGAGACAAAGGAGTGACCCCTGCTTTGTTTTTACACGCGGTCAAGCAGGAAGTGACGGATTTTTCAACGAATCAACAGATTGCTTTGTGTTAGCTCCACCTCTTTGGTTCGGATCGGTTAGATCAGTACCCCTACCGAAGGGTACCAAAAAAGTAGGCCAGGTTGGATTGATATAAGGGTGCCCATCCCAGTTTTTATCTGTGGAGACGCAAAAAAACAGAGACTGATCTGTCCCGACCTGACCCAGACCCGCAGATGGAAACGGGGCTATAGAAAGCAGTTTAAAATAAATAATTAAAACTGCTTTATCATTGGAGCTGTTATCTGGAGACTTGAGCTCATTTAGTAAAGAAGTGTTCACATCTGAGCACAGAAATGTGGAAAAGAGCTGAAACACACGTTTCAGTAAAAACTGCTCACACTGACTGATTCAACATTTACACCCAGCTCACCTCTGTTCCTCTGACTTAAAAGCAAGAGGAGGATCCTTTGAATGGTCGCTCTCATAGGACACACAGCTGGATCGTGATCCTGTTCCTGGTTGGTTCCTGTGAATAAAAAGGGTTTAATGATTTCACTGCTGGATTCTGAAATTGTTTAAGAAAATGTTATTATAACACAAATCTGTAAGACAAATCAGAAACTATCGGATTCCAAACATGAAGCAGAAATCAGTCTCAGTGGAGATGTCAAGAAATAATTCAACTGAAACTAGTTTTCATCTGAAATCACCTGGTGAAATTGAGAATTGTGACCGATGGAGCATTAACTGTGTCATAACTGCATCTTCTGTTATAGAGGCTGAGGAGTTGTCGTCACAGTGTATCGCCCCGCCCCGTCCTTCCCCTCCAAACCGGCGTTCCCCCATGTTTGCTGTATACTTGCTGAGAGCTATGATAGTCGTGAGTGGAGATGCAGGGTTATAATGTTGAGTAAAGGACAGCGCCAGCTCTTTGCACAATCAAGATGATAAAAAAGAAAAAAAAAGGGCATGTTATGGTTTTTCAAGATCCCCGGTTTTTAAAAAAAATCAAGGATTGTAAATTACTGAACTGACAGGAGGCACCAAATAGCTGACAGCTGCTCAAAATTGTCAGAATTCTCACGACTCCTCAAGCTCTATATTCTGCTCATTTTATGTTCAATAATAACAATTTCACACACGCAAATACATGGAAAAGCCTTTTGTGCATATAATCCATTGACAATGATAGAGCTACACTGCCTTCTGGTGGCCAAAACATGTACAACTCCGAGTTCATGGCAATAAAACTTCTACTGACGTCATGTAATAGTTAAGTTATTATTAATAAATGTTTGAATATATTCTAACACTGATATGAATAAAAACAAACTTCAAATTTGATTTCTGGGCAAAAATCAAAGCCCTAGTAGACAGAAATGAGGAGCTGTGGTCAGGGGCGGAGCTAGACATTGTCACCATCAGGGGCTTAGCCCACGAAAAGATTCATCGTTAAAACCAACATCGGACTAAACAAGGACTAACTGAGCAGAATTCACAGTACCAGTTCTAAACCAGGACTCATTCAGGACAGGATTTCCAAAACCAGTTCTAACCAAGACTCATTCAGGACAGGATTTCCAAAACCAGTTCTAACCAAGACTCATTCAGGACAGGATTTCCAAAACCAGTTCTAACCAGGACTCATTCAGGACAGGATTTCCAAAACCAGTTCTAACCAAGACTCATTCAGGACAGGATTTCCAAAACCAGTTCTAACCAGGACTCATTCAGGACAGGATTTCCAAAACCAGTTCTAACCAGGACTCATTCAGGACAGGATTTCCAAAACCAGTTCTAACCAAGACTCATTCAGGACAGGATTTCCAAAACCTGTTCTAACCAAGACCCATTCAGATCAGGATTTCCAAACCAGTTCTAACCAGGACTCATTCAGGACAGGATTTCCAAACCAGTTCTAACCAAGACTCATTCAGGACAGGATTTCCAAAACCAGTTCTAACCAGGACTCATTCAGGACAGGATTTCCAAACCAGTTCTAACCAAGACTCATTCAGGACAGGATTTCCAAAACCTGTTCTAACCAAGACCCATTCAGATCAGGATTTCCAAAACCAGTTCTAACCAGGACTCATTCAGGACAGGTTTCCAAAACCAGTTCTGACCAAGACCCATTCAGATCAGGATTTCCAAAACCAGTTCTAACCAGGACTCATTCAGGACAGGTTTCCAAAACCAGTTCTGACCAAGACCCATTCAGATCAGGATTTCCCAAACCAGTTCTAACCAGGACTCATTCAGGACAGGATTTCCAAAACCAGTTCTAACCAAGACTCATTCAGATCAGGATTTCTAAACCAGTTCTAACCAGGACTCATTCAGATCAGGATTTCTAAAACCAGTTCTAACCAGGACCCATTCAGATCAGGATTTCTAAAACCAGTTCTAACCAGGACTCATTCAGGACAGGATTTCCAAAACCAGTTCTAACCAAGACTCATTCAGGACAGAATTTCCAAAACGAGTTCTAACCAAGACTCATTCAGGACAGGTTTCCAAAACCAGTTCTGACCAAGACCCATTCAGATCAGGATTTCCAAACCAGTTCTAACCAGGACTCATTCAGGACAGGATTTCCAAAACCAGTTCTAACCAAGACTCATTCAGATCAGGATTTCTAAAACCAGTTCTAACCAGGACTCATTCAGATCAGGATTTCTAAAACCAGTTCTAACCAGGACTCATTCAGATCAGGATTTCTAAAACCAGTTCTAACCAGGACTCATTCAGATCAGGATTTCTAAAACCAGTTCTAACCAGGACTCATTCAGATCAGGATGTCTAAAACCAGTTCTAACCAGGACTCATTCAGATCAGGATTTCTAAAACCAGTTCTAACCAAGACTCATTCAGGACAGAATTTACTAAACCAGCTCTAACCAGGACTCATCAGGACAAAATTGACAAAACCAGGTATAACCCAGGACTGAGTCAGGGAAATATTCATAAATTTAACCAAAAATATAAAGAAAAACTGTTTTTAAAAATGCTACTTCACCCAAAGTAAATATGTCTTAAAATATAATCCCATCTTCTTCTTTTTCTTCTTTAATCCGGTTCTTGTTCCACCTCTGTGTTGTTCTCATTCTTGCCTTTATCTTCTCCTCTTTGTACTAACACACAAAGATCAACCAGAACCACAAAAAATATTATTGTAAAAATTGACACACAAATATATTCTACACAATTATAAGATTATTTGTACCTTTGTTCTGGAGTTAAACCAGGTAAAGGGCCTTATCTGCATATTGTGGTGGGCTGAAACCGCAATGTCACCAAGCAAGGTGTTTTTGCTGTTTCTATTTGTACAACATTTAAACATGACAACATCATCTAACCTCAACTTTTTTTTAAAGGTGCCATGACATCAAATTTCACTTTTCTGGGTTTTGGGGGTATAATATGATCTGTTGTGCACTGATGAGGTCATGTGAATGTCCAGAGTGAGAATCAAAGTTCCTGTTTATGGTCTGTCAGCTTTGTCTCTCTGCTCAGAAACAGTTGAATCAGACAGCAGGCTATCATTCTACGTAATTTAATTGCTCCAATAAGAGCACACTATCAAGTCAACAGCGCCCCCCCCTCTCTCTCTCCTAACGGCCTATGCACCGTCCGCTCCCCCCTCCCCTCCCTGTCTGATTCAGCTTCGTGTATGGAGCTAGTAGTAACTTCTGTGCAGTCAGGTCTGGGTTTTCAAACAAATGGATTTAAAAGAAAACTTCTGCAGCAACACTGAGGGAGGGGGCCACAACCTTGTCATTACCTTTAAGTTTATTTATTTTCTAAATGCTGTCTTGTCTGATAAACGTAGCTCACACTGTCTGAATTGTTGCTAGCAGTTAGCCTTTAGCAAACTCCGACCGCAGCTTGACCTAGATTCTCCAAATAAAGTCATAGCCAAATAAGGTGTAGCCAATCAAAATGAAGTCAACGTGGTCTCCGGGTAAAGCTCCATATCATCACCGGACCCAACTGTATTACTGAGGAAATTAGGTCTGGCGTTTCAAAACAATACTCCGCTGTAAAAAATGACGTTTTTTCTTTGGAGTATTTACATATGCAGTAATGCCAACAACATAAACTAGTTTTTAACTGCTATGTCATCACTCCTTTAAAAAAAAGTACACAAACTAGGGTAAGTGTGTTCTAAAATGCTGGCATTTTTCTCTCTTTCTACCATCTCTCTCTTTTTGTCCTTCGTTCATACATCAACCAGAGCAAATTACTTTATTATCATCCAAAGTTATATGCCATATGATATCATTGTAAAATTGTCTTCAGTTGTTTTCTCTCACCAAAGCTTTTCTCTTTTTTTGAAAAAGGACCTGATGTCCATGGTTGGCAAATCACTAAACAAAAAATATATACTGTATATGTTTATATATAGGCTACTCAAAAGTTAGTTAAAATTAATTACAAATTTTTGGAAATTTATTGGGCTTAGCCCATTACTGTACTTGTCTCATAAACCAATGCTAAATGCACCATATTACTGTTTCAATAATTACTTTCACTTATCTTGTTGAAAAAAAATCACATCTGTGCTCACTGCTTAGTGACATAATTACATCTGACTGTTATAAAAGTTACAAGGAAAAAGTAATGGACACAGCATAGTCATTCATGACAGGTTTGTTTACATATAACGCATGACCACTACCTACCAGGTGAGCGTTAGATTAACGTCCTCTGATGCTCTGAATCAAAGAGCTCGTGGGAGCTGCTGTAGGCTGCGCTGTGCACCGCACTGCACCGGTGTGCTCTTGTGAGGTGAAATGCGAAAGGCGCGCGCAGCACACAAACGGCACAGGTTTGGACCAGACCAAGTTTAGAGAGGGGGGAGCCTAGTAACGATATGCAGCGTCCCCTTTTTATTACATTTTGCATACATTGTAGTTGATGAGAAATTATCAAATCTAAATAACAAAAAAAAAACAGAAAAAAGAAACCTCAAAAAGATCCGGGGCTTTTGAAGAATCATTCCAGGCTTAAGCCCCCTAAGCTGCCCCCCCGCTCCGCCAGTGGCTGCGATTTAAACCAGATAAATTGCATCTTGTAGTTGGTCAGCAAAGCCGTTCACATCTCAGCTTTGCATTCTTGTGTTAGAGCAGCTCATATCTGTATCTTGTGATAATTCTTCATCTGATATAGAAAACATATTTTGACATGAAGTGAACAGAAGCTCGAATGTAAAATATTACATCTCAAACCAAATTGGAATATTGGTCAGAAAAATTAGATTAGAAATTAGATTTTTTTCCCTCCTATGTTCAGGCTGAGGATTGACAGCATCGCACAAATGAAAAAGCTGGTGGGACGAAGAGCACATGAACTGAGGTAAGTGAATTTTGACTGGTATTCTTGTTTTCACAAAGTTGTCTTTGTGAGTAACTGTTAGCGTAAGAGTGTTACTGGTCATGACCTACGTAGAGCTGGGCAATATGGCTTAAAATAAAATCTCAGATTTTATTTGTAAGTCCAATTTATGATTTTTTTTTTTTTCAGATTCGCCCCTTACTCATTAAGGCAAGTAATAAGTACAAACGGCAGACAACAAAATGTTTTTGCTTTAATTAATCAAAAACAAGACAAATGTTTCCCCCATTTCTGGGATGAATAATAAATAAATGGACACCCTCTTGGAAACAAAGTCCCAGCTGTGTTTTAAGTTACACTTTGTACTCTTACTGGTAGCCATGTTGTCACTTGATTTTGCCGTTTCACATGCTATTATCTTGTTGTAACTTGCCACACTGCAATGTGAAACCAGCTCTATGGAAGCTCCAGGGAGCCAAAAATGCAGTGTAACAGAAAAACTTGATTTACTTATAACAAAAAATGCACACCAAAAAATGCTAATTAATTCAACAGACTATTTTTCCCCCAGGCCTAGACCTAAGGTGTATTTCACCTTAGGTCTAAGCCCTTAGAAAACAATTTCAAGCTTTATTCTTCCCCAGTTAATCTGAATTCTGTTATATGGTTAATGGCAGGGTGGATGATGTTTTTCAGGAACATTCATTACATTGCTTAAAATCTCCTTCACACCTCGATTGCAGCCAATTAATCAAATGCACAATGATTCATTCTTAATGAATGAATGACGGCTTTTGAGTTTGATATGTCTATCAAACTTAAAAGCCGTTTGCAATAAGCCCCTTCAATCTGTGAGTTAGTGATTTTACAACAGTGGAGGGGCACTAAGGCATGATGCGAAGCAATAATGAAGTTGGTGATTGTCAAATATGGCAGAAGAATATTGTTTTCACAGAAGGCCATAGTCTGTTTGTCTGCATGTTTAGCAGAAGATGTATGAAGCGTTTAGAAATTAACAAGCTGTTTTTCTAAAAAACTGTATCTATCCATAGACGTCCTGGTGAGCAAGAAGAGTTAAAGGGGAACTTTGTTTTTTTCCAATCTGGACCTATTTTCTAGCATGAAATATGTTCATTTACTCACCCAGACAGTTTTGGTGCAACTTGAATTCCTTCGGAAGATATTCAGATCCACTCGAGATCAGCGTATGTGCAATATAACGGCAGTGATGGGGCAACCGCATCCAGCCTCTAAATAAGGCATTATCTGCCACAAACTCCTTCATTTCACCAATGTTTTGTTACGAAACATTAGTTTTCTCTCATTTGCCAAACAAGATTGCTGCGACACAAAGATGATAACACCTGTTCCATAATGATACAGTAGCAACGGCCAAGCGACACTTCTCTGTTTTTCCTTTCTCTTGTTGCTTGCGACCAGCTCTATGACGGCCAGAGCGCCTTCTCTGATTGGTGGATTGTGTATCTGTCGGATGCGAATATGAAGAAACTCAACCTCAGTTCGAAATAATAAACGTCGCAAAATCGCAAGACGGAATTTTGTCACTGATGTGAACGCTCCCGTTGACTTGACATTAATTTGATTAAAGCTACTGTCATGCAAATCTTTCGGATGAAATATTCGGTGTAAAGGCCTTTAGTGTGGTCACGTGGCTTTCGGCATGCTGAGATTTCCACCAAAACAGCGCTAGCAAGACTTCTGGTTCATACGATCGAGGCGGAGTCGAGCAGACGGGCTCGAGCAAAACATCCCTAGTGTTCACATTTGACCTGAGAAATGTGGAAAAGAGCTGAAACATATGTTCACACTGACTAATATTACATTTACACCCAGCTCACCTCCGTTCCTTTGACTTAAAAGCTAGAGGAGATTTCTTTGAATGGTCGCTCTGATAGGACACACAGCTGGGTCCTGGTTCTGGTTCTGGTTGGTTCCTGTAAATAAAGATGGTTTAATGATTTCACAGCAGAATTCTGAAATTGTTCAACAACATTTTACTAAAACAAGAATCTGGAAGACAAATCAGAAACTATCAGATTCCAGACATGAAGCAGAAATTACATCAAGAAATGATTCAAAACTAGTTTTCATCTGAAATATGATCCAACCTCCACTGAACACTGACAGATACTCACTGTTGCTCTGAGGAAACACCAGCTTGGAAATGTACAGGCAGACCCATCGACCGATCACTCTTCATGGACACACAGCTGGGTTCAGGTCTGACTTCAGGTCCAGGTCCAGGTTCAGGTCCAGGTCCAGGCTGATTCCTGTGAATCCAGATGTTTGCTGTGAGTTGTGATCTCTGACATGGAGAAGAGTCATGGACAGTTAGAGATGCTCATCTCACCTCTGAGTGCTTTTAGAGGGAGGGGCTCCCTCCTCTCTGTCCTCACACTGATCCATGATGCTGAATTCACATCAGCTCACACACACTTTCTACCTTCATCTGCAGAGGAAACACACATCATTCATCTGAACATCAACTGAAATCCTCCTCTCCATCATCAGCTGCTCCTCCTCTGATTGGCTCTGAGTTTCTGTTTCATATCAGTGTCAGATGAATGCAGTCAGACAGCAGTGAGGAAGAGGAAGCTGCCTTCAGCTGCTGGACTTCTATCAGGACACTAGATGGAGGCATCGACTCAGACACATATCACTATTAGATCAACATGATTCAGCAAATAATGCTAGAAAACTAATATATGAACAACAAAAAAGCTTTAAAACTTCTCCGCGGCACAGAAGACGACACACTTCTTATTTTCTATATCTATAATACATTTTTATATTTTCAAAGTTTTGGGGAACATGGAGTTAGAAATGTTAGAAACGAGCCTACTGAGCTGATGCGGATGTGCTCATAGTCAGTCTTGTACAGTATGTAAATTACAATTTAATGCACGCATGCATTAAGTTGTAATTGTTACTGCAACAGAAAAATGTAACATCTAGTGTTAGATCTCATATCTAGTGTTATGTGTTTGTTAAAAAATTATGTTTAAAGCAAAAGAAACAAAAGAAAAAAAATAGCATAATTTCTCTTTTTACCTGCTCCTGATGCTTTCTCTTCCCTCTTGTTCACCTAATGACTCCTCTCTCCCTTTTCTTTTCTCTTTAATTGTTCTCTCCTTCTTTCCAACAGAGAGCTACCAAAAAAAAAAACATAAAATGTTTAATATCTAATTACTGAAAAATCAACATGTTCAACAACAATGAAAGCATCTAGTCTTCCTGGTGATTTAGAGCACTGGCTCCATCATGGTGTACTATGGAGTGCTACAGAAACTACTAATATGGAGTACTGCAAAAAATACTTGATATAAATAAAATATCAGGGAATAAAAACTAAGTTGTAAAATGGTTCATAAAATCAAGAGAAAGGTACAAAATAAACCTCATATATGACTATTTTTGTGTTTCTAACATCATGATAATTTCCCCCTTATTTTGTCCTGGTCTGAGGGTACTACTCAGCTGAAAAAAATACTTTATAAAAGGTACATGTCCAGCGTGTTTCCTGTGAATCCAGATCTTTAACAGTTCTAAAACAAAAAGAGAGAGATACTGCTCTAAAACATGAGCAACAATGATGAAATATTATGTTATTCCTGGTATAATAATGGCATGATGGCAGCTGTCATTGTAATAAGGGGGTTCATTACCAGAACTGATATTCAAACTCTGACTTACAACTGGTTACCCTCTCAACACAGTCCTGATAACTCTGAGGGCCGTGAGATTGTGTATAGATTTTTGACATATTAAATTTGATCCATCATATCTTGTTTTTATCTAGTCCATTCGCATCAAACAGAAACTAGGAAAGAGTTTCAGATCTGAACTAACGGCAGCTCCATGTCAACTGGTTTCCTGTTATAGCAATGGTGGTATGGTGGTAAATGACTGCCCTGCTCCCCCCCTTTGTCGACTTGGCTGCTAAATTTACTCACTCATGCACGCACACATGCTCATGCACATGCTTGGCTACAGCATGGAGGCTGGAGCTGCATGGTGCGCGTTTAAGTGCTGGTGGAAAGCTGGGTCATTTGGATTTTTATCAGATTTTCTTCAGGAAAAGATTGTTAAGTTTAACAGTAAATGCACCATACAAATTACAGTTGTTTACCCAGGGCTGGACTCAAAACATCCGGGGCTAAAGCCCCAGGAAAATCATCTGACAACACAAATGATGTCAACCCCTGTTTTTACTAATTATGCTGACATGTTGTTTTGCACATTTTCAGTTATACATATATAATTGTAATATTGTGTTCATGGGAATTTAGAACTTTAATGATATCTGATTAAGGGAACATCTACAACACTGACAACACTCTGTAAATCTCAAAGGGATTGAAGGAACTCTAACTGTGAGATGGTGCTCAGGATTCCGTTAACATTTCCAGTAACGGTGGCATCTGACGAGTGAAGCTTCTCAAAGTTGAAACTAGGGATGTAACCATAACCAATAAAAAGATAATCGGGATATAATTCCCCAACAATTAGCATTACCATTTCAGATCTTAATTATTGTAAACCGTGATTATTAGGGATGCACAATATAATCGGCAACCTATCGGTATCGGCCTATATCGGCCTTTAAACTAAATACTGGACATCGTCCACCCCAATAATACTTAACTGATATTTAACAGATCAGCCCGCTGTTTCAAAAGTCTAAAAAAACAAACTTATTCTTCTTCAAAATTTTCTTTTTTACAGATTTTAAAACTTATAAAGACTGTGGGACTGGTGGGAAAAAATATCGATACATTGAGATATCGCGATATTTTCATATGCTGATATGTTGAGATTTGAAAATGCGGTATCAATCTATTTACTAACGAAATCTCGCAATATTTCATCTTTCTGTTACGAAATCTCACAAGAATTCACGAAAATTTTGTGACATTTTCATATGCTGATATCACATTGACATTTAAAAACGCGTTATCCATCTATTTTACAAACAGAATCTCGCAATATTTCATCGTTCATCGAAATTCACAAAATATCGTGAGATTTTGTAACAGAACAATAAAATCTTGCAAGATTTTGTAAGTAAAATAGATCGATGCAGCGTTTTTAAATAGCATGTTGATATCGGCATATGAAAATATTGCGATATTTCAGTGTATTGATATTTTTTGCCACCCCCTATTTTTTAAAGTGTTGGAAATGGATAACAAAACTGCTATTTGCAATGATTGCTTATGTTCTTAAGCTTTAATATCAGTATCGATATCGGTTACCAGCCACATGAGTTTTAAAATATCGGCATATCAGATATCGGCCAAAATTCCAATATCGTGCATCCCTAGTGATTATGGTGCTTTGAAAAACTCACAGTGATGCTGCTCATTGCCAGGAAAAGCAGCAGCAGTTTGGCCTCTGAAAACATGGTGGAAGGCACAGGAGGCACCGCATGGAAGCTCTGGATGAAACAGTTTCATCAGAACTTTTTTCTTTCATCAGTAGATTTTTAATCACCTTGTTTCAGTAATTTATGTAAAATTATTACAAAATGAAGTTTAGAAATGTGACGTGACTTCGCAGAATTCAGCTTTTACATGATGATGAAATGATTTATCATGTGTCAGTAATGGGGAGGTTACCTGTTACAGAGTCATGAACACATGCGCTTTAAGGTCGTTCATTCAGTCTAAGCCTATTTTAACATTTAAATGTACGAATTAATATTAGATTATTATGGGCTAGTAGTCGTTACATAAGATGCCATGTTACCATGTCTCTATAGGTGCTTTCGGACTGTAGGAAACTTTTTGAGTTCCTAGAACCTTTTCTGGAACCAGGCCATTTTTTTGCGCATTCAGACATATAGGAACTAGGGACCTCGGACCTCAGTTCCTAGAACCTTTTTAGGTCCAACTCTGAGGCAGGTCTTCAGGGCTCAGTAGGAACTGAAATAGTAGATGTTTGGTGATTGGTAGAACTGGAAACCCCCGCCCCTTGCGTGATCTCCGTTTCTTCCAGCCCCACCATATTTAAAAAGTCTCACAACTGTTTAACTGTTTACCGAGATTGTAGTAACGACAAGAACTACTACAATAGGAGTGTACCAATTCATAAATTGATGCATCACTATGGTACATGCCCCAAATCCATAACCATTTTGAAATGTGCAAAAACAGTTATTTTTCATATTAATTTAATGACCAAATACAGTTGCAAAGTATAGCAGTAGAATCTGCGGCTGCCGCCCGGACACTTTGGTGGACGGACCGTTCACTACGGTTCCGCACTTCAACAAAAGGTAAACAAGGGAAAGCTGGTAAGTCCGATTTTATAATAGCTTTGAATAAAAGAGATGAGAAACCTCAGTTTTGTATCAGATCATCTGGGGCACAAATTTGTCACTGTCGCAACGATTGCGGCACACATGGTTCCTAACGAGGTCCTCCCTCATGTGCAAACGCACACTGAAGGCGAAGGGTAGTTCTTGTAACTATACTCAGGAGACGTAGTTAAAGGGAACTGCGTTCTTAGAACCTTTCTGTCCGAATGCGCCTTATGTCAGCTCAGGGGGTGAGGTTGGGGTGGCCTTCTTTCATGACAAGTTGGCCCTTGAAAGTTTAGCCCTTTGAGATCCCACGATGTACAGGGCAATTCAATGTATTATTTTAATTATTTTTATCATTTTGACTTCAAAACATAAACACTAGCACCAGTACATCATCACAGACATGTTCTGCCTCTGTTAGTCAGTTTCAATCACCTATTAGCTTCATTTAATGCAAAACTTGACATAAATGAGAAGTGTAATGCAAAAAAAATACTTGAATACCCTTTAAATACAAATATATACAAATACACACACACGCACATTATATATGTGTATATATATACACATATAAATATATATAAAAATATATATATTTATATATATATATATATATATATATATATATATATATATATATATATATATATATATATATATATATATATATATATATATATATATATATATATAAGGGGTACAATGATACAAAAAATTCACGGTTCGGTTCGATACTTTAGTGTTACGGTTTGATATTTTTTCTATACAAATTTTTTTTTCAGACCCTTGTTTTAAAGGCAGGGTAGGGGATCCTAGAAAAACGGTTTGAGCAAGTTACATTTTAAAAGATACATCCCCCGACAGCCTCCACAGCGAAGGAGCATACGTGCACCGACAGTTTACAAGCAAAGATAACCGATAACAGCCGAGCGGATAGCTCGTCAGCCTGATCGTAAACAGAGGGACCACGTTCTTCTGGAAAACATCATCCACCCTGCCTTTAACCATTGTGTTTCTTCCACAGCTTACCATTAGGGTCATACAATGCTTAACATGAATACCAAAGTAGTTCCAAATGTCAGATCTGAATGTAGTTGAACGAGTAAGTTGAACACTAGTCAACTGGGTTTTCATCACAGAGCACATCACCAGAACACAAGTTGACAAATAAACAAAAAATTCTGTATTGTTTAATATTCTATACACGGTGGTTACAGTTCCATACACACCTATATTGAACGATTTGATACGAATACATGTATTGTTGTACCCCTTAAATATATATATATATATATATATATATATATATATATATATACAATTCTTCCAAAAAGTTCAGAGGTATCTAAATTAGGGGGAGTAGGTAGCCTAGTGGTAGCATCGTGGGCTGCTTTGGCACGGAGGACCCGGGTTCGAGACCCTGACACGATCCCTAGGTGAACCGGCTCCCTGAGCAAGGTCCCTAACCCCCCACCAACTGCCCCCCGGGCGCTTTAAGTAGCAGCCCACTGCTTACTGGTACTACTGTACAGAGATGGGTAAAATGCAGAGCACTAATTTCCCCTCAGGGATCATACAAGTATAACAACAACAAAAAAAAAAAGAAAAATCCTCATAAATATTTCGTGGCAGTTAGCTATATATTTCTATTGATGAAATTTCAAAGGGAATTACAGGGGTTAGACAATGAAACTGAAACACCTGTTATTTTAGTGTGGGAGGTTTCATGGCTAAATTAGACCAGCCTGGTGGCAAATATTCATTAATTGCACATTGCACCAGTAAGAGCAGAGTGTGAAGGTTCAATTGGCAGAGTAAAAAGCACAGTTTTGCTCAAAACATTGCAATGCATACAACATTGTATCAGAGTTCAAAAGAGGACAAATTGTTGGTGCATGTCTTGCTGGAGCATCTGTGACCAAGACAAGTCTTTGTGATGTATCAAGAGCCACAGTATCCAGGGTAATGTCAGCATACCACCAAGAAGGACGAACCACATCCAACAGGATTAACTGTGGACGCAAGAGGAAGCTGTCTGAACGAGATGTTCGGGTTCTAACCCGGATTGTATCCAAAAAACGTAAAACCACAGCTGCCAAAATCACGACATTCGCTTGGCCCAGGACTTGTGCTAGATGGGCCAAGGACTACTGAACCATTCTGGAGGACCATGTGCATCCAAAGGTTCAAACATTGTATCCTGAAGGCGGTGCAGTGTATCAGGATGACAATGCACAAATACACACAGCAAGACTGATGAAAGATTGGTTTGATGAACATGAAAGTGAAGTTGAACATCTCCCATGGCCTGCAAAGTCACCAGATCTAAATATTATTGAGCCACTTTGGGGAGTTTTGGAGGAGCGAGTCAGGAAACGTTTTCCTCCACCAGCATCACGTAGTGACCTGGCCACTATCCTGCAAGAAGTATGGCTTAAAATCCATCTGACCACTGTTCAGGACTTGTATATGTCATTTCCAAGACGAATTGTCGCTGTATTGGCAGCAAAAGGAGGCCCCACACCAAACTAATAAATGATTGTGGTCTAAAACCAAGTGTTTCAGTTTCATTGTCTAACCCCTGTATATCCTCATGTATAAAAGATAGCTTAACACCATTTTGGAGGTTGTGTGCAGTGCAGAACACCACCTCATGACTTACAGCAATTTATCGCAAGTTAAAGTGATACAGATTCAGAGCTTATCTTATAGGGGTCTATTTTCATTTTCACCGGCATGTGTTGCGAGGTGCACGTGCATACCAGATGTGGGAAATTTAGCTCCAGACAATTTAGGCCCAATCCCAAACCGACCCCTAAACACTACCCCCACACACTAACCCTCCGTTTGCACGTTCCCGCGGAGGCTCCGCCACATGAAGGGCCATTGTTAGAAAAATGCATATCTGTATAGTTATCATGTCTGTTCGGAGTTATCATGTACTCCGTTCAGTATGTACAAGGCTTATTTGTGTACTCTAATCATCTATTCAGCAGGAAGCTCACCCAATCAGAAGGAGAAACACTGATGCAGCTGATATTTGTCCTATCAGCTGAAGCCACCTCCTGCCTCCACATAAGATAACTGTCACAAGATCGAACAGAATGTTATGCAAATTAACTATGTGTGTACTATTGTGAGAATGTACTGAGTTGCAACTCGTGTGTGTCCCCCATTTAGAAGTTGCAATTCTGATGTAACCAGGGACCGCCCTAATGAAATAAAAAGAGGAGACAGCCGAGCGTTTTTCAGAGAAGGTTGGAAGCTTGTAACTGAACACGCTTCTGGTCTGCTCTCCTCGCGAGTAAGAAATCTAACTCTTGTGTCCCTTCTTTGTGTGTTACTGATGTTCTAGGTCGTTTAAACCTGACAGCCATCCCAAACCGTGCAGGGCGGAGGGCAAGTGGACTGTTCAGCCCTTAATCAGTGAGTGACTCACTAGAATAACGGCTAAATGGAGGAAGAAACATCTTGTGCTCTGCACATGAGTTCCACATGTGTCCTGCATGTTTGTCAATACTTATAGAAAATCACAAATAGTTATTTAATGGGGGGGAAAAGTAAGAACAGGTACAATGCAGGTATCCGTCAAAACCCCTGGCGCTAATGGGAGATAGTGATTTAGCAGGAAAAGAGGATTATAGTCCTCTTATTGGCACAATGTTATAATTATTATTAATAATAACATAATAATTAGTAATAATAATAATAAGGCCTATTAGTAGTAATAATAATAATTTTATCATTTATTTAATTGTTTAGGATCATGATTATTATTATTTATCTAAAATAAAACATTGTTCTTCACACATGAATGCGAGTCGTCATTTGCACACAGATTTATTTGGCACAGGCGTGTTTGTGTTGACATGGCGATGACTGCTTTCCATTTCCAGTAAGGGGTAGATGGCATCTCATTCTCTCCAATCAAAGCGCCCTCCACAGCTGCGAGTGTGACTTCATTGGGAGTGACACTTAATAGTGAAGGGCTGGTAGGAGGCGGTTTGGGACTGGGCCTTAGACTTCTTACCTGACCTCTGAACTTTCTTTATTGACTAAGAAGTCAAAGAAACTATTTGTCTGACATGCGCAATACTTTAGAAAAGTTTTAGCCTACAGGCAGAAATATTGTGTTAGCTACCAGCCCTGTTGCAGCAAATTAAACCCTCTTAAAGGGGCAGGGATGTTACTAACCCTTAGGCCTGCGTCTACTTGTGGATGTTCAGAAATGCATCATATCTCATTCATTAACATGTACAGCACAACAAACAATGTGTATTATTGAAGCTAATTACACTACGATAGAATATAAAGAAAAGAAAAAATATGTGGCAATATATTCGTCAAAAGCAATAATTTGTCTGACAATTAATCATCTTAAAAAATTCCTTATCGTGAAAGTCCAATTAGTTGTACTACAAATGAAGTGTATCTTGAAGCAAAGCATCCTAACCTGCTGATTTAATTGGAAAATGCAGAAAAAACTGAATTGATGTAAAGAAATTCGTTGCACAGCTGATTTTTTTTCCTCCTTTTAAAATGAACAGCAAAAAGTCATAGCTGGGATGAATGATTAGTCCACAGGCTATCATTCTACATGAGAAAAAAGTATTGCAGCATGATTTTGCCTACAGAATAGCTGTGCTATTTATCCCGGAACCGTTATTCACGCGCACCCATGCCAAAAAGCAGGGCCTCGCAGCCTCCCTGCGGCGGGCCTGGGTCTTAGCTACTATGATGACAACATATAAGCTAGAAGTCAAAGAGCAGCAGGAAAAAGTCTAATATCTCCTCTGAAATGAAGTGAAAACAGAAAGCAGCAGAAAATGGAAATAAAAACTGTTACTCCTTCTGGAGGAAACTTACTGACTTCTATTCACATTCAGAAAATCCTGCAATTCTGGTTCGGCTCAGAGAAGAAAACTGCTCCTAGTTCTGGTTCTGTTCTGGTTCTGAGCCCGTTGCTGCTGACAGCTGATAACGAGACAAAGATTAAAAACTGCTTCAGTTACCTTCACATGGAGGTTTTCACGGAGAAATTCAGCTGCAAGACGAAGAGTGGAGAAAGTGGGGGAAGCTACAGACGGGGTGGGGAGATGCGCAGGGAGAAGGATGGTGCGTTCAGTGTCAACTCGGAGGTCGGATTTCCAACTTCCCAGGCGGAGATACAAGAGCGCTCCTAGTAGGATTTATAGTGAGTTCCAGTTGTCTCGGAGCTCGTTTTTCCGTGGTAATTTTCTTTAAATCATCTTTAATTATAGATTTACAGATGGCCGAATCCAGTAGCATGATTGTGTTAAAATTCTATATAAGAGATTTTCTCTTCATAAGTTTCAAGTGTAAACAGCACAGAGTTGTTATTAAATTTTAAGTTCTCACTGTGGTCTTTAATTTTCTTTAAAACACAACGTGTCTATGTGTTGTTTACAGAGGTGTCAAAAGTAGATGTAAAAGTAGTTGTCAAGTGTAACGTTTGTATTGCACCAAGAACTTGACAGTAGAGCTGATTCCAGTAGCAACGAGTCAATCATTTATTTTTAACCTCCTGTTTCCTGTTCCGACCACAGACTTATATAAGTACTAGACTGGACACGGTACTGTAGAGTCCTAGCAGGCTGACGTCCGACGGCGGCGCCATCTTGAAGCGGTCGACTCTGCAATTTACTGTCCATTATAATGCAAACTTTCGGTGATAGATATGTATTTCTCTTGAATATTCTGAAGTTGTAGTAGTATAGTTATAAACACATAAGACTTAATATTTGTAGACCCGGGTTAAAGTCTCGCAAGAAGCATGTTTTTTCTTCCTCAGATGCCCATCAGAAAGCATATTTATCATTAGACATGACGAATTTTAAGATGCCTGTCAAGTTCATTTGTTATTAATTTCGGTTTCATGGCAATATATTAAAAGATTAGGATATGAAAAAATATATTTTGTTAGTAGAATAAGGACACTATCAACTTTACAGGTAAATACAGTCCTCAAAATTATTCATACCCTCCAATGAAAGAAAATGCTAAATTGACAATATTATTAAAATAACAAGCTAAAAGAAACAAATAATTATTAAATTAAATTTAGTGAAACAAAATGTTGTTTTATTGAATTTCAGTTTAATGGAATTATAGTAATAAAAAACAAAATTGTCCCAAACATATAACAGCACCTTGCTCATGAACATAGACCAACATACCTGTCAACAGGTGCAGACGTCTGATTGGACGTTGCAGAAAACACATGATTGCAGTGATTGTCTCAAAGTGTTGCTCAACAAAATTTTAGTTCAGGAACCACATCATGCTTTTTTACTTGTTTTATTAATTTATTTATTTCAAGATTTCTGTTCAATCACAATTAAAAATCAGAGTCATGATGTTCATAATATTTTTAAGTACTTTGTTTAATTACAGGTTATTTTACAGACAGCTGATTTTTTTTCCTTAATAATGGGAGGGTATTAATAATTTTGAGGATGACTGTGCAGTAAATGCACATTAATGTAAAAGGCATGTTAGTCTAAATAGGATGATTATCTGAAATGTGAAAACGTATTTATTGTTCTTTGTCAGAGGACCTCAATGAATCATTTTATTTTTGATATAATATTTTCAAGGTAAATACACACACATCAATGTGATTGTCTAAATAGTGTAATATTGATGATTATCTAAAATGTGAAACAATGTGGTTCTTGGTCTGAGTTTCTCATGTAGTTCTTGTATCTGTGAACTCTGCCAGACCACCAAGGATCACCATCAATATAATGCTTTTAAAAAGCTTTAAGATGTTAACTGGGTTTAGGTGGTGGGGGAGACACTAGGTGGACCCCCTGTCCCAAATACATGCTGGGAAACCTGCAGTGTACAGTCTGCCTGCCTACATATTTTAATTACAGCACAGAACAGACGATGGTCCAAACACTTCAGCCTTTATGAACATGCAAAACAAACAAAAAAAAAGACATCACATATCTGCCGCGTGTCAGCAGAACTCGGTCCTGTAGTTGATCAGAAGTTCATTTAGCAGCAATGTCTCCTGCTGTGATAATGTGCTGGTAACACGTGGATATGGGGGGGGGGGTGCTGGACTCTCTGCAGGTGAACTCTGCTCAGTTTCTTCCTGCTTCCGCTCTGCCATGTGAAGGTTTTCAGTTCTGCAGCGTTGCAGCCTCGTTCTCACACAGAGAGAGGACTGATGGTCGTCCATGTTGGACTGATGGTCCTCCATGTTGGACTGATGGTCGTCCATGCTGGACTGTGTCCTCCATGTTGGACTGATGGTCGTCCATGCTGGACTGTGTCCTCCATGTTGGACTGATGGTCGTCCGTGCTGGACCGTGTCCTCCATGTTGGACTGATGGTCATCCATGCTGGACTGTGTCCTCCATGTTGGACCGATGGTCGTCCATGCTGGACTGTGTCCTCCATGTTGGACTGATGGTCGTCCATGCTGGACTGTTTCCTCCATGTTGGACTGATGGTCGTCCATGCTGGACTGTGTCCTCCATGTTGGACTGATGGTCGTCCATGCTGGACTGTTTCCTCCATGTTGGACTGATGGTCGTCCATGCTGGACTGTTTCCTCCATGTTGGACTGATGGTCGTCCATGCTGGACTGTGTCCTCCATGTTGGACTGATGGTCGTCCATGCTGGACTGTTTCCTCCATGTTGGACTGATGGTCGTCCATGCTGGACTGTGTCCTCCATGTTGGACTGATGGTCGTCCATGCTGGACTGTTTCCTCCATGTTGGACTGATGGTCATCGATGCTGGGTTTCCTCCATGTTGGACTGATGGTCGTCCATGCTGGACTGTGTCCTCCATGTTGGACTGATGGTCGTCCATGCTGGACTGTTTCCTCCATGTTGGACTGATGGTCGTCCATGCTGGACTGTGTCCTCCATGTTGGACTGATGGTCGTCCGTGCTGGACCGTGTCCTCCATGTTGGACTGATGGTCATCCATGCTGGACTGTGTCCTCCATGTTGGACCGATGGTCGTCCATGCTGGACTGTGTCCTCCATGTTGGACTGATGGTCGTCCATGCTGGACTGTTTCCTCCATGTTGGACTGATGGTCGTCCATGCTGGACTGTGTCCTCCATGTTGGACTGATGGTCGTCCATGCTGGACTGTTTCCTCCATGTTGGACTGATGGTCGTCCATGCTGGACTGTTTCCTCCATGTTGGACTGATGGTCGTCCATGCTGGACTGTGTCCTCCATGTTGGACTGATGGTCGTCCATGCTGGACTGTTTCCTCCATGTTGGACTGATGGTCGTCCATGCTGGACTGTGTCCTCCATGTTGGACTGATGGTCGTCCATGCTGGACTGTTTCCTCCATGTTGGACTGATGGTCATCGATGCTGGACTGATGGTCCTCCATGTTGGACTGATGGTCATCGATGCTGGACTGTTTCCTCCATGTTGGACTGATGGTCGTCCATGCTGGACTGTGTCCTCCATGTTGGACTGATGGTCGTCGATGCTGGACTGTGTCCTCCATGTTGGACTGATGGTCGTCCATGCTGGACTGTGTCCTCCATGTTGGACTGATGGTCGTCCATGCTGGACTGTTTCCTCCATGTTGGACTGATGGTCGTCCATGCTGGACTGTTTCCTCCATGTTGGACTGATGGTCGTCCATGCTGGACTGTTTCCTCCATGTTGGACTGATGGTCGTCCATGCTGGACTGTTTCCTCCATGTTGGACTGATGGTCGTCCATGCTGGACTGTTTCCTCCATGTTGGACTGATGGTCGTCCATGCTGGACTGTTTCCTCCATGTTGGACTGATGGTCGTCCATGCTGGACTGTGTCCTCCATGTTGGACTGATGGTCGTCCATACTGGACTGTGTCCTCCATGTTGGACTGATGGTCGTCCATGCTGGACTGTTTCCTCCATGTTGGACTGATGGTCGTCCATGCTGGACTGTTTCCTCCATGTTGGACTGATGGTCGTCCATGCTGGACTGTGTCCTCCATGTTGGACTGATGGTCGTCCATGCTGGACTGTTTCCTCCATGTTGGACTGATGGTCGTCCATGCTGGACTGTGTCCTCCATGTTGGACTGATGGTCGTCCATGCTGGACTGTGTCCTCCATGTTGGACTGATGGTCGTCCATGTTGGACTGATGGTCCTCCATGTTGGACTGATGGTCGTCCATGCTGGACTGTGTCCTCCATGTTGGACTGATGGTCGTCCATGCTGGACTGTGTCCTCCATGTTGGACTGATGGTCGTCCATACTGGACTGTTTCCTCCATGTTGGACTGATGGTCATCCATGCTGGACTGTGTCCTCCATGTTGGACTGATGGTCGTCCATACTGGACTGTGTCCTCCATGTTGGACTGATGGTCGTCCATGCTGGACTGTGTCCTCCATGTTGGACTGATGGTCGTCCATGCTGGACTGTGTCCTCCATGTTGGACTGATGGTCGTCCATGCTGGACTGTTTCCTCCATGTTGGACTGATGGTCGTCCATGCTGGACTGTGTCCTCCATGTTGGACTGATGGTCGTCCATGTTGGACTGTTTCCTCCATGTTGGACTGATGGTCGTCCATGTTGGACTGATGGTCCTCCATGTTGGACTGATGGTCGTCCATGCTGGACTGTGTCCTCCATGTTGGACTGATGGTCGTCCATGCTGGACTGTGTCCTCCATGTTGGACTGATGGTCGTCCATGCTGGACTGTGTCCTCCATGTTGGACTGATGGTCGTCCATACTGGAATGTTTCCTCCATGTTGGACTGATGGTCGTCCATGCTGGACTGTGTCCTCCATGTTGGACTGATGGTCGTCCATGCTGGACTGTTTCCTCCATGTTGGACTGATGGTCGTCCATGCTGGACTGTTTCCTCCATGTTGGACTGATGGTCGTCCATGCTGGACTGTGTCCTCCATGTTGGACTGATGGTCGTCCATGCTGGACTGTTTCCTCCATGTTGGACTGATGGTCATCCATGCTGGACTGTTTCCTCCATGTTGGACTGATGGTCGTCCATGCTGGACTGTGTCCTCCATGTTGGACTGATGGTCGTCCATACTGGACTGTGTCCTCCATGTTGGACTGATGGTCGTCCATGCTGGACTGTGTCCTCCATGTTGGACTGATGGTCGTCCATGCTGGACTGTTTCCTCCATGTTGGACTGATGGTCGTCCATGCTGGACTGTGTCCTCCATGTTGGACTGATGGTCGTCCATGCTGGACTGTTTCCTCCATGTTGGACTGATGGTCGTCCATGCTGGACTGTGTCCTCCATGTTGGACTGATGGTCGTCCATGCTGGACTGTGTCCTCCATGTTGGACTGATGGTCGTCCATGTTGGACTGATGGTCCTCCATGTTGGACTGATGGTCGTCCATGCTGGACTGTGTCCTCCATGTTGGACTGATGGTCGTCCATGCTGGACTGTTTCCAGCTTTAAGCTGTCGTCTACAGTCTGAGTTCTGTAAAAAAGAAGGAGAAGAACAAATGAATCTCTATCTGAGCTGCTGAGAGGAGGAGGAGAAAATAAAGATAAAACTTAAGCAGGGGAGGACGTTATACTCAACGCGTTCTCTGTCTCCCCCTCTCTCTCATAGTGTAGGGACATAATCATTATCATGGAGGATGGGATTTAGTCCACAGAAGAGAGGGCCCCCTCTATAATTAATGAGAATGAAATTAAATTTTTCTTTTTCTCTTGCGCTGGTGCGCAGTGCACGACACAGACAGCGACGGATGAAGAGATTGGATATGGGTGGAGAGCTGATGGTGCTGAGCGAACAGCAGAATAGCGGCTGAGAGAGCTCTGCAGACAGTAGATCCTCCTGCAGCCGACACCCGGCGCGCTCAGGGGGGCGCACAGAGTGATGCAGGGAAAAGAGCTTAGGAATCGATTGCCTTTTCGTCAGATTTGATTTAAGGGGGCACAGTGTTTGTTTGGGGGGGCAGTGCCCCCTCTTGCCCCTGCCTGGCGCCGGCCTGGACATGTTAACCTTATAAGACAGGAAAAACCCACTAGGTCTCCTCTGGGGAAACTGTAAACTACGGGTGGGCCATATCATATCGTTTGTGATAATACTGGTAGTTTTTTTTTTTTTTCTTTACACCAATAGAAAATATAATACATAATTACACTTTTACTCATACATATCACACGTCGGTTTTGGTATTTACCATAATTTCGATTAACCACATCTGGCCCGGAGCTGGAGCCCGGATTTGGAAAAATGGATCTGCACTGCTATTGGCCCGTTATACCAAAGGACACTGGCCCTGATCTGTGGATCTGAGGTGGATTTTTGGTGGACTAATTCTGGCTTCTGGCCAAATTATTTTTCCTGGGAAGTGATTTTTGAGCCCAAAACTGTTGAGACTTCACCAATATTTCTTCTAAGTTTTGTCAGAACAAATCGAATATGTAGCTTCTAGCACATTTTAAGGTTTATGATCACACCTTTTCAATCATCACATCCTCTGTTTTCACCTGTAACTCAATATCTGTACGTCAGTTACTCAAACTGAGACAGTGCTAAACGCTAGATGGCAGCAATACGCCGAAGAAGATGCGTCCAGTCTGCCTGAAACCAAAGAAGAAGAAGATGCTAGCAGCACTTCTGCTTCAGGAGCTCGAGGCGGACTCGAAGAATACGTTCATGTAAAGGTTTAAGATCTGGATCTGTCCGAGGTATTCTCTGCAACATTATTTAATGGATATTTTAAGACGTGGATGCTGATGATTGTTGGTTTGTCTGTGCGGAGGTCAGCCCGCTGGAGAGAAACGACGTGAAAAAGAAGGAGAAGACAAGAGTTGATATCGGGGAAGCCTCGTGAGGAAAGCAGGTGAGATACTAAGCTGATGTGATGAGTTTGGATTAATCTGTGAGTGGTAATAATCCCGGGATTTGTGTGCTTGTGGTGTTTGGTGTTTAGTAAGGTCTAGTTGCTGCGGCGGATGGTGGATCTGTGGGCTTGATGAATTGCGACGGATTAAAAAAAAAAAAAAAAAAGTCTTGCCGGTGTTACACCAAAATTTGTGACCACCGAATTATGTGACTCAGGGGGCGTTGTACCGTTTCACCAGCATGTCTCAGCATCAGATCAGCGTTTTTAACCGTGAAGAAGAGGTAGAGGTCACCTCTATGATCAACAGCTGGAATAAAGTGCAGGTGGCCACAGCATCTGATTTATGTAGAAGCAAATCGCGCATGTAACACAAAAAATATTTATTTGCCTACAACTTAAAACTTAAAGTTCGAGCTTGAAATGAAATCTGAAATCGGTGACCTGACTCAGCCTTTCTCATAGTGGGTGCTGGCACACTGGGGTGCCTCCTGACAGTGTCAGAGGTGCCGCCAAAAAATACATATTCTGACATTTTAATAAAAAAATAATCTGACATTTCATGTATAAATGTATTTGAATACATGAATATATTCTTTTTAATTTTTTTTACATGTGAATGGATTGGTAAAATTGTAAATCAATTTATGATGAATAAATATATAAAATTAACCATAAAAATCTGACTCATGTACCCATTGTCGGTAATGTGGCATGCACAGCACATTGTTTTATAGCCTTATTTAACCATGAAATATATTTGATTTCACAAAGAGCCAGGAACAAGCAACAGCATCATAGGTCGTTTTTAAAAGATAAGCCCCACGAGAACCAGACATGATTGTTTCACAGGGGTGACTTGAGATTTTATGCACTTTTGAAAGGTGCCCTGACTGAAAAAAGTTTGAGAAAGGCTGATCTAACATACCACTCTGACCCGCTACATTTTGTTGGCCTTCGTATCAGGAGCCAGACTAAAGTTATTTATATATATCCTGTTTAGATCCCCGAGGGGAAATTATGGCTCTGCATTTTCCCATCTCTGTACGGTAGTACCTGAGAGCAATGGGCTGCTACTTGAAGCAGTTTGTGGGGGTTAAGGACCTTGCTCAGGGGTCCACAGTGGTTCACCTGAATGTTGTGTCAGGGACTTGAACCTGGGTCCTCCGCGCCAAAACCCACGACATTACCACTAGGCTACTTTAATTCAGACACCAAATACCGTGACCATCAAATCTTCGGACGCTAAAAGGCGATGTTGTGTCTGATCAGCTGTCAGCGTAAAAGTAGCTATGTAAGAAAAGTAATAACCTTCCTCCCATGTTCAGATGTAAAGTTCCTGATTGATTCCAGGACACGTGATGTCATTGTTTGCCCTAAGTAACGAAGAAACATGGTTTCAACTGCCATTTATTAAGTTTCTAAAAAACCACATCTCTCCCAAAATTAACAACAAACTGCAAGTGTCCAGACAGCGATCATCTGATCATCCTGGATCCAAACGTGTTGTACAAAAACAAAAGACTGACAGATGGACAGAAAACGTGCACGGTAAATGGATTAAAAAAATACTCTTCTTTTTAAGTTTTCCTTTTAAAGCGCAAGGCAGGAAAGCTGAAGCTTCCTTTGACACTGATGGCTTTTCAGGCACAACAGCGCCTCTCCGAGTACAAGATTTGATGATCACAATATTCGGTGTCTGTTTCTGGAGGCATCAGCCTCAGTCTGGTTCACCATTTTGCAGAGTGGAGCAGGTCTGAGTCACAATTACATCACCTGTGTTAGGAAGAGAGAGGTCGCATCAAAGTAGCTGGTCTGACCGCTGAGGGTCCCGTCAAGAAACTTATATTTCCTGGCTAAATGTTTAAAGGGACATTCAGGTTAAGTGGTCAGTACCCGTGACTCTCAATCAAGATGCGGAGGTGTTAAAAATTTTTTTTTTATGTATTTATATATATATATATATATATAGCTGCTAACTCCATCTCTACTATTAGCTAATGTCAGACTGTTATACAGCTGCTAACTCCATCTCTACTATTAGCTAATGTCAGACTGTTATACAGCTGCTAACTCCATCTCTACTATAAGCTAATGTCAAACTGTTATGCAGCTGCTAACTCCATCTCTACTATTAGCTAATGTTAGACTGTTATACAGCTGCTAACTCCACCTCTACTATTAGCTAATGTCAGACTGTTATACAGCTGCTAACTCCATCTCTACTATAAGCTAATGTCAAACTGTTATGCAGCTGCTAACTCCATCTCTACTATTAGCTAATGTTAGACTGTTATACAGCTGCTAACTCCACCTCTACTATTAGCTAATGTCAGACTGTTATACAGCTGCTAACTCCATCTCTACTATTAGCTAATGTTAGACTGTTATACAGCTGCTAACTCCATCTCTACTATTAGCTAATGTTAGACTGTTATACAGCTGCTAACTCCATCTCTACTATTAGCTAATGTCAGACTGTTATACAGCTGCTAACTCCATCTCTACTATTAGCTAATGTCAGACTGTCTACAGCTGCTAACTCCATCTCTACTATTAGCTAATGTCAGACTGTTATACAGCTGCTAACTCCATTTCTACCATTAGCTAATGTCAGACTGTTCTACAGCTGCTAACTCCATCTCTACTATTAGCTAATGTTAGACTGTTATACAGCTGCTAACTCCATCTCTACTATTAGCTAATGTCAGACTGTTCTACAGCTGCTAACTCCATCTCTACTATTAGCTAATGTTAGACTGTTATACAGCTGCTAACTCCATCTCTACTATTAGCTAATGTCAGACTGTTCTACAGCTGCTAACTCCATCTCTACTATTAGCTAATGTCAGACTGTTATACAGCTGCTAACTCCATCTCTACTATTAGCTAATGTCAGACTGTTATACAGCTGCTAACTCCATCTCTACTATAAGCTAATGTCAAACTGTTATGCAGCTGCTAACTCCATCTCTACTATTAGCTAATGTTAGACTGTTATACAGCTGCTAACTCCACCTCTACTATTAGCTAATGTCAGACTGTTATACAGCTGCTAACTCCATCTCTACTATAAGCTAATGTCAAACTGTTATGCAGCTGCTAACTCCATCTCTACTATTAGCTAATGTTAGACTGTTATACAGCTGCTAACTCCACCTCTACTATTAGCTAATGTCAGACTGTTATACAGCTGCTAACTCCATCTCTACTATTAGCTAATGTTAGACTGTTATACAGCTGCTAACTCCATCTCTACTATTAGCTAATGTTAGACTGTTATACAGCTGCTAACTCCATCTCTACTATTAGCTAATGTCAGACTGTTATACAGCTGCTAACTCCATCTCTACTATTAGCTAATGTCAGACTGTCTACAGCTGCTAACTCCATCTCTACTATTAGCTAATGTCAGACTGTTATACAGCTGCTAACTCCATTTCTACCATTAGCTAATGTCAGACTGTTCTACAGCTGCTAACTCCATCTCTACTATTAGCTAATGTTAGACTGTTATACAGCTGCTAACTCCATCTCTACTATTAGCTAATGTCAGACTGTTCTACAGCTGCTAACTCCATCTCTACTATTAGCTAATGTTAGACTGTTATACAGCTGCTAACTCCATCTCTACTATTAGCTAATGTCAGACTGTTCTACAGCTGCTAACTCCATCTCTACTATTAGCTAATGTCAGACTGTTATACAGCTGCTAACTCCATCTCTACTATTAGCTAATGTCAGACTGTTATACAGCTGCTAACTCCATCTCTACTATTAGCTAATGTCAGACTGTTATACAGCAGTAAACGCTGTAAGTCGCCTCTTTGTGACACAAACGAGATAAACGCAACTGTTAACTTCCATCTCCACTGTTAACCTATAAAAGATTATTATACTTCATGCCATGCAGGCTTTACTGGGGCTCATTAATTCAGAAGTTTAAGTTTTCATTAAACTAATTAAAAGGCTCCAATTAATGTATTTAGTTGTAATTCTGTTTAGATGTTTTAAAAGCTGCAACATTGCTGCTTAAATCTAGTTTGGTCCCTTGTGTTAAGTGGAAGATGGAACTTTTTGAAGCTAAATGATGACAAATTAATTTTTCTAAGATGTTTTAGTGAATGTGTCTTTATATACATACATATATATACTAGGGCTGTCAAAAAAATAATCCTAAATTAATCCTATTGTCAAACAAGAGATGTCCTTTTTAATTACTACTGCTATATGCAGAAAATACATTAACTTTTGTTTTACAACTTAAAGGCTAAAACCAAGCTACACATCCGGGAGTAGTCCAGGACTCAGACCTGAATTTCAGTTTCACATTAGGACAGTTGTGAAGTCAGCGTGTGAGGACGTATCAGCAACATTCTGGACTAAACTGCAGCTGTCTGAAGGACTATAGGGAGACATGTAAGGACAGGGTTTCAGTAGTTTAGTCTACTAAAGATAATGCAGAATTCCTGGTGAGACACCTTTCATCCTAAATGTGTTCTAGAAGTGATAAAAGCAATGTAATTAATCAGGATTAATTTTTTGACAGCCCTAATATATACACATTCTTCATGTTTACTTACACACCTGCATACATGTATACCTACTTACACATACTTATCTACTTGTACACATACTTTCCTGACCTGGTTAAAGATAGAAACAACTGCATACCAACCCTTCCTTTTCCAGAACTCCTTTCCAATTTCCTTCAAAGTAGTGTCTGATGTGCAAATATCTATAAAAATTAGGGCTGTAACGATACAGAAACTCAGGATTCGAATCGTATCACGACTTTTGACCCACGATTCGGATACACAACGATTTTTAATTTTTTTTCCTAATTTAAAAAAGTGTTGTTTTTTTTACTATAATTTTTTTTTTTTAAATTGAAGTATTTTATTTAAATGGCATTTATAACATTTAACTTAATGTAACAAATACCCTGAACATAGCTGAAGACAATAATCAAAATGATTGAATTAAAAACCAAAGATAAAACATTCCTCTTTTCTTTAATAAAATAATGCTTTTGAAAAATAAAAATAATTGAATTGTGCTGTTAATCAAAAATGAAGTCAAATAACAAATGAACCCATGACGGCTTTCTACATTAAACCTGTTTGGTTTGATCTTGGTCTTGTTTGGTCATCTTGAGGATCAGCATCATGTCCACATGTCAGGTGAGAGGCTGCTCTGCTCCCTGCAGAGGAGAATTTAAACGGGAAGATGTCGGGAGATGGTAGCGCTTCACCACCATCCCGTGACGCGTCCACCTCTCGGCTGTTCACACGCTAGCTTGACGTTCTACGTGCGTCTGGCCTGCCGAACACAAACCGGATCCTCCTCCTGTCTTTCTACTGGTCTCAGTGTCTGCAGACCTGCCATCGCTCCTCAATCACACACTCCTGAGCTGGATGCGCGCAACTGGATCATCCTGGTCGAAGGTTTAGTTACCGATGGAAAACTGACAAGTTTCATTTGACTTGCAGGAAAAAAAAATCGTGACACTTTACCTGGTGCCTTTAAGACAGACGTGTTGTCTGGTTAGCAACTGAATGCTACAATAGTCTGTAGCCTGATGGGAAAAAGTCAAACAGTTTTCTGTGATCTGAGTTTTAAAGCGTCTGAACTGGGTTTGGAGGGTGTCCCGATCCTGCCTTCTCCCACCGCGAGACAGGATCGCAGCTCTGAGTGTCCCGATTTCGATATCGATACGGGTATTGTTACAGTACGGTGGCGTTGAACTGCCAGAGCGATGAAATAAATGTTGGAGCCATATCTCGTTATAACGAGAAAAAAATCTCGCTATAACGAGATATACTTCTCGTTTAAACGAGAAAGTTTATCTCGTTATAACGAGATAATACCTCTCGTTTAAACGAGAAAGTTTATCTCGATATAACGAGATACACTTCTCGTTTAAACGAGAAAGTTTCATCTCGTTATAACGACTTAGATAAAGTTGGAAAGATATTGACAGATTCGGACTTCGGGGATCAATAACTCTGAGACGAAATGTTTTTGAAACACAAATGACACCCCTTTCACGTCATAATAGCACATACTACTAGCTACAAGAATTAAAAAACGTTATTTTTTAAGAAAAACCGAGCTGGGTGAATAACATTGATCTCTATGAGCAGGCGGTAGCGGAGCGAGTGGTTAGGGACCGTCTGCAAATGACAATACAGGAGCAAGACGCTGTGAATAAAAATCAATAACCCCACTGTCATACAGAACAGAGACTCCGAAATCACCACACACACCTAGGGCTCCAGATGGTCATACTACAACAGCTGTTTTGGAGAAATGTGCCTTTTGATAATTCATCAACATCTTGCTTTATTGATAAATAACACCATCATTATAAAGTGCAGAGACTAAAAGTCACCACACACATCAATGGAGCCTTGTTGATCATACTACAACTCTTCCTCTCATAAATATGCTTAAATGTATTTTGGGGGATTTTTAAAAAAGCCAAATAAGTCATATAGTTGGCAATAATTATGATATCATATGTTGTAGTACCACTAAAGTCACGTTACACATAAACCATCTCCTACTCGTCTTATTAGATAAAAATATGCTAAAATTTAAATTTGGGGGATTTCTTATCTATAAACAAGTCATAAAATTAGCAATAACTCATTTATTAGGCTACAAATTGTAGTACCACCATACTTTCAGAACAAATAAACCAAAGTCTTTCTCAAACCCTGCTTTTTCTCATCCGCCCTTCAGTTCCAAAAGTCTGGAAAAAACTGTGCCTCTCTGTTCCACTGTCATGTCACCCATTACAACCTGTTTGAACAAATCCAGTCCAGTTTCTGCTCCCACCATAGCGCTTAAACCGCCCTCATCAAGATCACCAATGATCTTCTCATGCCATCATCACTTTTCCATCATCATCCTCAATCTGAGTGCAGCCTTTGACACCATCTCCCACCCCATTCTACTCAATAGACTCTGTAGACATCACTCAGACCACCCCCTTCACTGGTTTTACTCCTCCCTCACTGGCTTTACTCAGTTCCATCATCCATCCATCCATTCATTCATTTATTTCCTTGTCGCTTCTCTGGGATCTGGTTGGAGGGGGGAGCTTCCACACACCCAGGGGCTCCAGATGGTCATACTACACCAGCTGTTTGTAGAAATGTGCCTTTTGATAATCCATTAATCATTAATACCTTACAATATTGATCAATAACTACACTATTGATTGAAATAGCAAGACACTAATGATTAACAATAATAAGATAAATGTAAAAAATAAATGAAGGTGCATTTTTCCAAAACAGCTGTTGTAGTATGATCATCAGGAGTCCCTTGAGATGTGTGGTGATTTTACAGTGTCTACACTGTATAACAGTGGAGTTACTGATTGAAATAGCAAGATACTGTATTAATGATTAATAACAAAAAAAAAGTAAAAAACAAATGAAGGTGTATTTTTTCCAAAACAGCTGTTGTAGTGTAATCAGCGGGAGTTCCTTGGCGTGTGTGGTGATTTGGGAATGTCTGCACTGTAGAACAGTAGGCGAGTTATTGATTGATCAAAATATCAATAGTTAATAATAGAAAATTTTAAAAAATGAAGTTGCATTTCTCCAAAACAGCTGTTGTAGAGTGACCATCTGGAGCCCCTAGGTGTGTGTGGTGATTTCGGAGTCTCTGTTCTGTATGACAGTGGGGTTATTGATTTTTATTCACAGCGTCTTGCTCATGTATTGCCATTTGCAGACGGTCCCTAACCACTCGCTCCGCTACCGCCTGCTCATAGAGATCAATGTTGTTCATCCAGCTCGGTTTTTCTAAAAAAAATAACGTTTTTTATTCTTGTAGCTAGTAGTCTGTGCTATATATGACGTGAAAGGGGTGTCATTTGTGTTTCAAAAACGTTTTGTCTCAGAGTTATTGATCCCCCGAAGTCCGAATCTGTCAATATCTTTCCAACTTTATCTAAGTCGTTATAACGAGATAAACTTTCTCGTTTAAACGAGAAGTTTATCTCGTTATAACGAGAAAGGTTTCTCGTTAAACGAGAAGGTTTCACGTTAAAACGAGAAGGTTTCACGTTAAAACGAGATATGGCTCCAACATTTATTTCATCGCTCTGGCAGTTCAACGCCACCGTAGTTACAGTCCTATTAAAAATCTTCTTTTTCCAAACCAAAACTTTCCTTAAGCATTTCAAAGCTCTGGAATGTCCCTTTGTGACAAAAATGAAAAGTAAGAAGTTGTAATCCAGTTCTTAAATCTGTTATCTTTTTTATTTGGTGCAAAGTCTGATTCATAAGCACTCAAGATCATTGAGTTTTCTGATCTGCAAATTTTCATTACCTCTTGCCACGAACTAAAAAGTGTATCCAGGAAAGAGTCATCTGACATCTTCAGATCGTCATGTAATTTTTTTTTATCCATTAAAACTGTCATTATTGGTAAACCATTCACAGCTGTCCCTTCTATGTCCTTCCAGCCTGCTATGTAGGTTGGGGAATTCATGCACACCAATGGTCTAAGCTGTACGAAGGTTCATACCATCTGTTTCTTTTTTCAGCTGTAAGGTTTAATATTTTATCCTGGCCTTTTTCCCCTTCCATCTGAAATTTGATATCAATCTGTCCCATCCCAAAAAATTTCGGGAGGTACTTTGATCGGTAGACATTGAAAAAGATAAAGGAACCGTGGAAGGATATTCATCCTGACTCTACCTTCTGGTCAAAATTCAAGAAAGTAGGGTTGTCACGATACTAAAATTTCAAACTCGATACTCTATACCATTTTTGACACTACAGGGGACAAAAAAAAGAGACATACTTGAAAACACAAATATTTGTATGAACTTGAACTCTTATCTTATGCTAGTTGAATAAATGTGCAAATAAATGCAAAAATATACTAAAATATAATGCAATTTGACAATATTTTAAGGTTGTCTGAGGTATTATTTTTTTAATATGTAAAACATCCAAAATCCAAAAGTGACAATAGTAAAAATATGACTTCTGACTTTGTGCAAACTATAATAATAATAATTATAATAATGGCAACAATGACGCCATTTTTGGTTTGAGGTGAACACAAAAAAATTAGAATATTTTATTTTTGATGTATTAAACTATACAAGTAGCAACCACTTATGAACAGGACAGCAGTACTAGTTCGCACATTTGTCTTAAAGTATTGGTGAAATGAAGGAGTTCTGCTGCAGATAATGTTATAGAGACCCACTCCCGCTGCCTCCTTCACCCGCATTATATAGCGATCATATACAGACTGCGAGAAATGTGAATATCATCCGAAGAAATTAGAGTGACACAGAAATGTTACAGGTGAATTAATACACGTATTTCTTGAAATAAGGTCCATATTGTGAAAAGTGGACTAGCAGTGGCGCTAGCGTCACTAATAATGCGTTTTTCAGTTCCATAATAAACGGGAGCTGTAAGTAACTAATCTGTCTGAATTCATCATGAAAGCCAGGATGTCGGTCCTTAAGATGTTTCGCTAGGTTTGCTGTGCTGCTGGACTTTGTTGCGACCACTTTGACGCTCTGTTTGCACACAGACCTGTCTACGTCTTTCGCTTTTCCTTCTTCGTCTGCTGCATGTGAAATACTTCCAGACAAGGATTTTTCCTTGTCCATTTTCTAATAAGACCATCTGGCCTGGACTTCCAGCAGCAGAAACATGAACTGTCAGGCTCTCTGCCTGCCTGTCGGTCAGCCGCTGTTTACTTGTCGGCTGCTTCCTGTCAAGTGTGCACGCACTGCAGTATCAATACCATGGCAAATTAGTATCGTTGTCGATACTACGTTTCAGTATCGATACTTTTCGGAGTATTGATATTTTTGACAACCCTACAAGAAAGGGACGGTATTCCATCTCTGAATATCTGATTTTATATTTGAGATTAGGGTTCATAATTGGCTTTATACAGTTTAGAAAAATCCTTAGGCAGTATGACACCCAGATATTTAATGAACTTTGCTTCCCACCTCCAGCTAAACAAACTCTTAATTTCAAATGGACGGTTGTAATTACATGTTAATACCTGAGTTTTATTTACGTTAATTTTGTAACCTGAGAGTTGACCATATTCCCCAAGCATCTCCATCAGTTTAGGAGGGGTTTGTGTTGGATTAAAAGGAGCTGTATCATGCTTTTCAAACGTTCCAAAAGTCAAATACAGGCATTTATAAGCTAAATATGTTTCCATCGCCACTATAGAAACTAGTAAGATGGCTGACTGTACTGAACCGCGGAGCTCTCGACCAATTGCAACATGTTTTACGCCCATTTCATGACGTCGCCCCGGAAGAGACACTTATTCTGAAGGGTCACAGAATTGTTCTTAACACCAGCACCGGCAGCATTCACATTAATGTTATTTGTAAAGATTGATGGATAATCGGACTCTGATCGACGGGATAAAATGGAGCTGTATGCACTCGACCCAGAGTCTCATATGGAGTTTTAAGTACACTCAGTACCACAGAAGTACCACAGAGACCCCTGACAAGTAAGTAAATTAGCAAACAAATCATAGGCTAACAGCATTGAGCTGAGAGATGTGTTTTACTCACCGGTGCTGTTGTCTGTCCATGCGCGTTTTTATAGTAGAAACTGCGTCAGGTTTCAGAAGTAATCACCGAGAAAAAAAACACTTTACTGCCCGAGATTCATGAAGTTGTCAGGAGTGAAGTTCACACACAAAGTTGAGTTTTTTTTTTCTGCTCCTTAAGTTATAATCCAATCGCTTCTGGCAAGTCGATTCGGCCAGTACAACAAATAAACTCCCAAGCTGAACGCAACCACATTTTTCCCAACTTGCCGTCCTCTAGAGCTTAAAAAAAAAGAAAAAAAATCTCCTGAACTCTGGATCAAACGTCTGTTAGCTGATGGCTGGTTGTCTCTGAGGAAATCTTCCTGCAGGCTGTTAGTTTCTTCCTCAGAGAGTGTGTATAGGTTAGGATTCTTCTCCAGTTTCTGTTCAACAAAGAGGACGTCTTGCTACGATGCTGTGCATGCGTGTTTGACGCTTCGTGATTGGTGCCACCTCGTTGCGTATACCGGTGTAAGTTAGTTATGTTGAGGAAGCTACAGCTTGGCCTGAATATTCATATAAATTACTCAAATATGCACAAATGAAGGAAAAAAACGATGTAAATGAAGTTTTATGAGGAAATAACACAGTAACATGCTGAAAAGCTCTTAAAAGTCCATTTTTCATGATAGGGCTCCTTTAACAGACGTACGAACAGGTCATCCATAATGTGCATTACTCTTCTGATGCTGTCCTGATTTTGTCTTCGTTTAATGAAACCTGTCTGGTCTTTATGTAACAGGTCTGGTAGGAGTTTTTTGTTTTTAACAGTAACATTTATATGAAATAATAACATAACAATAATAAGTTAGTTAGTCTTGTTCTTCAGGGTGATCTCTCCATCCTACATTGAACCTGATGCAGCCTCCCACTGAACACACTCTGTTGATTCTTCACCGTGTTGTGGAGAGGAGGAAGAATCCTCCATCATTTTCATTAGCTTGTGGTAATCCTTGGTGGCATAGATTAAACAAAGTACCGGAAACATTCCTCAGAGATTTTGCTTCACGTTTACATGACAGCATTGCGCAGTTGCTGCAGATTTGTCGGCTGCACATCCATGATGAGAACCTCCCATTCCACCACATCCATAATGAGAACCTCCCATTCCACCACATCCCACAGCTGCTCTGTTGGATTGAGGTCTGGTGACTGTGGAGGCCATTTGAGTACAATGAACTCATTGTCATGTTCTAAAAACCAGTCTGAGATGATTCCCGCTTTATGACATGGTGCGTTATCCTGCTGGAAGCAGCATCAGAGGATTCAACACTGTGATCATATAGGGATGGACATGGTCAGCAACAATACTCAGGTAGGCTGTGGTGGTTAAATCGCCATGTTGGTACTAAGGGGCCCAAAGTGTGCAATAGGGCTGGACAATTAATAGAATTTTAATCGTGATTTCAATTTTGCCTTTTCACAATCATAAAAACATTGTAATCGAAGAAAAATGATTAATCCTGAAGTGAACAGACGGGTGGAGTTATAGGAAGCAAACTGCAGGGAGTTTAGAACAGGAATGCATGTAGACTGGGTATTAATTTTTATTGCTATTATTATTTTAAATATTCTTATTTTACTCCTTTACTTGTTTCTAATTTATTTTCGGTAGAATTTTTTAAAAAAAAGTTATATTTGAAGTTGAGTTATGTGGTTCAATAAACACTATAAAATCAATGAATAATCGTGTATATTAATCGCGATTTCAATATCAGTTAAAATAATCTTGATTATAATTTTTTTCCATAATTGTCCAGCCCTAGTGTGCCAAGAAAAATCTCCCCCACACCATTACGCTACCACTACCAACCTGAACCATTGATACAAGGCAGGATGGATCCATGCTTCCATGTTGTTGACGCCAAATTCTGAGCCTACCATCTGAATTTGGTAGCAGAAATGGAGACTCATCAGACAAGGCAACATTTCTCCATCTTCTATTGTCCAATGTTGGTGAGTCTGCGTGAATTGTAGCCTCAGTTTCTTGTACTTAGCTGACAGGAGTGGCACCCGGTGTGCTGTGGGGGCTTTCCATTTGTCTGAGAGTTCTAAGTGGCCAAGCCGACATCATTACCAACTGTTTGCTGTTCAAGCTAAAAAAAAATTGGTACTGGCAAAGATCTGTATTGGCAGGTCAGGTTTTTTAAAGATTGTGATTAGCCAAAACTGCTATCAGTGTACCTCTATCCATATCAGAAAATCGAGCTTCATAGTACAAGTCCTGGTTAGAGCTGTGCAATTAATCGAAATTTAATTGTGTTTTTAATTTTCATGTCAAACAATCTCCAAACTCATATAATCGGGTTCAAACAATTTATGTGCCATTTTTCTTTCCACAATTTCTGAAAGAGAAGCGCATGCGCAATACATTCCTTTCCACACGGCCCTGCTACAATGTACATTCACAAAACTGAAGAGTGAAGGAAGTGTGTTGTGTTTTGCATAAATTATCAGTGTGACGGCTTGTGCCGTTTTGGTTCTTTGTTTTGTTTAACTTCTTTTGTTTCTTTCAGGCCAGGTGATGATGACTAATTGGAGGCAGCTGGCCACTGTCTCCAATAAGCATAAAAGACCGCCCTTACAGTCTTATTCTTGCTCACCCTGGGGCTTGGCATTTGGTTTAGTTTGGTTTAGGTTATGTTGGTTTCTTTGAGTTAATAAAATTATATTTTTACACGTAAGTTCCCATGTCTCCTTCTCTTTGTTGTGGTCTACGGGCCGACCATAACAAATTGGGGGCTCGTCCGTTTGGCTTGTGGTTGTTTGAGCGCGTGTTTCGTGCCTTCCGTCTTGTTTGCGGGGGGGTGACGTGTTTGGTGATTTCTCCGTGTGTTGACGTCGGCCAGGGGATTTCCTTTTTTGGTGCCGCTCGTTGGGGAGATTGTGTGGGACTGTTGTTTCTTTGTCTGCTTCGGGGTGTTTGGTGTTCCTCTTGGGTTGTGGGCTGCATGGATTGTATGGTTTGTTTTTACGCTGTTGCAGGTCTTGCTGGTCGCGTTCTGACTCTCCTATAGGTTTCACGCGTCCCCCCTTTGGGATTCGGGTGCTCATCCCTGGTAGTGTGGGGTTATATGGTTGGAGCGGTTGTCTCGGGAGCACAGCCGTGGTTGGGACGGGGCTGCCAGCCTGCTGGTAGTTTTGTCAGTCCACTGGTAAGTAGTGCGTAGATACCCACCATCCCTGTTCCCTGAAGACTAGGGTAGAGTTACTTTAGCTTTGGGTAGGCAGTTAGAGGGAAGTTGGTTTGTGACCGCTGGGCGGCTGCACGTGTTTGCGGGATCAGTGCGTTTTCGCCTTGTTTTGGTGTTGTGTGGCCCTTAGTTATGTCGGTGGAGGAATTTGTTGCTGCTGCCTCAGTGGAAAT
The DNA here is from genome assembly GCA_023101725.1 of Atherinomorus stipes. Classification (NCBI taxonomy): domain Eukaryota; kingdom Metazoa; phylum Chordata; class Actinopteri; order Atheriniformes; family Atherinidae; genus Atherinomorus; species Atherinomorus stipes. Next base: position 45,041 of record JALJCO010009851.1, read on the forward strand.
TTTGGATCGGTGTTCGCGGGATCAGCTAATTAAGATTGCTGATCATTTTCAGATTGGTGTCGGTGATAAGCGGCTGAAGGGGAACGTTAAGGTTATTATACGGGAAAACTTGTGAGACGGGGGTTCTCACAGCGTTGCAGGCTTCACTGCCTATGGATCCGGTTGATGTCGCCGCCGGGGTTGGTCCCTGGTGTGCCTTTTGAGTTTTGTGCAACAGGTTTTGTTAATGTTACACATGGAGCTGGAGAAGGAAAAGGAGTTGGCTGTGGAAAAGCTGTGGCAGTAGGTGGAGCTGGTCCCGGTGGTTATGGTACTGGTCCAGGTTACGGTGCAGGACCTGGGGGTTATGGAGCTGGCACAGGTGGCTTTGGCGCTGGGCCTGGTGGCTATGGAAGTGGACTGGGCGGTGCTGGCACAGGACCAGGTGGATGTGGACCAGGTGGTGTCGGCACAGGACCAGGTGGATTTGGACCAGGTGGTATCGGCACAGGACCTTGAGTTGGACCTGGTGTAGCAAATACCCTGTCCAGAGCTGTGTAAATGTTTTTGTTTTGCTGAGTTAAACTGTCTCTCTTAAATTGCTGCAGGGCACCAGTGGCTGGGATGGGATGGTGGTTTGTGAGGTAAGATGAGACATATATGGTGACTGGACAGGATTGTTGTATTTTCTGGATGACATGAGGACTTGGTTGGCTCTATTGCGCCTCCTGGTGTTCACAGGGTTTCCGAGGGCACCCTGTTCTTATGGGGGGAAGTGTGACGGCTTGTGCCGTTTTGGTTCTTTGTTTTGTTCAACTTCTTTTGTTTCTTTCAGGCCAGGTGATGATGACTAATTGGAGGCAGCTGGCCACTCTCTCCAGTAGGCATAAAAGTCCGCCCTTACCAGGGAACGGCTCGGTCTTATTCTTGCTCACCCTGGGGCTTGGCGTTTGGTTTAGGTTATGTTGGTTTCTTTGAGTTAATAAAATTATATTTTTACACATAAGTTCCCACGTCTCCTTCTCTTTGTTGTGGTCTGCGGGCCGACCATAACATCAGAGAGAAATTATGTATAAATGCATTGTTTAATTGAAAAAAAAAAAATCGTTTGAACAATCGTGATTTCAATATTGACCAAAATAATCGTGATGATATTTCCATAATTTAGCAGCCCTAGGCCTGGTGTTATTACAGTTCTGTGATACCAAATAATAAAAAGAGTGTTTGTGTTCCTGTACTTACTACATTGTGAGGACCATTTTGTGCTCTTAATCAACAAAGTGAGGTGATTTTTGGAAAGTGAGGACATTTTGGTCGGTCCTCATTTAAAAAAAGCCGAAGAGCTGCATGGTTTTGAAATCCAGCTTCATCTTTCTTTCTTTTTCCGGGTTTCTTGCAGATGTGCAGCAGTTGCTGATCATTACAACGGGTGTTCCTGAAAATGGAGTCTGGACAAGCAGGACCCAGAGCCTCTCCACGAAAAAGAGGAACTAGAAAAACTGTGGTCCAGTCAGGATGTGATGGAAGCTGGAATGACAACAGGGCACATAGATCTGGTGTAAACAGAAATATGAAGGGTAAATCCTTCAGCTGCTCTAAACGTGGTGAAGAGTTTCACGACCAAGGATCTCTCCAGAGACGATTAACAAAAAAGTCTTTGAGCTGTTTGAAACGTAAGAAATGTTTGAAAGCAATGCAAAAAGTAAAAGAAGGGCAAGAAAAGGTACATACGGAGACAAAAACAGTGAGATGTGATGTTTGTGGTAAAATCTGTAGTCATAAAGTAGATCTTAAGAAACACATGAGAATCCACACAGAGGAGAAATCATACAGCTGTGATGAATGTGGACAAAGATTTACTCTAAAGTCAAACTTAAACCAACACAAGAGAACCCATACAGGAGAGAAACCATTCACCTGTGTTGAATGTGGAAATGGCTTCAGTCGAAAGGCTACCTTAGACCAACACATGAGAACCCACACGGGAGAGAAACCATTCAGCTGTGGTGAATGTGGCCATAAGTTTGCTCACAAGATAAGCTTAGTCCAACACATGAGAATCCACACAGGAGAGAAACCATTCAGCTGTGATGAATGTGGATATAGTTGTAGAACACAGTCAGACATGAGCAAACACATGAAAGTCCACACTGGAGAAAAACTGTTCAGCTGTGATGAATGTGGACACGGCTTCAGTCAAAAGTCAAGCTTAAACCAACATTTGAGAATCCACAGGGGTGACAAACCATATCGCTGTAGTACATGCGGACATAGGTTCAATAGAAGGATGCATTTAATAGGCCACATGAGAATCCATACAGGAGAGAAACCATACAGCTGTGATGAATGTGGACAAAGCTTCAGTCAAAAGTCAAGCTTAAACCAACACATGAGAATCCATACAGGAGAGAAACCATTCAGCTGTGATAAATGTGGACAGGCATTCACTCAAAAGACTAGCTTAGACACACACATGAGAATCCATACAGGAGAGAAACCATACAGCTGTGATGAATGTGGACGACAATTTACTTCAAAACCAAGCTTAAACAGACACATGGGAATCCACACAGGAGAGAAATCATACAGCTGTGATCAATGTGGACAAAGATTTAGACAAAAGGCAAGCATAGACGGACACATGAGAATCCACACAGGAGAGAAAGCATGCAGCTGTGGTGAATGTGGACAAAGATTTAGTCATAAGACAAGTTTAGACCAACACATGAGAATCCACACAGACGAGAAACCTTTTTCGTGTGAGATTTGCGGAAAATTACTTAGATGGCATAGTAGTTTACAAAAACACATGCGTGTCCACACTAAATAGAAATAAAAGTTCCAGGATTTTTCTGCAAATCTGTAAATGTGTTCAACGTAGATATGTGCTGGTTAGACGAACTTACCTGAAAGCCTCTCAATAAAGTCACATTGAAAAGCCTGACTTGGACTAGCACCATCTTTTAATTGAGCCTCAAGTTATTTCACAAATGCCACTCGGCCTCATTTAATCATAACCCATTCAAGATGGGCTTTAAAAAGAGATTCTTCACACTCTGTTTCTCTCTGTCTGGTTGTCCGGGAAAGTGAGTGTCCATTTTGTTGTACAAACCAAACACTGGGAGCCAAAGTAGGGAGGTGCTCACAAGACAAATGCTCACAGCACTAACAGAAAAGGGGACAATTGCTTACATATTGTTTACCAGATTTATTTTCCAAAAAGAAATGAGGAAGAAACTTCACTCAAATAGAAAATGAGAAAAATGTGGAGGCATTGGCCTCAAAAGTTTTCAAAGAAGTGTCTGTTTAATGGGAAGGTATCAATATTCTCCTTATGGAAGGCAGCAAAAGTAGTGCTTAGAGGGAAGATAATTGCACTCTCTTCTAGGTTGAAAAGATGAAAAACTGAAAGATCTAGAAAATAATATTTAAAAAATTGGAACAGCAGCATAAAAATACAAACAGTAAAGAAATTTAAAATTCTCTCAGCTAGTACAGACGGGAATTAAATTGTTTGACGGAGGGTGCACTAACATTTGCAAATTAAAACTATTATGAATCGAGTAGAACCAGCCGGCTGCTGCCTTTTCAGCTTTGAAAAGCACAAGCTAGCTGAGTTGTTTAAAACATTATTAGTCCTTCCTCAAACAAACTTGTTTCCCATCTGAAAGATATAGCAGAAGCTTGTTCCTCCTAGGCCAGGGGTCGGCAACCCGCGGCTCCGGAGCCGCATGCGGCTCTTTAGTCCCTCTGTTGCGGCTCCCTGGCATTGGAAAATGAATTAATGACTATTCTACTAAAGTGTTTTGTATTTTGGTTGGTTCACTTTAATAATGTGATTCTAAAAGACCAAGACAAATGTCCCCTTGAGAGACAATAAAGTTTCTTATCTTATTCTAAATTTGAGGATTATGATGATCCCTCTGAGGGATTCATGTACAGTTGCGCACTTTTCCCGAGTTCTCCGAGCACTGCAAATGCAGCACGTGAAATAAAATCCAACTCAACGATTAAAATAAAGACATAATTTATATTTTTACTGTTTTGCAAAGCAGCCCATTGAGTGTCAGGTGCAACAAGCAGGTAACTGCAGTGTACGTTCCTAAAATATCAAGCCTTAGTTTGACGCTCCCTCATTCGTGATCCACGTTTCTTTGAAAAGGAAAAAAAAACTCCACTTGATTCCAAAAGGTTCAGTTCAAGTCTTTACTTGCTGCATATATGTAAAAATTGTACAGTGGGTCTTCATAACATAAAAACAAAAACAATTTCCAGAAATAAAGAAAATAGAGGTCAAAAAACTGTGCGGCTCTACTCCACACCTGCCTGTCTTTCTCTGTCCATGTGCTCAGGCTGCAAGCAATCAAATATGCAAATTAGTTGAGCCGCAGTATCCTCTCTCTCAAGTAGCAAATGGACTATGTGAAATCAAATGAACATTTTTAAGTCTTAATTTTAGATCAAACTAAAACAAATATAGTTAAAATATATTACTAACAAACATTAATTCTCTCTTTTGACAATTAACTTATTAATTATCCAAAAATGGCATTTAGGCTCCTACATTACCAGCCCCTAATTGTTGTCAATGTCCTTGAAACAATTACTCAAAAAGGTGTAAACTTAACATTGAAAGGAGCCTGAATAAAATAACAAGTACCGAAAGAAGTCTCTTGTATTTGTTTCCTGATTTTCACCATAAGATGAGGACTTAGCTTCAGAACAGTTTACCAAGTATCTTCTGATTCCTGAAGTAGGCATAGCTTTGTGATGGGGCGACAAAGCTTGTTAGTCTTCGTCTTCACTTTCACCTGACGAACAAGGCCATTTTTGTCAGGGAATGTCTCCACAATTCTTCCTAGTGGCCATGAATTTCTGGGCGCTGTATCATCAACAATACGCACCACATCGCCAACGCAGAAGTTTCTTCCAGGGCAGTGTTGTTTTCGTTAACGATGACGAAATCATTTCGTTGACGCCCCTTTTTTTCATGACGATGACGACACGATGACGAGCTAAACGTGTCTCTTTGATGACTAAAACATGACGGGACGTGTGTAAATTTTCATTGACGAGACGAGACTGGACGAAAATGTGAATCTCTGGTCTGTCAGACGTTCATAATGCAGGAAATGTCTACCTATTCTGCATTTATCTGTCTGTCAAAAGTTAAAAAGTAGTTGCATCCTTACTTGCATCCGCCCAAACCGAGACCCGCGAACCGCGGCTCTTCCTGTCAACCTGACCCACATGTCACACATTAATATCTTAAATTCACAGCAGTCTCTGTCATTTTGCCACGTAGGAGCTTTATCTATTTGATTCAGAGATTCCAGCATAAAAGATCATCATTCCTGGTTGTAACAGTGTTCGCTGTTCCCATTACCAGCAGTGCCTCTGTCTCTGCCTGATCTGGAAACGATCCCAATGTTTGATGTTTAAAACACGTCTTGTCCAACGAAAAAGAAACATATTCTCACCGCCACCCGCCCGAACTACATAAATATCCGCCCACACCTTAACCATGATATGAATCTTTGTCATTTCTATCTGCTAAACAGCGTTTTTGCGTGTTATCGTCGGGTATCTGAACTGCTGAGGGACTCTGGTGAACACCTGTGGTGTTCAAATGGTGGGAAGTTCGTCTCTTTTCAGAGAGCCGGTCTTTTTGATTCGGTTCCCAAAGAGTCGGCTCTTTTGAGTCGGTTCCTAAAGAGTCGGCTCTTTTGAGTCGGTTCCTAAAGAGCCGGCTGTTTCAACTCCCAAATGGTTTGTAATTTAAGATATTTGCAGCCCTATATTTTACCTTAATTTTGCAATAAATTGATGGTTTGTGTGTCAAAAACGTTTTTGCATTTAGTATTTTTGATGAGAAGCTTTACAATTTATTCTGTCTTCAAACTTTTTTATTTGACAGGGACAGTACATATTAATGATCATATAGCAACATGTTGGATTGTCATTAGCAAGCTAATTAGCATCAGCAGTCCCTTGGCAGGTAAAGAAAAGATACACAATATAATAAAACAACTAAATTAAACTTTCAGGTGCCACATGATTATAATACAAGACAACACAACGCAATGCACTCCCCTCACCATTAACTGCTGTCTTCACTTGCAATGGAACATAGTCTTTCTTTCTGTTTTCATATACAAACCTATATGCTCAAATGTAACCGGCAGCCTGGTCTCCTTACAGTGTGTTCAGACCAAGCGCGATTTGGGCGTCAAGGGCGTCAGGTTTACATGCAAAGTCAATGGCCGACGCGCGTCAAGGAGCGTCGGCCTTTCTTGCGGCGCGTTTCGCGCGTCGGGCGCGGCGCGTCTAGGGCGTTAGCGCGTCGAGTTTTGAAATGTTCAGCGTTTGCGCGTCAAGGGCGTCAGACGCCGGAGTTGGAAAATCTGAACTTTGGCGTCTTGACGCGGGGGCGTCGACCAATCAGAGCGAGTCATGACACAGACACACTCTTTCTGACAGGAGAGGAAACACACAGAAAAACCAGGGGAACCTCCTCTCTATCTGAACACAGAGGAGGATAAAGTGTGATCTGTGTCCGGTCCCGGTTTCTGAACGGTGGTTTGATGACCTGCTGTCCTGATGGGATGTACTGGGCTGATAATGCTGCCCCGCATCGGGACAGCGGGACGTTAAACTGGGCCGGATCAGAAAGCTGAAAGTGCCGCTCGCCAGCTGCTCCTGGAGTAAATGATGAAAATCATCACAGTCAGAACACCTGGAATCATTTGGTGAACGGGACACAGTGCAGAGATGTCCGACGACGACGTTCCCTGCTTTATTTATCACATTAAGCCGAGCCGCTCTCTCTCCTGCACCTGCCATGATGCAGAGAGACGGTTAAAGGAAAAAGAGAAAGCAGAGGCTCCTCCCACGGCGCGGCGAGCGCTGCTTGACTGGACATCTCTCGCCGCGCGTCAGAGCGTCAAGACGCCGGGAAACAGGCGTCGAACTTTTAATGACACGGCGTCCAACTTTGGGCGTCGGGCGCGTTTTTGACGCCCAAATCGCGCTTGGTCTGAACACACTGTTAGTGGCCAGTTATTCTTTTTTTTTTTTTTTTTTTTTAAATATAGCCTACCTGACAAAAACTAGACTAAAACGTTTTTAATTTCGTCGACTAAAACTAGACTAAAACCTTTTTGATTTTCGTCGACTAAAACTAGACTAAAACTACCAGATACAGAAATGACTAAAATATGACTAAAACTAATAAGCATTTTCGTCAGAAAGACTAAGACTAAGACTAAAACTCAGATAGCTGCCAAAAACAACACTGTTCCAGGGGTAGACCATTGTTGACGTTCTTGAAGCTGGGTGAGGTATTCTTTGCACCAGCGTTTCCAGAAGACATCTGCAAGGCACTGAACCTGTTTCCATCTGCGATTGGCATATTGGTCATCCTTATGAAATACTCCTGGAGGTAAGGCGGGTTTGACCTTGAGCAACAGCAGATGATTGGGTGTTAAGGCTTCTAGATCATGGAGGTCAGGTGATGCCTTTGTGATGGGCCTACTGTTTATAACCGCTTCTGCTTCGCATTGTAAGGTGTGCAGACCTTCTTCATCTAAAGGTTACTCCTTCACAGTGACGTTGAGAATCTTTCTTACTGAACGGATTAACCGTTCCCAACTTCCTCCGTGGTGCGAACCTGTTGGCGGACTAAAATGCCACTGAACGCCTCTCTGTTGCAAGTGTTTCTCAATCTTGCTTGTGTTCCATTCCTTGATAGATTTCTTTAACTCACTGTCTGCTGACCGGAAGTTGGTGCCGTTGTCCGAATACATTTCCCTGACTTGTCCTCTTCTGGCGAGAAATCTTCTGATTGCATTGAGACATGCATCAGTGTCGAGAGATGATGCTACTTCTAAATGCACGGCACGTATGGCGAGACATGTAAAGATGACACCATATCTCTTTACTTGTCCTCTTCCTCTTTTAACTTGGAATGGGCCAAAATAATCAATCCCAACTCTGGTGAATGGAGGTTCGTCCGGTAAGACCCTGCATCTTGGGAGATCTGCCATAAGTTGCTTGCCAACAGTTCCATGTTGTCTTCGGCAGATGACACACTTGGACAACAACCTTCTGATGACTCCACTGGCTCCAGGGACCCAGAATCTCTGACGCAGCTGAGCCAGCATGTGATTTCTTCCAGCATGAACTGTAATGTTGTGAATGTGTCTCAGCACGAGCTTAGTGATGTGCGAGTCTTTGGGCAAGATGGCTGGCTGTTTGGAATCATCAGGCATCGAGGCACGGCTTAACCTACCAGAAACTCTCATGACTCCATCTTGGAGCACTGGGTTTAGCTTGTAAAGTGAGCTACTTTTCTTTACCTTCAGATGTTCCTTTAGCATAGTCAGATCTTCCTTGAAGCCCTGTTTTTGACAGTACTTTACAATTTCTGTTTCAACTTCTGTCAAGTCATGACACATCAGGTTCTTTGCCTTTAAAGTTTTCTTAAACTCAATCATGCTGGCTTCTTTTCCTAGCATCTTGAGTTCCTTTCTCTTTGCAGTCAGCTCCTTGAGCAGATCTTTCAGTTTCAAAAACCAGGCAACAGCACGTTTTAATTTTGTCCAGGAAGAGTGGTGGTTCATCCAGTAGTCCAGGGGTTCTTTCAGCTCTTGTGCCTGGATGACATGAACTTGAGCCACCTTCTTCACCTCAGGGTCGTCGATATCCAGCATTCCAGGATCTGGGTTTTTGGGCCACTGGTCCTGTGAGCCGAGCAAGAAACTTGGTCCTGACAGCCAGCTCTTGTTTCTCAAAAATGCCTCAACAGTTTGTCCTCTTGAAACGCAATCCGCAGGATTCAGAGCAGTGTTGATGTACCTCCACTGTGATGTCTGAGAGTACTCCAAGATTGCTGATACTCTATTAGCGACAAACATCTTGAATCTGGCGCTCTGACTAGTCAGATACTTTAGCACAGCTGTGCTATCTGTCCAAAATATTGATTCCTGAAGCTCCAGCTCCAGTTCTTTCCTCAGAAGCTTGTCCATTTTTACAGCAACTGTGGCTGCAGTCAGCTCCATTCGTGGGATAGTTGGAGACTTCAGAGGAGCGACCCTCGTTTTCGCCATTACCAAGGTTGACTGAGTTTCACCAGCAGCAGAGCGTAGTAGCAGGTAGCTTGTTGTTCCATAAGCATCTTCACTTGCGTCAGCAAAGTGATGAAGCTGAGCAAAAACTGGTGCACCAAACTGCTTTGACTTGACACATCTGTCAACTCCAAAATTCTCAAGTTCTGGCAGACTTGAGATCCACCTTTTCCAGCCTTTAACAACAGTGTCTGGCAGCTCTTCATCCCAGCCATACTTCTGCCGACATAAATCCTGCAGGATTCTTTTGGCAGGCAGTATGACTGGAGCAAGGAAGCCCAATGGGTCAAAGATGGAACTGACAAGGGAAAGCAGGCCTCTCCTAGTGTGTGGACGATCTTTGAGGTTGATCTTGAACCTGAACTGATCTAACTCGGCACACCACTGGATGCCCAACGTTCTCTCCATCGGTAAGCTGTCTTCATCCAAATCCAGATCTTGAAACCCTTGGGCTCTTTCCTTCTCTGGGATTGAGTTGAGCAACTTCCTTCTGTTGCTTGACCATTTTGTCAGGTGAAATCCACCCTTTGCCAACATATTCCTCAATTCAGTACAAAGAGTGATGGCTGTGTCTTCATCAGGAGATGACTTAAGACAGTCATCGACATAGAAATAGTTCTGGACTGTTTTTGCCACATCCTGACCAAATTCATCCGCAAAATCAGTTGCACACTTCTGAAGTGCAAAAGTTGCAACACTTGGTGAAGATGTTGCACCAAAAATGTGAACCAACATCTTATGTTCGACGAGGTCCAGGTCGTAGTTACCCTCCGGCCACCACAGAAACCTGAGAAGATTTGTGTCTTCACTCCTGACTCTGACTTGGTGGAACATGGCTTCCACATCAGCCATAGCCGCCACTGGCTCCTGTCTGAACCTCAGCCGGACCCCCACCAAAGAACTTGTCAGGTCTGGCCCCTGCAGGAGCTGGTGGTTCAAGGATGTTCCACTGAAGCTTGCTCCACAATCAAACACAACGCGAAGCTTTCTCTTGGTTGGATGTCTGACTCCATGGTGGGGCAGATACCACGTTTGTCCCTCAACGGGTTCACATTCAGCAGCATCGAGCCGTACTGCATAGCCTTTCTTGAGGAGATTATCTATGAAGGCAACGTACTCCTTGTAAAACTGGGCGTCTTTCATGAATCTTTTCTTCAAGTTTAAAGCACGCTGCTCTGTGACTGCCCTGTTGTTTGGCATGCTCAGAGGCTTCTTCCTCACTGGAAGACAAACGCTGTAATGACTGTCCTCAAGTGTAGTAGATAGTGACACCATCTTTATAAACTGACGGTCTTCCTTTGACATCTCAGTGTCTTCCTTTTGTCCATCATCAGGAAAATCCTGCTTGAACTGCAGCTGAATGAGCTGTTCTAGTTTCGCAACAGAGATTCGGTTTGCAGTTATTCCTGTCAGAGTATTTGTTTCCATCATAGTGCTCCCACCTCTAAGCGGTCCATTAACTGTCCAGCCTAAAATCGTTCTCACTGCGTATGGGCCACTGTCCTTGCTATTGACCACTTGCAGTGGCTCCATCGCTTTGGGAACATTTGCTCCAATGAGCAATCCAACTTCTGCTTGGACAGTGGGAATCCTCACTTCCTTGAGATGAGGCCACTTATCAATATCCTCTTGACGGGGAATGTTGTCTTTAGTTACAGGGATGTCCGTTTGTGAATACACCTCTGAAAGTTCACTAAACTGGTCTGCTTCCAAGCTGCTGATTTCCAGACCAGTCACAATGCTGGTCTTGACAATCGACTCATTTCCCATGGTTCGTAATGAGATGCTGATATTGCGCCCATTCATGTTAAGCTGGGGTATCAGTGACTCTGTAGCAAAGGTAGCAGAGCTGCCTGGATCCAAAAATGCATACGTTATCACTGTCTTGGTTCCCTTCTTGGCCTTGACACGTACTGGAATGATCGAAAGGACACAATCATCCTTACCAGCCCCAGTGACACCAATGGTTTCAGCAGTTTGCACAAAAGCACTTGATACAGATTGCTGTTCACAACTTGCCTGTTCAGTCTCATCTCTTGAGTCTTTGCTGTGTATATGTAACAATGTGGGATGCAGCTTAGAACATTCTTGACATTGAAGCTTCTGCTTGCAGCTGCTACTCATATGACCATGTTTCAGACATGCAAAACACATACCTTTACTCTTCAAGAAATCAATCTTTTCTTTGTGTGGTTTGCTCTTGAACTTTTTGCAAACTGTGAGGTTGTGCTGAGCTCCATTACAGTAAACACAGGGCTCACTACTAGCATCCAATGAGTGAAGCTGTGTTTTTGTTGTTGTTCCTTTATCATTTTCTTTTCTTGGGAGGCACAACAGCTGTTGTGAATACCCTCTTTGATTTAAGTGTCTCTGAATAATGTGTCTTAGATTTTTGCTGCACAGAATCTTTCGTGCTCGTGGTCCCATCTTTTATGTTTCCATAGAGCGGGAGCAACAGATATCGAACTTGCTGGTTGACAAAGTCGATAAAGTCCTTGAACTTTACTCTTTTCTTTGTTCTTTTCTGCAGGTCGCAAGCAAACCTTCTCCAAGACTGAGTTTGTAAGGAAGCTTGTTTGCCAATGCTTTTATATTAGCTGTATTGTCCAAGTCTTCCATGTAGTCAATATCTTTCATTGTGTTGGAGCAGCCTGTAAGGAACAATGCAAAGGACTGAAGAGCAACGCCATCTTCAGACTTGATTGTCTGCCAGTCCAAAGCCTCCTTTATGTATGCTTCGGCTATCTTGAAGTCATCACCAAAGAACTCCTTCAACATCTATTTTGCTTTAGCATAGCCTGCAGAAGACTCCATGTGGATGCAGCTCTTTACCAGCTCATGAGGTTGTCCACTGGTGTAATGAAGCAAAAACTGCAGTCTATCACGATCATCAGTAGTACGGCTCTCAATTCCATGTTCAATGGTTCTGATAAAGGCTTTATAGTCCAATGGATTACCTTTAAATGTTGGAATGGTGAGATCAGGAAGTAGTGATGCTTTGTGATTCCTCACAAGATAATCTGTGATGTTAGTTTGGTGTGAGATGGCTTGACAAAGCTCATCAAACACTGGTCCCTCTCGATCTTTATTTTCTGTCTTTGGTACAGATGTTGCTCTTTGAAGATTTACTGGAGGAGCATTAGGTTTAATGCTGAGAGCTGGTAAACTGTGCTTTGATGCTTGTTGAACAGTATGCTTTGTATCTGTTTGTTCGTCTTCAGTTGCAATGATGCTACTGACTCCTTGTGTGTGTTCGTATTTTTGCAAAACTTCCATCTTAGCATCAGATTCAGCAAGCGCAGTCTGCATAGCATGCATTTCCTTTCTAGCCTTAATGGCAGCTTCTATTTTCTTTTGGTGGGCTTCGAACTCTGCTTCTTCCTGTTCTATGGCCAACTTTTCCTGTAAAGCTGCAGCCTTTGCTTTTAACGCTGCCCTCTCCATTTCTGCCTTTAATCTGACTGAAGAAGACGTTGAGACTGAACTTCCACAGTACGATGCAGATTTGCTGCGTTGTTAAGTAGTCACCTTTGATGAAGTAGACCTAGAATCTGCAGGTGATACCTGTTCATCACGTGCTTCAGCTTGTTTGGCACGTTCCAAGACATCTTTCATCCATTTCTCACACTTCCAGAAAAAGTCGTTCATTATCTTATCCTTTGATCAAACCAGTTTGTTTGATCAGACACAAATTCCTCCTTTTCAAGTAATTTCTCCAAACTTGAATTACAGTTCGTAAATTCCTGATGTAAGCCAGTGAAGTCGACACGAAGCTTATTTTTAACAGTGTCAACATTTTTATCATCTTCCATTAATTGCTCAATGTCCTTCTTCAAACTAGTTAACTGTGACAGTTTGTACCTTCGTGCTTGGATTTGTTTAGTTGTGTGTTCTTCTAAGGCCTTCTCAGACATTTTTACTGTTCGTTTTCCACTGTCTTGTTCATCCATGACAAGAAAAATGTACTACTTTCTTCATTAAAAGCCAAAACTTCAGCAGGTTTACACATTAAATGTGTTCCACTTCGTAGTTTAACTGAGCAATGAGCTTCATGTATTTACTCACGTCAGCTTTTCTGTCCTCCATAGATGTGCTTTCTTTCCTGATCAGCTGTCCAGCGATCCGTTTATTCCTCTTTCCTGTTCTGCCGTTTTCCAGTTCTTTTATCATCCTTTTTTTTTGTTTTGTCAGGCCGTTCCACGTTCTGTAACTCCAAGCAGAGCAAGTTTTTTTGACTAATGTACGTTCCTAAAATATCAAGCCTAAGTTTGACGCTCCCTCATTCGTGAACCACGTTTCTTTGAAAAGGAAAAAAAAAAAACTCCACTTGATTCCAAAAGGTTCAGTTTAAGTCTTTACTTGCTGCATATATGTAAAAATTGTACAGTGGGTCTTCATAACATAAAAACAAAAACAATTTCCAGAAATAAAGAAAATAGGAGGTCAAAAAACTGTGCGGCTCTACTCCACACCTGCCTGTCTTTCTCTGTCCATGTGCTCAGGCTGCAAGCAATCAAATATGCAAATTAGTTGAGCCGCAGTATCCTCTCTCTCAAGTAGCAAATGGACTATGTGAAATCAAATGAACATTTTTAAGTCTTAATTTTAGATCAAACTAAAAACAAATATAGTTAAAATATATTACTAACAAACATTAATTCTCTCTTTGACAATTAACTTATTAATTATCCAAAAATGGCATTTAGGCTCCTACATGCAGTAAAACGGCGAGTAGCTGTCCAGCATGCTACGATGCGTCTCACAAACCTTTACGCAGCCAATCAGTGTTAATAACTGCACTTCATGCTCACGTGCCGCTATTGTGCAGTATAGCATGATACAGCCCTATTGAATCAGCAATCACGGAATTAAACATTAAAAACGGAATTAATTACAAACAAAGAATATCACTGAGTGTGGACGTGCCGCGGAGCGCTGAACTTTCCTCCTGGCACACTGTCCCACGAACGTCTCACAGCGGAGCGTCTCTGTTGCGCTGTTGCTGCAGTTCTGGCATTTAAAGTGAATAATAAAGGAGCAAAAGCTTATTTGTCCACTCCGACCCTGTCATGCTGCGCTTTGATCACTTCTCCAGCAGGTAGGCCGACGATAGAGAAGAAAAGTGTCTGGTGCACTGAGCATGTTCAGCGCTGCGTGGGCAGATTCATTTGTTTTCACTGCTGACCAGATTATTTTGCGTAGCTTTGTTCATATTTTGTGAAACAGTAATTTCATTTTTCGGGTAGACCGCTTACTGCACGCGCCAGTAAAATGATGACGAAACAGACAGGACAGCGTGTTTGGTTTGCTGCTGGTAGATTATTAAAGTTGCGTCTTTTTCCATCCTACATAAATACAACTAAAATAGATTTTTTTTTAAAAAAAGTGACCTTCAACCCGACGTCTTTTTCTTTTTTTAGTTTAAAATGTTTTTTTCCTGGATGCAGAAATGTAATTTCGTTTTCTCGTTTTTATGTTAAATGCAACACATTTAACGTTAAAGTTTTATTTAATTATCAATGTTAAAAGTCAGTTGATGCTCCAGTGTTTTCTTTATTGTAGGAAACTGGTCTAAAAGGCTGTTTGGCTGAAACAGGTTGCCGACTGGCTTATTTAAGACTTTTAAATTTTTGCGGCTCCAGACAGATTTGTTTTTCGTTTTTTTGGTCCAATATGGCTCTTTGAACATTTTGGGGTGCCGACCCCTGTCCTAGGCACTCGATGAGGCACCGATAGTCGAAGAAAAATATAAAAAATAAGAACATTTCTTGGGAAAGTATATTTCAAATTAAAGGAAGAAGAGCCCAAACTAATGGTTGAACCAATTAAATAAAATAAATTGATGAAGTCATAAAGAACTTGAAAATAAAAACACCAGGGATAGACTGATATCCAGGGAATTTTTACAAAACGTTTCAGGAAGATCATCTCTCCCATTCTTCAAAGACTGTTTAATTACGCCTCAAAGAGAAAGACCCCCTAAAACTTCGCTAGAGGCAATGATCACTGTGATGCCAAAGGAGGGGAAGGACCCCACATATTAGGTGCATTTAGACAGAGAGGTTCTAGGAACACGATTTAATAATGAATTGGTACACTCTTATTGTAATAGTTCTTGTTGTTATTACGATCTCTGTAAACAGGTAAACAGCTGTGAGACTTTTGAAGTATGGTGGGCTGGAAGAAGCGGAGGTCACGCAAGGGGCGCGGTTTGCCAGTTCTACCAATCACTAAACATCTATGTATTTCAGTTCCTATGGAATCTCCAAAAGACCCTGCCTTGAGTAGGAGCTAAAAAGGTTCTAGGAACTGAGGGCTGATAGGAACTCAAAAGGTTCCCACAGTCCTAAAGCGCCTATAGGGGATTACTGCTTTCCGGAATTTATGCGTTTCCTCTTCCGGGCCATTTCAACATTAGCTGAATCCAATGTCCCTGCTCTGTTCCACTTTGTTAATCAAATAAATGCCAACCCGACTTAAGTTTTCATTGATTACCGACTGAAGTGATGCTAAGGAAGAGGTGGACTAAAGCCATGGATTCGGGCGGGGGTGAAGGGGCCAAACTTTATAATAACAACGTAGCACGCTTGTTTGTAGCCGGCAGACTACACAGCTTTGCGTTAGCAGGCTAGCGTTGAAGCCAGCTAGCGTTTGCTGACATGCCTAACTTTGTGCGGCTGAAAACACACAAACATCTAAAAAAATCAGGTCTGTACCCTCCTGTTTCTAGTGGAACAACTGGGGACTGCCAAGAAAAGAGACCGCTTATAGAAGAGCTTCTGCTGGCTTAGGCCATGATGTTCAGCTAGCATAAACACATGTAGCAACTGGAGGAAGAAATCAAGGAGTTGACAAGAGTGCTGTCACAGCTGAAAGTGGGGCTCACTAAGTGAATATCAATGATTTGGTCTGGATGAATGGCCAAACTCTATGATAAAATAAGGTAGCGTGTTTATTTGTGTTGGCACGT
The DNA here is from genome assembly GCA_023101725.1 of Atherinomorus stipes. NCBI lineage: Eukaryota > Metazoa > Chordata > Actinopteri > Atheriniformes > Atherinidae > Atherinomorus > Atherinomorus stipes. The sequence goes on from JALJCO010009851.1 coordinate 61,115, forward strand.
CAATGATGCAGACCACGCTATGGCGCTGGCAGGCTAACGTTAGCCAGGTAGCGTTTGGTGACGTGCCTAACCGTGTGTGGCTGAAAACACACAAGCATCTGAAAGTGTCTCCTTTCTTGGCAGTCCCCAGTTGTTCCACTGGAAACATGTGTTACGTTGTTTTATTATAAAGTTCAGCCCTTCACTCCGGCGAATGGCTTTGATCCACTTCTTCCTTAGTATCACTTCAGTCGGGAATCCATGAAAACTTGGGTAGGGCTGGCATTGTTTATTAGATTTACACAGTGAGACAGAGCAGTGACATTGAGACTTAGATTTAGCCATTGTTGAACTGCCCCCGGAACTGGAAAAATTAAATGCGTCATGCTCCGGAAACCGGAACATGGACGTGTGATAATCCTCTATTGTGCCTCATACAGACCCATCAGTGTACTTTGGTAGTGATATGAAGATACTGGGTATAACATTGGCTAAAAAGAATTCAGATGTGCATTAATAGAAGTATCAAATTGGATCAGACAATGTATACCAAGCAGACAATGACTAAACATATAAGAAGAATGTTGAATATAATCTCAGCGGCTCCTAAGATTCAACGACTTCAGCTTAGACGCTGAGAAAGCATTTGAAGGGGTGGATTGGTTATATTTGGAATACACAGTCGAGAAAATCAGATTTCATGCGTGATTTTATTAATTGGGTTAAGATATTGTACTCGAGGCCACTTTCTAGGGTCCGAGTTAATGGATCCACATCTGGACACTTTGAATTGAAGAGGGGGACCAGACAAAGGTGCCCCCCTGTCCCCATTATTGTTCATATTAGCATAGAGCCGTTAGCAGAGGTGATAAGGGCAGACCCTGAATACATCGAATATCAGATGGAGTGGGATGTCATTTTGTACATAAGGGACCCTCCTAGTCTCTGTTCCAAAACTTAAAGGCAGGGTGGGTGATGTTTTCCAGAGCATTTTTACTATATTATTTAAAGTCTCCTTCCCACCCTGATTGCAGCCAATTGATTAAATGTTCTGACACAAAATTTAAAAATCAGTCACTTGTGGAAGGTACAGGACTGAAAAAAAACCCGTCCAATGAAATTGTAACAACCCGTGCTTATTAATTGAATGATTATATGTCCTTCAAACTCGATGTTTGCAGTGAGGATGTTTTACACTGCAGAAGAAGTTGGAGGTTCCTGTGCTGTTTACTGGGAAGCCAGGGTCCTACTTATCACTGGCAGTGTTGTGCTAGTTACTAAAAAATCAGTAATTAGCTACTGTTACTAGTTACTTAATTTCAAAAGTAACTTTGTTACTAACTCAATTACTTACACCATAAAGTAATGCGTTACTGTGAAAAGTAACTATTTACATGAAAAAGGTTCACATTGGGGTGGTGATTAGCTCAGTTGGTTGAGCAGCCGCCCCATGAACAGAGGCTACAGTTCCTCAATGCGTTCGGCCCCGGTTCGATTCCCAGTCCAGGTCCCTTTGCTGCATGTCACTCCCCACTCTCTCTCCCCCTTTCCTGTCGCTATACACTGTCGCATAAAGGCCACTAGTGCCCAAAAAATCCTTTTTAAAAAAAAAAGGTTCACATTAATGCTCTTATCGCCTTCATTTCAGAAATGTTATTGCATTGGAAAATAATACAGTCTGTTGACATGCATTTGCATCACTGAACTCTGCTAAGCAATTCTATATACAATAATTTCCACATCTTTTGGGGCCCCCCATAGTCATGGGCCCTTGGAAATCTTCCTCAAACCCCCCCCCATATGGCGCCCCTGCTACAACAGGAGCATACGCGCACACAAACTCCTGATGGAAGCACTCCAGACACTGGGTTGGTAGGTATACCTGGACACCCTCACACAGGAGGGCCAAGCTGCAGCTCTGCAAATTGCAACAGATTTGCAGCAGGAGTTTCCAAGTGAAGACTTCAATGGCATGCTCACATCTGATGCATTTCTCCAGTTGCTGAAAGCATATTAAGAATTTGTCCACAAAAAATCAAACATCCAGACATTCACATTTTGGAGCACTTAGATTGAAATGGTGGAAAATCTGCTTCTATTCATCAGGGCAACCAGAGAGGGGAACTGGAGTCTTCATTTGGCAACAGTGCAATGTATGCTGCCCTGGTTTTTTTTTTTGCATGTGACAAGGTAAATTATGCCAGGTACCTAACAGCATGGGTTGAGATGACCAATCTGGACCCATCAGCAACATCTTCCCTCAGCTGACTTTGTGGCACAAAGACATCAAGAGTATGATTTTGCAGGTACTGCATGTGACCAACTAATTGAACAGACGGCCAATCATGACTCAAAAACAAAAGGCGGCATCAGCGGATTCTCCTTAAACAAAGGTGCCTTTCACAGATGGACCTTGACCCAGCATGAGCGGGCAGCCATTACACTCGAATGCAAAACAGTGGCCGGACAGTGCCCGGTATTGCATTTACATTCAGAGCTGGACAGTGCCAGAATGCAGAGGGACAATGCCAATGTGATGAAGATTACAGCAACTGTCAAAAAAATATGGTCAATCCATTTGATCCACTGGATAAGGAGTTTATTTATCAAATCTCCTCTGGCCAACAAGCACCTGAGAGTAGCCACAGATTTACTGGGGGCAAAACAAAAAGGTGTGGAAGCGCTCAAAGAGTTCTGTGAGACTACGATTGTTGCGGCAGAGACATCATTCCATGACCCAATAAAGAAAATGAAAACATTCAAAGACACTGGCCACAGTACAAGCACAAAAATCAAAGGAAAGATCACACTCAAATCCCACCGAAACTTGTATGCCAGATTAATTGTTGTGGGAAATGTTAGACAAATAAACATAGATGAAATGCTCTCCCTACAGTCTGGGTCATTTGCCACAACCACTTGCCAACTTTGACGGCTCTCTGGTAAAGACTAACAAAGCAAAGCTGATGCACCTTCTGGAGGAGGCCATCAGCCCACCACCAACAGTGAGA